>JAJJWW010000742.1:0-60237 GCA_023531295.1 Papaver armeniacum | reverse complement strand
AACCTCAAGTGGAAGTATGATTGTTGTCGTTGTACCTCCTTGCTTCTTCACATCTTCAAGTCTTCGCAATACTTGTAAAGTCTCATTATCCTAATACTTTCAAGCTAACCTATACGAAGTTGACTGCTAGTACATAATCAAGCGACTCTTAACATGAGTTTTGATTCACTAAAATATGACAACCAAACTTGACATGCAACGCTTGGTGGGTTAGCCGATCCTATTCTCTAACAAAGTTAACCAAAGAACAACTACCAGCTCTTCGAGCCACGACAGCATGAGCAAAAACTTAGCGAGGCTTATAAAAGTACCTACAATGATAGTCGCAAGTGCACAATATCGATATGCAACACACTGGCAGAAGCACTGGAGTCAATCCTCGGGGACAAGGTGGGTGTAGATTTGAAGCTATGGTCTTACTACTACGATTTCGAGAATAAGAGTAACCAAAAGAGGGTTTTGTTTGCCGATACTGGCTAGATGATGGTAGTGGTTGAGATAACAAAAATGAAAGCAAAAGTAATCTAACAAGCAGATAAATAGGGTGCTAGGGAAGTCGAATCCACCTCTTAACCCACACCAAGTCAATTCAATCTCAACAATGTTCTTGTCCCTTATAATGGACACCGGTGGTCTTCCGCCTATCCAGGGAAGTTTCAGGAGGATGGTTTGGTGTCACTAAGATGATTCCTAATCTTAGTATTAGCTTCCCTCTCACAAAACAAACTAACCGCGGATCAATCACTTAGATAATTAAACAAACATGATATGAATATTCTAATCGCAATTAAGGTATCCCTCCAAAGTACTCACTTTGTCTTCTCGGGCACAACTAGTCTAAGGATCGATCAACAATCGGTTAAGCACGAGTTATAGCACAATCAACATAGTGTTATTCTAGACTCTACCGTCAAGGGGAAACTAAGTTCATTCACCACAAAGAATATACAACATTGTATCATCGAGCGAGAAGGTTCATTGACGAACATTTGATGTGTCAAATTCAAGAATACCCATATTAACTCTTATGTAATACGAGATTGATGGAATGTTATTTTCCTAATGGAATGTTAACTAGAATCACATAGTCGTTACTCTGCTATGTTATTAACATAACGACTCAATTATAAACCCATGTTGGTTATTCTCCTGGATGTTATTTTAACTAAGAGTCGTTATTATTGTCCATATAAAAGCAACGACTCTATATACCTAAAAGTGGTATTCTCTGGATTTAATACACATCTAAAGTCGTTGATCTGCTATATGATCAACCTAACGACTCTAGCCATAGAAAATATGGTTCATCTCCTGGATGTTTTGCTAACCTAGAGTCGCCATTGGTTTCCATATAAGAAATAACGACTCTAGCCATAGAAAATATGGTTCATATCCTGGATGTTTTGCTAACCTAGAGTCGTCATTGGTTTCCATATAATAAATAACGACTCTAGCCATAGAAAATATGGTTCATCTCCTGGATATTTTGCTAACCTAGAGTCGTCATTGGTTTCCATATGATAAATAACGACTCTAGCCATAGAAAATATGGTTCATCTCCTGGATGTTTTTGCTAACTTAGAGTCGTCATTGGTTTCAATATAACCAATAACGACTCTATCCACACAAAAAATATGTCATCACTGTATTAATTTCTCTCTGGGTCGTTAGAATTCTATTTGAAACACTTAACGACTTTGTGTATCAGAAATAGGGTCGTTATTTTGCTAGAAAACAAAGCTGACGACCCTCACTCACACAAAGTGTATAATCTTGTCTCGCATTAGAGTCCTACATTATTCTAACAAACATACTGGTAAACATCCTTCTTAAAACCAAGTAGTTTCAACAAACCATCCAAACCAAACACATAAGTAGCTTCAACAAACACATAAGTTCAAGTCATAAAGTAAAATGAACATAAGTTCAAGTAGACGGTAACATCTCCTCAAGACCACCATCTCGACCTCAACCTCCTCTTTACCTCCCTGACCGTGAAACTTTAGGCTTTTCTTAGGAGGAGGACCCTATGTATCATCACTGCCCCTGGGAACCACCATCTTCTCTAGTACCTTGTTCATCATGATGTTGGCTACTTTGCCCCTGTTCACCACGTTTTTGTGCTAGTTGGCTACGTGTTTTCCGGGTCCTCTTACCTTCCTTAGCCAGCTCAGAAAACATCTTCTTTGCATTGGGATTTTCAATGTACGTGCAGTAATCAGCGTACCGACGTTGCTTCGCAGGATCAAACACTTCCCCTTTGTCAGCCAAGCAACAAAAAGCCTTGACAAAAAGCTTCATTCATTCCCTCTATATGCATGCAAAAAACAATTCACATTAACTGACGTATATTTGTATGTAAATGAATAACACAATTACAAAAATAAATACTCACAACTAGCTTAAGAATGGTAGTATCATCTCTACCGTCAGCTTGAGAAGCAGAGGTGGATGCTCTGTTGGTCCTCCTACCCATAGTTTGATCTATCCGTATCACCCTAGCATGGGAGAAGCCTTCGTACCATTGATAGTAATCCGTTGTTGCCTCGTGACCTTCATGCACATGCACCCAATATGTGATGTCTACGAGGCTAGAGTGTCTATTATTCCAATGCTTGACATCGGTTGCATCCTTGGTTTTGTTCAACTAACGGAGGTACCACTTCTTAATAAACCCAAGTCATCCTTGTTAGCCTCTTCCATTTGTTGTAAAGATTACTTGTGATGTTGTCAAGTTGAACGCATTTCTTCATCAACGAATAAACCCAAGTTGATTTTTGATTTGATTTACGCATGATTCTCATTAGCGGTGAAACAATTTACCTTATGATTTCGGCCATGTTGTTCCCTATCAAAGACCGAGAATCTTCTCGAGAGAAGGTAGCAGTCTAACCAACTAAGGTTCCTCTTTCGTGATGTTGTCTACCATTTGGCTCCATGCCGGGTTGAGTTTCACATCTTCATTATCTTTGAACATCTTCATTATCTTTGAACGATGTGAAATGATCATAAATCCACACCTATAACAACCAAAGTTCAAATTTTTAAAACAATCAAATAAACATAAAAAAATCAAAGGAAAAAAACATACTAAAAGAAGACAACTTTCATCAATCCAAATACCTGGATTAGAGCCAAATTCCCATTAATTTGAGAAGTTCGTTCGCGAGATCCCTGGGAAAGATGATCACTCAGATGTGCAACTATGGAAGTCCCCCAAGAGTACTTGTTCACATCTTCTAAGGGGTCCAAAAGCTGAAGAAGGTTGGCGCTGACCACATTTTGCACTTTCTTTGTCGGAAATACAACCGACGCAAGGACATACAACAAATACGCAGATCGCGCATAACGACATTCCATATCGAGAGAGACCTTCATCTTTTTCCTTCGTTTTTGTACCACAAACATCTCGCCTAATCTCCACAAGTTTGAACTCTTTCTTCGGGTACTTAGTTCCCGGCACGAAAAGCCCATCAGTCTTCTCTTTATCCCAGACAAACAAGTTCTTGGTCCATGTATAAATTTCATCCCAACTAGGCCTTCTCTTGAACTTGTCACTGGTTGATTTACCTTCGACCTGCAACCCTAATATCTGTTTTGCATCATCAGGAGTCAATGCCATCTCGCCAAAAGGAAGTTGGAATGTGTCGATTTCAGCATAATACCTTTCACAGAAACTAGATACTGCAACCTTGTCATACGCAATCACAGAGTTCACAACGGCCTGGTACAAACCGGAGTTTCAACATATTCTCTAACTCTTGCACATTCACCTTTTAGCGGCCACAAATCCATTTTCTTAAAAGAAGATTGGTGCCTGAAAAGACGTGCGGCATTCTTATGATCCTACAAACATAAACAAATAAATATTAAAAAACATATTAGAAAGTTAATATCAACCAACTAATCAAATAGAAAGCAAAGTTGGGATTCTTACGATTGTCTCATAGATGGTATGAGCCCACGATCCAGAATATCCAAATAGAACTTTGCCCCCATCTCTAGGTTCTCCTCTAGGTTTACCACTTCGAAGAGGGGACAACATCAAATGAGTAGCGGGAACGTGTCTCGTCTTTGGTGCACATCGGTTCCATCCTTCTTAACCCTTTTTTTTTGGCTTCGGCTTTGCATTCTGTTCTTCATGTTCTACATCTTGTTTACCATCATCCTCTTCATCATCCTTACCAGCAGCATCATCCCCTTCATCCTCTTCCTCCTCCTCATGACCACCATTATTACCTTCATCCCCTTTCTGCTCATCATCACCACCATTACCATCATCTGAATCATCACCATTACCATTATTGTCATCATCCTTATCACTGTCTTCTTCCTCTTCTTCTTTCTCACCTCGTACGGGAGAATCTTCTTGTATCTCACCTTCTTGTATCTCCTCTTCTTGGATTTCTTCTTCTTCACCACTATTGCTAGCGGAAATAACAGGAGAGTCTGATTCTGATGAATCCGACAACTCATTACCTTTGTCTCTTGGTTCGGTGATAGAAAATGATACCTCACTCGGCTTTTTACCGCGTAATGGACCGGCAAGTAAGTATTTATCATGGCGGGGAGCTTTGGAACGAGGATTTATCGTCATTGGAACCTTGTCTTTGGTTTTCTTGGTACTATATTCAAAACCAAAAAACCCAATAAGACATCAAATTTATGGTTATCAGATCAAGAGTCGTCACTCAAATGATCTACAAAACAAACGACCCTTGTATATCATGTGACGACTCAAAGTTATATGATGATGACCCTTCCAAATAACAAAGGGTCGTCAAAAAGTCAATAACGATCCTACGATTTGGGATGACGACTCTAGGGCATATAGTTAAGTGACGACTTTATGGGACCTGAGATGATGACACTATCATTTTTTGGAACAGAAGGCTGTTCGAGTTCCATCTAGAGTCGTTAAGAAATAAAAAAGGGTCGGAAAAAGAGAGTCGTCATCTGCAACCTAAAACATTAACGACTCTATTATAGGGCAAAAATTATAGAAGGAGCAGAATTAGGGTCGTCATCTTCAACCTAATACACTAACGATTTTTCATATAATATGCATGCAAATGAAAATTCGTTAGGGGTTTCCATTTCGATAGTAACGACCCTTTAACTGATACCGCAAAATTTCAGTTACCAGACTCAATTTCACAATCAAAACACAACAACAAATCGAATAGAAGGTGGGTTTAAGTTCACATACCTTCTAATTGGAGCCATATCTTCTTTGGGTTTCGATTTTTTTGGTTTGGGAGTTCGTCCCTCGATAACCTTGCCTTTGACGGTGTTGACGAGATTAGGGATTTGAAGTGCTTTTCGAGCGGTCTGCTTTGTACGAGCCATGTTTGTAGAAGAAGTTAATCGTCGATTCTCTTCTAACATCGACGATTAAACAATGAATCGGTTGAAGAAAAAAAATAGAGGTGGAGTCGTTAATGGTGGTGGTGGAGAAGAGAAATAGGAGGAGAGGAAGATGAAAAGAAAAAAAAGAGAAACTGAATTTCTCTTTTGGTTTAGATTTAGGGTATATGAGATTGGGGGCCTAATTAAGGTTTTTAATTAGAGTTAACTGATTTTTAAGATTTGTGTTTAGTAAAGGGTAAAACTGTCTTTTCAATATCGGATTAATACGCCCATCAAAAAATTGGGGTGCAAATAAAAAGATATGGCCCTCAATTAAAATGTTTGGCCCCCAATCAAACAAGGTTATTTATCTCTCTGCAAACACCTTAGGATTTCTTACTCCCCTCTAATCACTGGCGAGAAAAGTAATTTTATTGCGCCTTTGAGAACCTAATAACACGTTTGGATATAGAAGTTAATTCCAGAAGTGCTTCTGCTTCTCAAGAAGCACAAATCAAAAGCAGAAGTCAGAAGGCAGAAGCAAATATATTCTGCTTCACAAAAAGTCGAACTTTTTGCTTTTATAAGTGAAATTTAACATCAAAACTAAGGGCAGTTCCTATGGCAATGAACAAAAAAAAAATACTTGAGCCACGTGGAAGAACAAACTGTGTTTTCTACTATGGAAAACTATATAAAAATGAACAGATTTGGTTTTCCAGAACCCCACTAATATTTCTTTTTAATATAAAATGTTTTGTAGGATAAAGATGAAATATAATATTTAGGGGAGATAAAATAGGATGAAGTGAGATAAAATAGGATAAAGTGAATAAAAAAGTATTAAAGTAATTGTTGGGAATCAGGAATTGTACTGGGCGTGTGAGGAATAGCCGCGTGCGTTGGTTGAAAATTCGCCAGCGATTGATGATGGCCCGCGCATTTCTGGCTCAAACGCCGGCGCTTGTCCCACGATCGCCCGGCATTCCTTCAAGCGCACACTACATGTTCCATCTCACTCAACAAACCAACAAATTGACCATTGTGGGATCAAAATCAACAAACTTCAAGTTTGTTGAGTCCATAGGAAGTGCTCTAACTTTCTGGATTTGTAAAATTGTGTCACCAAACTGACCATTGACTTTTCAATTAATTTAAATTGAAGTAACTTCTCAAAAATGTATTTCTACACCCTATAACTATTTTCAGGGCTATCATTTTAGTGGGATGGTTACGTGTTTTTTTTTAACTGAAAATGTGAATTGGTTAAGAATTAAATGATTACATAAGTTTCATCTTTCTGCAATTGATCATAGATGTTGTTAGTAGGGGTAGATAACCAGACACCATTCATATTATCAACTCTAAGAATATTTGCGACCTTATTTCTCTTTTTTGGCAACTAACTACGTTGCAATGAGGTGAAATCCTTATAGAAACATTTTGTATCTAAAACTAAATTATGAATTCTCCAATCTATGCTAAAGGTATCCTTATTCACTGCATCTACCATAAGCTTTCAATCCAGTTCAAAGTATACTATCTCCAGTCGTAAGTCTTTTGCCCAGTTTACCGCTTCCCGTGATTCTTTGTACTGTGCTTACTCTGCACCAGCTAAATCAGCTAGATAGAATCATTTTGATCCTTGGTGTGACCCTGCAAAATCACGAAGTATTAGCCCAATGTCACCTTCTTTTGTAATATCAAGAAAAGAACCATCTGAATTAATTGTAAAAGTTCCCCTAGGATGAGGTATCCAATGGATGTTAGCACAAGTCTGACGAGGTAAAGATCTTGGTGATGTCTTTGGATTTTTCTCATATTACGATATGAACTTCCCCCGCACTTCAGTATAACCTTTTACGGGTAGGAGTTATTGCCTTGAAGAACTTTGTCGCATCTTTCGGACCGGATGCACCTAGCCACAATCGCTATTTTACATAACTCCTTTTTTGAAATTTGCTTAGAATGTAACTTGTCAAACCAGCTACATAGCCAATCCACAAGGTTGATGTTATTTTTTACAGGCCCAAAGTGACAAACCATATAGCTTTAGATAGAGAACACTCCAAAATGCAGTTAGATAGAACATAGCCAATCCACAAGGTTGATGTTGTTTTGTACAGGCCCAAAGTGACAAACCATACAGCTTTAGATAGAGAACACTCCAAAATGCAGTTAGATAGAGTTTCAGTAATTTGAGCACAGAATAAGCATCTTAAATCTAGATTTTGAATAACATGAGCTAGCTTGTCTCTTGTTGGCATAATATCTTTGATGCGTTTCCGGAGAAAGTCATTTATTATTGACAGTAATGGGAGTTTCCAAAGTCGTTTGATTTTTTTTTGCTTTCTTTGACCCACTAAGTCATTATGATGAATCTTTTCATACATCTTTATGTAACCTGACTTAACTGATAAATATATTCCAATCTAGGGTCCAAATCATCTTATCCGCATAGTCATTATGAACAGAGATGTTAACAAAAAATATTGCAGTTGCAGCTTCAAATAGAGAAAATATTAGGTTAATATCCCAACTGCTTGTGTCAGATGAAAATAGCTGATGTACAAACTACAAACTCATAATTATGGTGTTCAGCGACTCCCTGTTAGGGAATAGACAGTGCATCCAACTCTGGAATCCAATTGTGTATCCAAATTAAGACTTTCGGACCATTTCTAATACTCCAACAACTGTATTTATTGATGAAGTCTAATTCAGAACTTATGCTTTTCCATGACCAAGTAGAATTTTCATTTTTTTGTATACTGAAAACTTGTCCATCTAGGAAATACTTTACTTGAAGAGATTTGGCATATATAAAAGTATTATCTGTATATAACTTCCATGCAAATTTGGCTAGCAAAGCCCTGTTAAACAAGTGAAGATCCCTTATACCCAAACCTCATTCTTCCTTCGACTTGTTGACATTTTTTGATGCAATGAAATGTTTGCCCTTATTAGATTTCTTGTTTCTCCAAAAAGCCTGCTGAGTTGTGTTCATTTTGCTGATGGTGGTTTCCGGCAACTTGAAGCAATAATAATATGTCTACTAAATTCTTGTATATTATATTTATAAAGTAGTGGGAAATAACAATCAATTTTTCCAATAATTTGCTTGTTTTTAGCACGAAAATAAATTACATCTTCACACATTTTTCAAACAAAAATAAAATCTGGAAAAGTTATCCATTATCATAAGTTTTGTTTCAACTATTATCTTAATCTTGTTGTGGTACCAGAGATACGGCACAAAACAATGTTTATCATCCCTATTTTCAATCTTTCCATCGAAACAAATGAGTTATAAGGACCACCTTCTCGTACACACATATATTAGAAAAAATAATTGGGTGGATTCAATTTTATCAGAAATTAAATAAGATAATGGGCGAAAATAAAAAAAAACACCATTTTTTTAGGTGTATTCCTGAAAATCATGTCATATTCATTTAGTTGTCACTACATTCTGTACTCTCGCATCACACTGCGTAAACTAGAAATAAAACCAACGCAAATTAGAGTGCATTAATTAAACAAAACACAATCAACAAAGCTTCTCATCCATCATAAAATGTTTCCTCTAAAAAGATAAACCTCCATTAACGACACTTTCTCTCAGAAATAAACTCTTTATCTCACGATTGTTTCATCTCCTTCACTGTGTTTTAAGGGTTTTGGTAGCACAAAGCCATTTTTATCTCATTTGTTATCTATGATTGCTCCTTTTTCGCTTTTGTTTTTAGTTGTTGGTATGATATTTGGTTTTGCTTTAGTACTTGGTTTCTGCTATTTTATTTAACAGATATGAGTTGGACAAATGAATTATTACAATCATGTTATTGGTATTTCCTATATACAAATTATTTATCTGTGATTCTGCAAATTCGTTAACAATATAATTCAATCGCAACTCTAACATAAAAGGATTTATTATGAATACTATCAGATGAGGTACTTATTTTCCTAAATAACTACAACTTTTGTAACTTCCTTTTCTAGGCCCAAGAAGAATTTTATAAGAGTTCGCCAACTACTAAAGAGATTGATACATTTTCTTATTCTAGTTCACAAACGACTACAAGGAAGAACCCTAGGTTACGGAACCATGAGTTGTTCATCAAGTTTTTGAACACCAATTTCTACAATCTTAGTATTGTTACGATCATGATCAAAAATTATTCTATGTAGTTGTATCAATTGTGGTGACTTTTTTTTTTTTTTGGAATTCTCTCATTCTTATCTTGAACACATAAATCAGGCACTCACAAATATCATATTTTTAGACTATACCAGGACGGGAAAAAAAATTACAGCAAATACCGAGTTCGCTCAATTAAATTTATCCAATCCTGTCCATGGTATGCGTTGAATGCCCATGGGTACCTTTGGGCTCGGGTGGAACATGACATGCCAGGTCGGGTTAGAGATTTACACGCAATATTTGCTCGACTAGACTCCACATCCTCGCATGTTGAAAAAACAGCCATTCGATTTTTTGCATCCTATTCTATTTTCAGTTATTCGAGCAAAAGTTATTTTACATCAGCTTAAAGGAGTTTCCTATTTTTGATCAATTTTTTTTTTGGAAATCCTAAACCCAGATAAACATATTGTTTGACGATTCTCCTTGCCAATAGTTTACGGTGAAGAAGATGAAGATAAATCTCCATTAAAAAACTTTTTTTACACTAAGTAAGGTATTTCTCTTTTTTTTTTTTTTTTTTACTATTTATTGCTTCATTAGTACTCATTTTATTTTCTATGAAGGTTTTTGTTAGGGCTATTGGAGAAGAAACTCAGCTTTATGGTGTTTATCATCTATTGTTTCATCTGTTTTTCACTTACATTTTGATTTTGGATGTCAATTTTGCTATGGTTTTTTATGTTTTATTCAATGTGTGTATGAGTTGGGAAAATCATTATTATGAGCTGGGGAGATTTAATAATCATAGATGTTACTTCCATTGAGTATATACATATTGCTTTTATTATTTGATTTTTTAATGGATATTGTGTAATTTGTTATGATTTTACGTTTCTCTACAGAGGAAAACTTATTTTAATTTGTGATTGTGTTATAGGATTTCCAAATTTCATAATGTCAAGTTTTGAAGGATGAGAGGTTAATAATCTAAGAGGGACATGGATCTCGAGTAATTTGACTCTAAACAAGACAAACAAGTTGGGTAATCAAGCTTCTCTTAAACCAGTAAGAGATGGGTATAAAAGATGATCGATTAATCTTGAGTACAGAAGCAGGTATCATATATTTGCATAATCATTGTCCAGATATTGAATTATTAAGTGGCACAAGGGGGGGAAATTTGAAATTAAGTTTAAAAATGGTATCATGGTAGCAGCCGATGGTTTAGCGTTTAAAACTTTGGTTAACCAGGAAGAAGCAGTAAACATATATTATGATACAAGGAGACTTAAAATTAAAGAAATTGAAACTCCTACCTACATGTTAGCGGTTGCGAGTGGAGAAAACGTGTGGTACCAGGCCTCTCCTAAACTCGACGATTGAAGATGTATGTCATTTGTTTATTTTTTTTGAAAAATGGATTTTATTAAAGAAAACGAAAATACAAAAAGATGAGAAAATGGATTCTAGAAGTTGGTCAAAAAGTGTTTGATGAAATATCACTAACAAGATTTGATAGTTCTTTCAATTGTGGAGAAGAGGAAATAAATAGTAATCTTCCACTATCAAGAGGATATGAATGTAAAAAAATATTTTGTTATTTTACTATCATAGAGCATGTATTATCGTATAAAGGTTTAGAAAAATAAGGACACAAGTTATTTTGTGCAAATTTGGTGAGGCACTTAATGGTGGTGAAATTGACGACTTTGGTGAAACATTATAGAATATTGAATTGGAAGATACAATATAGGGGAAATCTCGAGAACAATTTTGAGTATGTGAACTAATGATTACCGGAAGCAAGTCTCCACTCAGGTGATAACAAGATGGGGAATCAATATATATTGTATGATAAACATATAAGTTAGTTATCTAATTAATTTGAGCCCTAGAACTAGACTAGTATTGTGTGAAAAACATCTATAAAAATATATATATATACATAAGTTTTAGTAAACAACCATATATTTATACAAGCTACATAAGCCCGTCCATTTAGTTCATCAATCGACCTAAAACAAGAAGTAATAAATATAATCATAGACTGCGTTTGCAACATACTTGTTTGTACGGTATAAATACTCCTACCCCAAACACAGAATTTTGTATGATGATTTTGATGATCTTTGATTCGTGGACTGGAGCTTCAGCTGAATGATGGAGGAAGGGGGGGACCTGCAAAAAACCTCCGATGCTAAAGTCGGTATTGGATTTTTCACAGGAGATTTTTGGCTAGAAGATTGCTTACCTTTTTGGTTGTGAAACTCTCCATTTTTATGTGCGGATTTCAGTTTATTTTCTGTGATTTTATGGCAGACATTGATTGCCATAACTGGCCCCTGCATGCCTCCCTGCAATAACAGTCCCTGCATGTCTTCCAGCAATAATGTACCTGCATGCCTGCATGACTGCATGTCTTCTAGCAATAATATTCCAGCATGCCTGCATGACCTTAGAGGAATACTACTGGGACGCATATATCCGGGGACTACGGGACCAAAATACATCGCGCGACAACGAATCGAAGGACCAAATAATTGCTGCCAATTAATCGCCGATTAATCGGCGATTACTACCAATTAATCGCCGATTAATTCCATTTAATCGGCGATTACCTCAATTAATCGCGGTTGCCGCTCGCTTGGGCCGGCGGCTCGCTCTTGGCCGCCGGCTCGTGGCCGCCGGCTCGTGGCCGTTAGGAAGATGCTGACGCTGTTAGGAATATGCTGACGCCGTTAGGAATATCTTGACGCCGTTAGGACAATCTTTGGCGCCGTTTGTTCTTGACGTGGCGGTGACCGGTCGGCATATTCGATGACGTGTTACATGCCACGTCAGCAATAGTGCTGATGTGGCAGCTTACTTGCTGACGTGGGATATGCCACGTCAGCATTCTTGCTGACGTGGCGTTATTTTGTGTGCAGTACCCATGCCACGTCATCATGCTTGCTGACGTGGCACCTGACACGTCATCGCACTTGCTTGCGTGGCACCTGGCACGTCATCGCACTTGCTTGCGTGGCACCTGCCACGTCATCGTACCTGCTGACGTGGCACTCAATACTGACGTGGTGTCTGGCACGTCATCTCGTATGCTGACGTGGCACTGCACGTCACCTTCCCTGCTGACGTGGCACCTGCCACGTCATCGTGCCTGCTGACGTGGCACCCGTTTCGCTGACGTGTCACGCTGGTGACGTGGCACCTCTGATGACTTGTCAAGGGTGAAGTGGAAGGCTTTTGTTGTGAAACTTTTTAGCCCATGGGCTTGTACATGGGGTGTTTGTTAGGCCTAGTTAGCCATACTTGGGTATATAAGGGAAGCACCTTAGGCCCAATGAATCCTCCTTTGCTAGTAGTAGGAGCCTTGTAGGCCTAGGTTAGCCCATTTATTTGTGTAGAATATTAAGGGTACAAACAATACTATTATATAAGATAATTTCGCAAAGTTTATAATCATCTTATATCCCAAAGGCTTTTCTTGGAGACCAATATGTCATCTCAATCCATTGATCGATACTATATGTATCGAAGTTGGTTTCATATATCATATATGTATCAAAGTCGGTTTCATATTTCATATACATATTCTTCACCGTTACCTACAAGTTCTTATTGTTCGACTCATTGAGAAATACAAAAACATCAGTTGTAATAATTACCAAAATATCCAATTGATATCCTCTCACTGATGTGATCAATATAAACGTCATACTAAATCGACCTCCGCTACACATAAATATTAAATATTTTTAGAAAATGCACCTCAAGCAAGGTTGCCTCCATCATAAACTTCGACAATAGCATTTGAGAATACTCACTCTTCGTAAAGTGCTGACATACATTGTTGCACATTTTTGTTTATCCCATTTCTATAGATTTCCATTGATATGTCAATATCATTCTAAATATATATAATGAAGGATATCTATGTTACAGCAGGTATTAATTGAAATCTACAAGACCAAAATAAATTAGAACATCAAAACTTTCCCACAAAGTACTTACTGAAATTAATCATAATTGGGTACTAAATTGGTACATGTCTCTGTAATATTGTTATCAACTGCAGTCATCATGCATGAACCTAAGAATTCTGATAGCATGAAGACAAATGTTTAATTTAGTTAATCTTTCTCTACTCTGTGACGGAGGTGCGATTTGGATTCTCTTTACCAAATCTCTAAATGCTATATCATTAATCAATTCATCACCTGTTTTATATCAGTAAGAAATTTAACTGATAATTGACCTACAGAGCAAAACTGAACCATTATAAGATAGGTCACTGAATTGGGTGGTATTACGATCCATATATGTAAGATAGTTGATCTTCAAGTGAATTTTGGTAATGGAACGAATCTGCATGGAAAACATGGAAGAGAGATATATAAATCCAAAAGACTTTTTTCGCATATAATGTATCCTTGAATTTATTTATTTTTCAAAAACATCATATTAAATATGCGTGTTTGAGAGTTTCGATTCAAATAACTACAGGAGTATTTCATGTAAAATATATTTTAGTAAATACCAAAATCTATAAACTATCATTAAGGATTTTCATTTCATCAAACATTTATATATGTTGGACTTAAATTATGTATAATTTACCTCCCATCCTGATGGACATCAAATGAACGGAAAGATTATGAGATCGACAAAAATCAAGAAGCGAAGACATTCTATCATACTCCAAATGACTCACTAACTGCCAATGCTTCTCTCGTTAATGAACTAATTTATAGTGTTTGAATCATCAATGAGTTCTCTCATTAGTATCTCTTGGTCAAAGGTTGCTTAATGTAAAGGTTTTAATTTAACCGTGGATATATTATGATTCGTATCTTTTGGGCCAAACGTTGCAATTCAACTCTTCCCATCTCCAAATTCACACCTTAAACACCACTTTATAACTTCAATTCCATCTTAATCGTTCTTTCTAAAACTCTTAATCTCTCAATATATAAAAATATGTCTGCTAGGATTTGTGGTCCTAAATTTACTCAAGAAGAGGATTTAGCTATTTTCAAATCCTATGTTTTCCATACTATAGAAAATGTTATGATCGATCAATACATGTCGGACACGTCTTTTTGGCAGAACATTTTCACAAGGTTCATTTCAGAAACGAGGAACCCCGAAAACTGAGATGCTGGTGGTTTGTATTATTGTTTTCAATCAATTAATCACGTAATCACGCGATTCCCTGATCGGGTAAGGAAAATTGATCGAGAAAAATTGAACGGTTTAACTGAATCTGAAGTGATCCAAATAGCTCTGGATGAATGGCAGGATACTCACGTCTAACCTTATCTTTACGGAGCTTCTTTCAACATCCTTAGAGGTAGTCCATCTCAATCACATTTGTACTGCACCAAAAGGATGGTCCTTGTCTTTACCGTGGAAGAATATGTTACTCTTATTCGATGTTGGCTACATATTGTAACGAAAAATATGACCAGTGACTATTTCTAGGAAAGAGTGTTGTAAAGGTTTGTAGCGTTACAAAATGAATATTAAAGAAACGATAAGAGCCTAAATCTCAGATTCTCATTCATCAATAAGGATGTCAAACGTTATACAGAAGTTTCGTGGACCGTGAATTCTGGATTATCCAACGGGTGAGTATCTTAATACCTTTGTCCTCATTGAGCAACTGTATCATAATTTAATTAAATCATATTAACCAACTTGATGTTTATCTATTTTTAAGAAAATTATGGTTCAAACCAAGTTTATAGAAGAAAACGGAAGAGAATTTAAGCATTTTGAATGCCATGAAGTTTATAAGGTTAATATCTGTGGATTTGAGTAGTTTGATGTTATTGTTGTCGTTATGAAATCAAGTTACTGTATATGCAAATCTAAATGTAATAAGTATCGCTTCATATAGATTGGAAGTCCAATTCAAGGCCTAAATACTTTCATTAATTAATATTACTGCCACTTCTTTTACAAGATATAAACTTATACAATAATAAGAACTTAACTAACAACTTCAATAAATATCTAGTATAAGCTTTAGTCTTCTAGTTTTCTTCATTTAACGTATCTTCCATTCAATGAAATCCTGAACTGTTTCTCCTTTGTTTTTGTAACTTCGGTTGTTCACTTTTCTTTGCTTTTTAGTAGAAAATTTTCTTGGATTAACTTCTAAAACTGGCACTTCCCTTTTACTATTTTCAATATTTTACTATTGCACTTCCCTTTTACATATCTTAGAAACAACAGATTCAAGTTTTGCATCACAAAAAGGTGTAATAGTTTTTTGAGACATTTCACTTAAGAAATTTTTAAAACTATAATAAAAATTAGAAGAGATTAGTAGATAAAATTCAAGAGGAGTGAATTTTGGTGTGAGCGTAGTTTTTGAAGTTAGTGGTAACTTATAGCAGTAAGAATATGACCATTTTTTTTACTGTAGGAAAATAGTCATTTGCGGATTTACTAAGACCGTCAGCAGTCTGACTTCGTTGATGCGTGTCGTAGGTGCAATCAAATTAATCAATATTTCCACTCAATTAAAAATAATATAATGGAAGTCAAGTTCGTTCCCACGAGGAGCAAGAGATTCTAGTTGTAAAAATTGTCACGAAAGGGGGTGTAAAAAAGCAAAAGAAAATAAGCAAAACAATTAAAAGATAAAGTTGAAAGCAATAAGTGAGACAAGATCAAGGAATCCTTCTTCGTTGCAAAACAATGATTCAAGTTATATTCTTTTCTACTTGTTATAAGTCACAAATTATCACAAACCGTAGGTAAAGCAGCTAGATCAGTGCTAAACCCCTAAATCCCTTGTATCACCGGATACGGAAGTTCTCGACTACCGGATTCTATTTACCAAACCACCTAGTAGTAGATCACTCTAGATGTAATTTAAATAAACGCATTAAGATTTATGAACTTATTAGGTTAATATTAGTAGTTAGACTCTTAGATCAAGGTCTACTTGCTAACGTTGTTTTCACACACAATTGCTCCACGGAATCCCTCCGCAAGGTCTCGTGTTTGCTACTTATGTAAAAAGTCAAGAAACGATTACTTATCTCCTAACTTTCACTAGCTTTAGATTAAATCAACAAATCAATTTAGTTGGCCACCCAAACAATCTATCAATCAATCATGAATGTCATTAAGATCATTCCTATTAGTAAAAACAAACGATAATTATGTGAAAAACTTCAAGATAGAATTGAAACAAAACTCAAATCATATTAAGAACTAGGAATTCATCCTCAATCAATAATAAAATTAGCTACTCATGTTAAGGAGTTCACACAAAGAATAAAGAAGAGAGAATTGTTGTGTGTGTAGAGAGGTGTATAAAATATGTAGAAAACTTCTCTATTTATAGGCTTCAATATTCTCCAAATCTTCCAAGGAATAGAATCCTTTTCCTTTAGCAATTCAATTTCCAAATTCAAGTCTTTCTCTTCTCTTCCACCTTCTCTTTCCAAATTTGAGTCTAATTCTCCATCCAATTCCAAGCCCAAGTCTTCACACCCATGAGAGAAGTCCAAAGAAAATTAAGGAATTTTGGTCGTCGGAAAAGCGGTATTATGGCCGGAATCCGACCCGGAATAGTCGCCTGAAAGTTGTCGCGGTGATGGAATATTCCGTCAAGATTCATTACAGTTATGTCAAACTAACAGTCAACCGTTAGTCAATGGTCAAAGGGGAAGGAGAGTCGGACTCGAGTTAACTTCGACTCAGCCTAATCGGGCTTACTCAATTTGAATCGATTCTTGAGTCAGCTGCTTACTCGGGCGACTTGATCTAATTCGGCTAACCGGAATCGATCCACCGAACTCGGTTGGGATCGGTCATCGGGATCGGGCTGAAAGTCAACTCACGGAGTGGAAAACCCGTAGAGTTCGATTGTTTACTGGGACTTCCCGTGCCAATTTTTCAGCCGATCTTTAGCTTCACATCCCGTAAAATTCCTATCACATACATCTAAGCAATCATCCCTATATAGAGCTTTAGACAAGATCATCTTCTTTCGCATCGGTGAATCAAGAACAGCCACGTAACCATTCCAACATCACCAAGATCATCAATCATACCATTCAACCCTCAACTATCTTCATCTGCCCGACTGCATCTCTCAAACCCATTCATTCCCCGCATTTCCAACTCTTCTCGTGAAATCAATACAATTGACAAGAAAAATCAACTCCTCATCTCTGCTCCCGATTCACCAAAGAACTCGGCCTCATTCCCATGAAAATCAACAAGATCTCCATCTCCTTCTTATGTTCCAATCTTCACAATGAGATAACCACCTTCTTTATCCCATTAAATCACCACCGCAACTCCATCCAACCCTTGAATTTCAACATCAAAATTCCAAAACAAACCCAACCTTCCTTGGTTCATCAATTCATCTCAAACTTGGCTTCTTGATTTCCCTTTCAATTGGACAAAGAACAAGTAAACCCTAATTTCTTTTCAACTCTGCCAAGATTCAACATATCAGGACTCGAATCTGTCATAAACCCTCCTTCGAATCGATTCTCTCTGTGTTGAACAACAGCTCAAGAACGAGCTCGATTTCCCTGCTGCATCTCCCTGTTCGTTAATCGACCTGTTCTCTCAATCGATTCACAGATGCAACATCGAACCCTAATTCAATTTCTGTCTGATCTTCATCTCGATTTCTCAAACCAAAACCCATTCAATATCTTTGTTTGCCTTTTCCAGATTCAACCCACAAATACCCATTTAATTCACAGTCGTTCTTCATCAATTTCAGCCACCAATCCCCTTGTATATCTTCAATTCATATCAACAACTCCATCTTCCAAACACAGCACCTCCATCTTCAATCACTCATGGCGAAAACCAGCAATTCAGAGTCAATCTTCTTCTCTCGAACAATGCAAATTCAGTAGCAGCTGCGCTGCTTTTCTTCCTCTTTGTATTTCAGATGCAAAAAATGATTGAGAAGATAAATCTTCTCGAATTTAGGGGTAGGTTATAAATGGGTCGGATGGTACACCCCAAGGACAGGGACCACCCCAGTTGGGTGCCCATAATAGGATGTCACTTCTGATAAGGGCTAGCCAGATGACAGCCCCTTAACCACAACTAGTCTGTCTTTAATAATCCTCCAAAATAGAGATGCCCCTTAACCTCAACTGGGCTCCATATATCAATCACCTGTAAAATGACCTTTTTGCCCTTGTGGCTCAAATTGGGTGATTTCTTCTTCTTTTCCTCCTTGCGACTCCAAAGTAGCTATAAAACTCAAAACAAGCGTAAAATACATAATTTACAAGAAAAATAGCAAAGAAAGCATAAACAATAGATAGTAAATAGGATGTATTCTACACCCTATCAAATTTCCCCACACTTAGACTTTGCTAGTCCTCGAGCAAATCAAACTAAAAACTCACAACTTCAAAGCGTTCAAGCGTCCCAAGCATCCAAAGAGTTATGAGGACATAGAGTTTCGCATGCTAGTAATAAGAAGTTAGAAATACTAAAGAACATATTCTCATTCTTAAATGTTGAGTGAGAAATAACCACACCATAATGAGAGAACGCGTGTTTGAGAAACGATCAATAAGCATTTCGCCTCGACTTACGCCTCACCAAAAGGATTTTATGATAATTGCACTCAAAAGACTCGGCTTTTTTATGGTTCTCACATGTGTGCGGGTAGGAATGAAGAGAAAATTCCCGCAACACGTTGAATGGTGGGAAGGACAACTTCCGAAATATTTTAAAAACCCACATCTTTTAATATTTTGAAAAACCATTTTTCTGACGATCTCTACGAAAGGAAATCAACCATTATTATCGAGGATGAGATTACTTACTCACCTTCACATCCGATCGCCAATTATGATAACACCACTCTCACGGCATCCAATAGAAACGTCTTCCGCTCCTCGTCTTGATCTTCTTGGTCTTCGGTTTCAACTTTTTGATGATAAACCCTTGAATTTCATAAATCTTTAACAATTTGTAACTCTTTTTTCCTTAAATCCTTGTCGCTTGAAACTTCTTTATAGATTTTCCTTCCCCACGGCTTATTAAATAAAAAACAAAACAAATATTTCTCTTTTTTTTCTCTTTTTTTTTTTTTTTTTTTTTAAACTTTTTTTTTTTTTTTTTTTTTTTTTTTTTTTTTGAAATTCAAAAGAGAAATAAAATAAACCATGGCCGTGGGAGAAGTATTTTACCGCTTGATTCTTCACAACTTGTATCGTCTTGAAATCATAAACTTCAAAAATTCTCACCTTTTAATTTTCTTCGCTCTCATGAATAAGTCTTCATACTTGAATATAAAATTACCTCATTGTAGTGTAAGTCTTCAACATATATGTAAAATCCGCTCATTTGTATGTTGCTTTACTTGAATTTGAAATTTGCTATTTTTTCTCGTTCCGTTGCTTATAAACCTTGAACTTTTCCAACTTTCCTTGTAGATTTTGATGTCGCTCCTTGTTGATGA
Organism: Papaver armeniacum; assembly: GCA_023531295.1. Lineage (NCBI taxonomy): Eukaryota > Viridiplantae > Streptophyta > Magnoliopsida > Ranunculales > Papaveraceae > Papaver > Papaver armeniacum. The sequence goes on along the minus strand of JAJJWW010000742.1, from coordinate 40,270 downwards.
TGAATGTGTTTCTATGGATCCGTTGTTGTCGAGAGAGAGAATGGTGCTAACTGCAAATCAAACTACAAGAAGGAAGCTTTCATCTATAGACGTCACCCCCATGATTGACAAAATTAGCACTCAAGAGATCAAAGAGTAGTGCTTCTATTGGTGGGAGGTTGGGTAGCTCACCATTCTACCCGGAATTTACGTACGGTGACACACACTCAAAAGAAAGCTCTTTAGTAGATGGAAAATTTCTGGTCGGTGCCTCACATGATATGAATACGGGTAGTCTCCACTAATGATTGATCAGTAACTCTAATAATGCCCTTCTCCCTGCACCAAATTCGCATCACCGGCATGATTAAATCCATTATTTAACACTCAAACAAGCAAGAAATCCGAATGTAGTTCTCTAACATTTCCAAGTTCAATTATGTCGGTCAAAATCTCTATGTAAACATACCTAGAAGTATGCTAGTGACTCTAAAATCTCTAAAAGTTGGAGTTTTTATGTAAAACTTTTTTTTTTTTTTTTTTTTAAAATTTTTTTAATTTTTTTTTTTTTGTAATTTTTGTTTTAAAAACATGCTTAACCACTCCCCCACACTTAAACCTTACATTGTCCTCAATGTAATTGAATCCTCCTAGTAAAGTCAAGGTGGGAAATTTTAACATGATAAGGAACAAGAAAAAGAAATAACAAAAAGCAAAAAGATAAGAAATACAAAACCTATGGGTTGCCTCCCATTAAGCGCTTGTTTTAAAGTCGACTGACCCGACTTAGCTCTTGCATGATTCATTCCCCATATACTAACAATCTGAAAATTTGGGGATCCACCCATAATACCTGTTTTGCAAACAATAACTCCATACAAATATTAGCACAAGAAAACAATAGTGAAATTATCGCTCGATAGAAATTCCCCCCACACTTATTCTCGTCCACACTCGGAAGTGTATAAAGAACATAGAATTTGGGAATTTCCATGTGTTCCTCTTGGCAAACCTGCATAGTGTTAGCATCAAGTGTTTCCAATGGTGGATATTTAGAAACAAAATCATCCAAAAATACTTTCAAGCACATACATTCAAACCAATAAGAGGTAAAGGAGAAGAATCAATATGCAAAGGATTATACAAACCTTGCACAATTTCTTGTATTATAGAATCCTCTTCATCCTTAAAAATTCGAGTGAATTACTTACCTCTTGTATATCGTGGTCCTCTATTAAACCTTGCAACCATTCTTCGTCGTTTTCTACCTTAACCAAAGTCTTGGCATCATTAAAATCATTGGCAAGTTCAATTGGGTCTTCCACGAAATTAATCAATGTGGTTTCATCCTCTAGCATCATCTCTTCAACATTCTCATCATCGGAATCGGGCCATTCACTAAAATGATTTTCATCGGTATAGATTGTAAGATCTTCTTGTGAGGGTGTTACTTCGTTTACAACAATAGGCAAGTGATATCCAAACTCCTCCTTTTGAATAGGTGAAGGATCTTTATTATGATCCGGAGTTGGAATAACTTCCTCATTGTTGCAACGTTCATACACTTCCGCAGACTCATATCTTTCCCTAAGAAATTTTTTCTAAGCAATAAATGCATCTTCCTCAAGCTCTTCCTTTTGAATAGGTGATTGATCATTATTAAGATCAAGGCTCGAGTAAGCTACACTAGCGTCTTCAAAAGTCTCCAAAGGTTGATTAATTTGTTCGTATAATTTCTCCGAATTCCTTTGAATTTCTCGATGTGATTCTTGCAACTTTTGTTGAAGATCCCCAATCATGGCAGTCATCTTATCTGCAAAACTAGAGAATTTCTGATCATAAACAAAACTATCCTCCCATCCTTGTGATTGTCCACTTACATACCCGTCATAAGGTTGTTGATATGTATGAGAATATTCATAATGTTCTGTAGGAATTTGATCATAGCCAAAAGATTGGTTTTGATTGTATCCTAAGGATGGTTGGAAGTTGCCATAATGTTGAGGTTGAAAACCGTATTGATTGTTGTAATATGCTTGCTCTTGTCCACCATACATGGAAAACGCACTGAAATAAGATTCAAAAACTTAAGTTAGATACAAAATAGAATCCAACAAAGCAAGAATAAAACAAAAAGAAAAATAAAAACAACTAAAATCATCCGTCTGCTCCCGGCGCGCCGCCAAAATTTGATGCGTGTCGTAGGTGCAATCAAATTAATCAATATTTCCACTCAATTAAAAATAATATAATGGAAGTCAAGTTCGTTCCCACGAGGAGCAAGAGATTCTAGTTGTAAAAATTGTCACGAAAGGGGGGTGTAAAAAAGAAAAAGAAAATAAGCAAAACAATTAAAAGATAAAGTTGAAAGCAATAAGAGAGACAAGATCAAGGAATCCTTCTTCGTTGCAAAACAATGATTCAAGTTATATTCTTTTCTACTTGTTATAAGTCACAAATTATCACCAACCGTAGGTAAAGCAGCTAGATCAGTGTTAAACCCCTAAATCCCTTGTATCACCTAGGATACGGAAGTTCTCGACTACCGGATTCTATTTACCAAACCACCTAGTAGTAGATCACTCTAGATGTAATTTAAATAAACGCATTAAGATTTATGAACTTATTAGGTTAATATTAGTAGTTATACTCTTAGATCAAGGTCTACTTGCTAACGTTGTTTTCACACACAATTGCTCCACGGAATCCCTCCGCAAGGTCTCGTGTTTGCTACTTATGTAAAAAGTCAAGAAACGATTACTTATCTCCTAACTTTCACTAGCTTTAGATTAAATCGACAAATCAATTTAGTTGGCCACCCAAACAATCTATCAATCAATCATGAATGTCATTAAGATCATTCCTATTAGTAAAAACAAACGATAATTATGTGAAAAACTTCAAGATAGAATTGAAACAAAACTCAAATCATATTAAGAACTAGGAATTCATCCTCAATCAATAATAAAATTAGCTACTCATGTTAAGGAGTTCACACAAAGAATAAAGAAGAGAGAATTGTTGTGTGTGTAGAGAGGTGTATAAAAGATGTAGAAAACTTCTCTATTTATAGGCTTCAATATTCTCCAAATCTTCCAAGGAATAGAATCCTTTTCCTTTAGCAATTCAATTTCCAAATTCAAGTCTTTCTCTTCTCTTCCATCTTCTCTTTCCAAATTTGAGTCTAATTCTCCATCCAATTCCAAGCCCAAGTCTTCACACCCATGAGAGAAGTCCATAGAAAATTCTGGAATTTTGGTCACGGGAAAAGCGGTATTATGGCCTAATCCGACCTGGTCGCCTGAAAGTTGTCGCCGGTGATGGAATATTCCATCCAAGATTCTCGTTCTCAGTTAGGTCAAACTAACAAGTCAACCGTTAGTCAATGGTCAAAGGGAAGGAGAGTCGGACTCGAGTTAACCCGACTCGCCTAACCGGGCTTACTCACTGAGTCGATTCTTGAGTCATTTGCTTACTCGGTGACTTGATCTAATTCGGCTAACCTGAATCGGTCACGAACTCGGTTGGGATCGGTCATCGGGATCGGCGAGTCAACTCGCGGAGTGGAAAACCTACGAGTTCTGATTGTTTACATGACTTCCCAGGCCAATTTTTCAGGCTGATCTTTAGCTTCAAATCCCTGTAAAATTCCTATCACATACATCTAAGCAATCATCCCTATACAGAGCTTTAGGACAAGATCTTCTTTTTCGCATCGAGTGAATCGTAATGACCACCGTAACCATTCCAACATCACCAAAGCATCATCAATCATACCATTCAACCCTCAACTATCTTCATCTGCATCGACTCCATCTCTCAAACCCATTCATTCCCCGCATTTCCAACTCTTCTCGCAGCAAATCAATACAATTGACAAAGAAAAATCAACTCCTCATCTCTCGCTCCCGATTCACTCAAAGAATCGGCCTCATTCCCATGAAAATCATGAAGATCTCCATCTCCTTCTTATGTTCCAATCTTCACAGCAGATAACCACCTTCTTTCTCCCATTAAATCACCACCTGCAACTCCATCCAACCCTTGAATTTCAACATCAAAATTCCAAAACAAACCCAACCTTCCTTGGTTCATCAATTCATCTCAAACTCGGCTTCTTGATTTCCCTTTCAATTGACAAAGACAACAATAAACCCTAATTTCTTTTCAACTCGCCAAGATTCAATATATCGGGACTCGAATCTCGTCATAAACCTCCTTCGAATCGATTCTCTCTGTGTTGAACAACAGCTCAAGAACGAGCTCGATTTCCCTGCTGCATCTCCCTGTTCGTTAATCGACCTGTTCTCTCAATCGATTCACAGATGCAACATCGAACCCTAATTCAATTTCTGTCTGATCTTCATCTCGATTTCTCAAACCAAAACTCATTCAATCTCTTTGCTGCCTTTTCCAGATTCAACCCACAAATACCCATTTAATTCACAGTCGTTCTTCATCAATTTCAGCCACCAATCCCCTTGTATATCTTCAATTCATATCAACAACTCCATCTTCCAAACACAAAGACCTCCATCTTCAATCACTCATGGCGAAAACCCGGCAATTCGAGTCAATCTTCTTCTCTCGAACAATGCAAATTCGATGGCAGCATTCTTCGTTTTTCTTCCTCTTTGTATTTCAGATGCAAAAAATGATTGAGAAGATAAATCTTCTCGAATTTAGGGGTAGGTTATAAATGGGTCGGATGGTACACCCCAAGGACAAGGACCACCCCAGTTGGGTGCCCATAATAGGATGTCACTTCTGATAAGGGCTAGCCGGATAGCGGCCCCTTAACCACGCCTAGTCTGTCTTTAATAATCCTCCAAAATAGAGATGCCCCTTAACCTCAACTGGGCTCCATATATCAATCGCCTGTAAAATGACCTTTTTGCCCTTGTGGCTCAAATTGGGTGATTTCTTCTTCTTTTCCTCCGTGCGACTCCAAAGTAGCTATAAAACTCAAAACAAGCGTAAAATACATAATTTACAAGAAAAATAGCAAAGAAAGCATAAACAATAGATAGTAAATAGGATGTATTCTACACCCTATCATTCGTCCGCGCGGATTTACTTCAACCGCTAGCGGCTTTACTTCAACCGCGCGCTTCTTGATGAGTCGACTATTACTTTTACTTACCATAGTGGAAAATGCACTTTGCCTATTGTCACACCTGGAAATGCTCTAAGAAAATTTTTGCGCAACAATGACCCGCCAACATAGTGATTCAGTGATCTCTTATCACCCACTCGTATTTCAGCCTTATAAGTTTGCACCTTTGCAAATAGCCAACTTCACTGAGTTATGCAACAAAAGACTTACTTAGATTTTCTCTTTACCAACAATGTAGCCCATACTACAAAGGGGTTAATGCCATGTCTATCTTTCACAGAATTGGGGGAGTAGTTTCGAATCAACAGAATACTAAGGCAAACATATAAGCTAACAAACTCTCTTTTATTAGCTTAAGGGGAAGATTATAAAATCCGTCCAACCAATGGACTTACAAGCTTATTCTCTAATCCTAACACAAAAACACTCTTTACTGCAATTTGGTTCCTCACATGAAGACTTACATTTGCAAAGGTTCGCTGGCCTATTTATACTGCCAAGAACCAGGGCCAATTTGTATGCAACTCAGTTGCACGGCATATGAACAACCATCTGTCCGTAGGCAGTTCCCCTAACCTCCACTCTTCCTTTTTAACTACTAACTTTAGTGTTGGCTTGCAGAATTGCGCCACACTTTTCTTGGACGGCTAGGATATGCCAAACTTGGTTATAAAGCCACATTATAACCTTCTCTAACTTGAACTCTTACTCTGGCATGCGTGTGATGCACGCACACTCGTAACTGACAGCTTGGACTCAAATCCAACAATCATTGCACTGCGCAACTTGGCCCTGCCAATATTCGGCAATGATTGTGAAACACTCAACTTTGGCCTATGCCAAGTATTTGGCAATGGTTGCGCTTCATTCAACTTGCACTTCTGCCAAGTATTAGGCAATGATTGCGCTATATTTCTCCTGGCCACGTACTTATCTTATTTGGATGCCAACATCCAAATACCATGACAATTGAGTCTTGACTTGCTTATTTCAACTTCATACTTCATATGCATCACTTGCATCCTTTTTGCCTGAGAAATTGACACCAGTGGCGTGTTTGGCCCCGTCATTGTTGCATATACATTGTCCAAGCATTGACCAATGCTTGGGACAATGCCAAAGTCATTCCATGACTTGAATTTCATCCTTTATTCCTTCCTTGAGTTGGGCCAACTATGAATAAGGATATGCAACACTATCGCATAGTTGTTGCATTGTTAAGTAGCCTTTTTTATCTCAGCCATGTTGGCGTTACATCGTCGGACTGTGCAGATCCATCTGCCAGGCTACAACTTCAGTAATCCGTAATGATTGTGCACCACTGTTGAGGCATGTCATACCTATCCACTTTGTTAAGTTCCATAGGAACTGCCCTTAGGTATAAAAATGGACCTCGTATTTGGAAAATATTATTGTAACCAATTCTACCAAGTTCAATATGTACCACCACTATAAACCATCCATATCATCTCTTAGATAAAATCATATGGTTTTAAACGTCTCATAACAAACATTCTATTACATCATTATCTTATCAAAAGTGCACGTTGTTTGTGGGAAAGCCAATTTAACATTGAGATAGGGCTTGGTTTGTTTGTTTTCTTAGACATTCCGTTAGATTCTCTTACCCTATGTAAGGTTTTTGATGTTTGTGACCATGCATGCATAAAGGTTGTTTGTGGAATCGGGTAGCAACGATGGAGACCAATTGTTATCAGAAATGATAGCTTCTTAAACTCGTCAATTGTTCGACTTCGATAAGTTTTTACATTTATGAGTTTTTTTTTTTTTTTTTTTTTTTTGTGTGTGTGTGTGTGTGTTTTGCAGTTCAAATTATACACTTATTTGGTTGTTCTGGACTATATTCTTTGTTTTTTTCAACAGCATACCCGCAGTAACAAATGAGGATATTGCCAATTACGCAACCTAGATATACCAAAGAAGTTGTTGGAAACCTGATGTTGTTTTTACAGTGGTAAGAAAAGTGTCGTTCACTCAGACTTGTGAAGATTTGTTTTAGACTTAAATTAAAATAAAAACTCAAATAAAGTCGATTTCAAGATTGTAGAGAAAACTGAGACTATGGATTCCACCATTAACCAATTATCAGTGATTCAATAATAATAATAATTATGCAACTCATACATTCAATTTGATTCTTAAATATTGCCTAGAGAAGTAGATTTTCAAAACAATAATTGTAAATCGAAAGCATGGACCATCAAAAGACTTAACCTAAGCATGACCCATCAATAGAAATCACACATATTTAATCAAAATCATATATTCAATTTAATTTCAATGCAAATAATCATAAAGAATTGCAATAATTAATTTAAATAGAATTTACCACATAATAATTGGAAAAACGGCTTCCTCAGTCGCCTCAGCAATGGGGTTTATCTTCTCATATTATTCACGTTCTCAGAATAGGTGTTCATAGCTCAAAATGGTGAAAACAAGAGAAAACTAATAAAGTATGCAGTTTTCCACAGTGTATAGGCGTCACAGACTGACTGTTACAAACTGTTACAGAGATTTAAGTGAAAAACTGTTGCAAGGAGACTGTTATCTATATAGATAGAAAAGATGACAGTTTCTGAACGTTATACAGAAATCTGTGATCTTTTCTTCTTCTTCTTCTTCTTCTTCTTCTTCTTCCTCCTCCTCCTCCTCTGTGATGATCAAACGCGCCTCTTCTTTTTCTTCTTCTCCCAAAGACTCGATTACCCTCTTTTGGACTCGGACAACTCCTCTTAGACACAACAGGCCCTCAATCCTCGATGAGAATAACAAAGACACGGAGTTTCCTTCCCTCTTTAAGTTCCTCTTACTGAATTATCTACCACTCTTTACAATCTTAGATAGAGTTTTCTTCCTCACGCAACTGCAAATATAGGCTTAAACGAGACCCTCTCAAACTTCCCCAAAGCCAAACATCGACCATCCATGTTATACTCTTGTTTGTGAAAGAAACCTATTTAAACCCTACAAATGTCATTCGAGCGCAACCCTCATCTCATTGGGTCACAATGGAGGAGATGGTTTTGATCTTAGGGAGGGGAGTGTTGAGATTGGGGTGTTGGCTATTTATGACTTGTATCGAGTGGTGATTTTTGTACCGATACACACTTTGTTTTTTCACACGTTTGCCTACAAGTCATCGCAACCCTCATCTCATAGGAAGTGGAGGAGTTGAAGTGATGGAGTAGTGGGGTCGTGCGGAGTGTTGAACACGATCCACTTTGCTTCCCGACATGTTCTTGTAATGGCGTTTTGCACGCCGCACGCTGTAAACCGCCATACAAATACCCTGATGAGTATCCCCGGTTTGTGACATGTTTGATGTCTCGAGTGAGTGGGTCGAGTCGTGGGACCCAAAGGAAATAGCACGTGATGCTATTAGGTTAAATAACTAAGTTATTTAGGAAATCGATATTCATGAAATATCGTGTATATTTTATGCATGTAATGCATCAAATACAATTAATATGTATGAAGCATCGCTATTTTAAAGCTTAATGGAGTAAGTCGCGGATTAAGAGTCTTAAAATAGCAGCATGTTCAAACATCTTCAAGGGATCGTTTGAAGGCCGCGTGGGCGGGCCATCCCTTGGCCGATCACTCACTGTGGTAGAGTGACGACCGGTGATCACCAAGGTGCCTCATTGGCTGTTTAACTCTTAGCCTAGGCTGTCCGACCAAGCTGGCAAAGTTGGACGGAAGAGATGATCTGGGCCACTCAAATTGGCTGGCAAAGATGAGTGGTCGTGATCAATTTGCGACAGGAATCCATTGCCGCAAAGGATTTGGAAGCCGCGTGAGATACCACCTTCGGGCATGGGTTTCGAGGCGCTCGGCCATGGTTATCCTAGAACGGCCGGTCACACGCACAGGTGGGCCCGCGGTGATCACGTTGATGCTCTCTGGACCTCCTTAGTCTATATCTACACCCTCCATCCAAGCTGGCGAAGATGGATGGTCGTGATCAAACTGCGACACAAATGCCATGCCGCAACCCTAATTAGGGTTTTGGGCCGGTCGCGTGTGTGTGACTTTAACTAAGCGGTTTGGCAGGATATGCTCCTCCTTTGGGGATACCGACCGTGTAGGGCCCACGTTGGGCCGACGGTGAACATATGTGTACCTGTCCGATGGTCCTAGGCGCGATCTAAGCCATCCAAATAGGCTGCCTAAGTTGGATGATTGTGATCGATTAAGTCATTAGTGGAATTTCCGTGACCCTTTAAAGCATCACGCCAGCCATGTTTCGAGCAAACGTTCATTTCTCTACGACATTTCTGTGGGAAGGCCGATCAGGTAGGTGAGAGTGGGCCCGCCAATGTGTGCGTTAGCGCTTCCATGATCATTCACGGGATGATCTAGGCCGTCTAACCAGGCTGGTGAAGTTGGAAGGTCGTGATGATTTTAAGATCGCCTTGAATCGTCTAAGCTCGTCGAGCTTTTTTTCCAAGCAACGCAACCACCCTATTTGAGGGTTGGCGTTTGACGTCTTTGTGAGGAGTTCGTGTGATGTTCGAACGTCTAAGGCATAAACGGGCCCGCCGATGGTCATCATGATGATCGCCTACTCTTGCCGGGTTTGGCTAGGCTTGTTAAATTGCGCGGCCAACTTGTGGGACCGTGATCGTTTCCCGAGACCGATTTGGACAGTCTAGATTTTCCTTAAGGAAATTAAGCATGCTCGATCGGCTGACCAAAGCGCGTCGATGCGAGACTCTCTGTCAGAGAGTGATTAGCATGTGTGGGTATTTCATGCATGTCTCAATATTGGCACGGAGATTCATGCTACTCTGCTGAGAGTGAGCACTCAGTCGTCATGTCATGTCAATGATGAGAGTTCGGCAGAGAACACAACATGGAAAATACTAGGCAAGTCATGCATTAATTGTTAATGCTAGTAAAATTCACAGAATATTTGGGATTGTTGTTGCACGCACCATTCTGGGTGAATTTTTTGTATTTATTGAATTGCTTCAAATAAATAAAGTGAAGAGGTTTTTTGCACTCATCACTTCTTAATCAGCTTTCCCTTTGCAGGGTGGCAGCACGTAAAAATAATGGTTTTACAATTTTAGCCCTGAACTAAATTCCACCATCAACATTAAGTCCCCTGCCTAGCACGTAATGGTTTCACTATTGCGGGGTAGGCATTAGATGGTGACAGTAAAGATAAATTCACAGGAAAGGTTTCAGTGCGCATTACCAGGATAAAATCTAGCTTGTTCCTTTGGATGAGATGTGTTTTTTCCTATTGTACGAGTGCCTTCAAATATTCGGATTGATAAGCATCAACTGATTGCTATCCCGTATCCATAGCCTTCATAAACGGCAAGTGAAGACTCCTCTTCTTCTTGGGATCCGTCAACTTGTGAAATATAAAGAAGACTCTGAGACTTCTCCTATCGCAGAATTGTTCCAGGTATTGCTCCATGCTTATTACACGACTTTATATTCTGATTGATCATGATGATGTTTTTTATTTTAATATCTTGATATAATCATAACCTCTTCTACGAGAATCTCATGGAGGCTCGGGGTGATGACTACTTTGGTACCTCTCCGGAAAGAAGCTTTGAAGTCAACAAACCTGAGGCTGATGCGTTCGAGGAGGTGATGGCTAAAATTGATCTTCTGCTTTGCGAGGTTGATCATGCCGTACAGGGCATGTCCATTCTTCATCTGCGCATCGCTCGAAAACGCACTCAAACTCTTTTGGCTGCAATCGACAGGGAGGAAAAACAGAGGCATGATGAAGCGTCGCAATCACCGGTGAGCGCATGAGCCGAGAGGTTTGTAGCACGACTAAAGATTGAACATGAACGTCCTTCGAGTGAAGATAAGCGTGATTATATGATCCAAGATGGCGTGATAATCCTCGACTCTGATATGGATGAACCCGAGCGCCCAAAGGTCAGCACAATCTCCAACGCTGCAGTGGCCCTTGAGGAAGATACGGAAGTTGTTCCTACTGAGGATGTTGAAGCGGAGAACGTTGCTGACGTCGAAATATCCGAAAGAAGAAGTTGAGGCGGACCCAAAGGAGAAAGCAGTAGTAGCCTATCACGACGATGTTGAAGTAGGCTCTGACGGTGGTGAAGGCACGGTTGATCCCCTTGATGACTAGATCTCCCTGTTTCCTTTTCTTTTCTTTTCTTGGACGAGTATTTTCCCGTATTTTGTGAGCATTTTCTCCTTATACTCAGTGGCGACTGAGTTTAAGGTTTTTCTTCGTTTTCGTTTGCTCGTTTAAATAAGGTTTTTATTCACATAGTTTTGAGTCAAGACTATACTAGAATCTTCCATGTGCGTATAGGCAGTGATGCGTCTTTATGTGATTGCATGTTATTCTTGTGATGAAAAATTAATGTTATAATGAGTAACCACGAACCTGCCTGTCTTCCTGTTATGAAGTCCGCATGATTCCTTCCTGTTGGAGTAGACTGCTCATGCTTTCCCCTCTTTCTCTGCACATATTCTATTCCTCCAACGAAGGTGTGAAATGTTTCCTTTTTAGGGTTCTCTGGTTTAATCTGGTGGGTAATGATGATGACTCAAGTTTGACTCAGAATTTTGTGTCACGCCCAGGAGGTGAGGAAATTTCTAAAAGGAAATAATACTTTGATTAATTGAGAAATTGGAACCCTAATAATTATGAATGCAAGTAGTGCAATCATTTTGGAGGAATTACAAACATTGCATGGAAAGGGAAATTGTTGGAGGAATCATCACGGAGAACGCTGGAGAAAAGGGTAGCACAACGTTTTTTAGGTATTTTAGGGTTTAAGCCATCGTGAGTGAATCGTCACGCCCTCAAGCTTATCAGTGTTGATGATCTTGCAATAACCGCCTAGGATGCCACCAGGTACGGTTCATCCTCCTTTGATGTTGGCAAATCAGGTTGAGCGGTCATCTTCACTGCTATGTTTCCAACTTGAAATGTGGTCACCTTCACTACCATATCTCCAATTCGAAACGGGTTCGGACTTGGTACAACTCCTTGATTTTGTGACGTGTTGCCTTTGATTGAAACAACCTCTAAGTTTTTGGCAAAGTGCTTGAAAGGACCGGCATCCCACTCACACCTCTTAGTGGCGGTCGGGTTGTTGATTAAACGAGTCCCCGAGCCTCGACAAGAAGAGGAATGATTGTTTGCAAAAAGGGTTGTTCAATGAGACTTACTTGGGCTCGAAACCTTTTAAGGTATGCTGACGGGCTTTCTCCAGGAAGTTGTGTCACATTTGCAAGCTGTTGATACGCAATAGGAAATCTTTGGGATTGGACGGCTTGTTGGAAATTCTTTCAGGTATTGAAATCGGCAAAGGGCATACTCCTAGCTTCGCCTTGTTGTCGTGTATCCATGAGCTTCCCAGGATCATATCGTAATTCGGATACTCCTTGGTTATGTAAAATTTAGTATGTGTCAGAGCATCACCCACCTTAACTTCGATATCAATGTACCCATAGGCGTCCATGAACTCCCCTTCTGAATTCTTGATTACGGTTGGGCTGCGAATAGCTTCCTATTTTGAAATCTTTGCAGCTTTCAACGTCTTGATAGTGATGATGTTTAATTTAGAGGCTGCATCAATCAATGTGCTATCGAACTCGACATCCTTCAAACAAGTGACGGTCAAGAGTCCCCAGTTCCCCTGGCTGGTTGCATCGTCCAGGAAAGATTGAGGTTCCGAAAGTGTTTCCTTTTCTGGATACAAATGCCTGCCTGACACAATGCGATTGAGGGATGCAAATATATATTGACGTTGCACCTTGGAGAAATATAAGATTTCACATAAACGCTCTGTAGGATCAGAATATCGCAACACCAACACCTCTGCGAAATCCATAAATGTTACATAGCGAAGACATCGCAGACGAGTAAAATAAGTGACGCAATGGATGACGACAGCCAGAACACGAGAAAGGTGTGAATACCTAGCGAGATCTAGGAGTGTCGCGAGATTATGCATTTGTACACTTGCGACACTTCGCAAATCATTCCCGAAAATAAAGGACAGCTTAGCTGTCATCCATTATGTAATACCCTATATAAAGAGCCGAACATGCCTATTGGAAGGGAGATCTTTTTCGAGTGGGTAGCAAGTCATTAAGAGAGAGAAAGTTTATAGTGATTGTAATTTCTTTAGCTCCTTTCCATTTTATCTTCTAAACATTCAAGGAATTAATCAATAAAAATGATAATTGTTCATCTTAAATGGTTTGATTGTGTGGATTCTTGTGAGGGGTGTAGTATAGGATTTCCTGCAACTACATATTGGCGCTAGAAACAGGGAGATAGAAAAGATTGACATCGTGATTTGAAATAATTTGGAGTAATAGGGAAGGAATTTCATATAATTTTCAACAATTTACTGAAATTGAGAAATGGCTAGAAGAAGACATGCATCAGAACAACCGACAACTGTTAGAAGGAGTAGGAGACTTGCTGGAGAAGGGAGAAATGAAATGGGGGAATCCTCAAGAATGAACACAAGAAATAATGAAGAAAATCAAATTCAATCACCAATTCAACCAATACAAAATAGAACTGAGGATTATGACAGAGTGAGCGTACACACTTGGCGATCGGATTCTGAAGATGAAATAGGGGAAAACCAGCAATTAGAAGGTAATGGACAAGAAGAAGGAGATCAAGAAATGGTTGGAGGAATAATTCATGGAAATGAAGAGATTACAGCGTTAGAGGCATTGAGACAAACGATACGCGAAGAAAGGCGATTAGAAACGGAAGAACGTGCAAATTTGACAAGGCAAAACCATGAGCTAAGGATGGAAAACATAAGGTTACAGAACAGAAGGTCAAGGAGCTCTACAAGGTCAAGATCGGTAAGGGAAGAAGTAAGACGAGATATGCCTGTAGAAAATGCTAATGAAGAAATTCGAGAAGAAACACAAAATTTAGGTGAGGAACGCCGCGAAAGAAGAGAAGTAAGGGAAGATGGGCAAAATGATGGAAATCAGAGAGATAGACACCACCAGAGGCGAGATAATCAAGAGGATGGAGAAAATCAGGAAGAATGAAGGAGAATATTACATGGGAGAGAAATACAAAGAAATCACCGAGCAATTCAAGATGAAATTGAGAGACATTATACTGAACAAGCACATCTAGCTCGCGAAAGGGAAAGGCTAAGGGCAGAAATGGAAGAACAAGAACTACAAGAGGCAATTCGCCAAAACAATCATGATAATCGAGAAAGGAGGCGTGAGCGTAATTGCAATAATGTTAATATCAATGAAGAATACGATAGAGCATTAAGGAGATCTGAAAGACGGCAAGGAGGAGAAAATGAGAGATATAATGGTGTGCGAATTCATGAAAGGAATGAAAGAGAAGATCGCAGAAAAAGACGGGAAAAAAAATGATGACCAAGAGAATCAAAACGGATATGAACGCAGAAGAAGAGATGCCGAGCTAAAAAGGCCAATGGAAGATAATTCTAGTATAAATGAACAAATTTTGAAAGAACTAGCGGAAATGAGAGGAATGTTAAACAATAAGAAAGAAGGAGGTAGGAGACAATTAGATGAAGCTATAGAAGAAGATGCGAAAACCCCATTCACACGGAAATACAATTAGAAGGAATACCCCCAAAGTGCAATTTGCCTACACTAACCAAAGCATTTTTGATGGATCAACTTGTGCAATACAACACATCAAAGCTTATTTGAGATGTATGTTACGGTGGGAAAATCATGACGCTATATTGTGCAAATATTTTGCATCAAGTTTGACAGAGAAGCTTTGAAATGGTTTGAAGGCCTACCAAAAATACTATAGCATCCTTCAATCATTTACGTGCTATATTTTTAGGGGCGTACATAAGTAATAATTTCTCGCGACTGGCATTGAAGATGTATTTGGATTAAAGCAAAGGGTTGGTGAAAGTTTGAAACATTTGACTGTGAGGTGGAAGACGATGTGTAGCGACATGACGGGTCGTGTCGATGAGAGATATCTCATTTTATCATTCATTAATGCTATGTTCGCAACCAATCTGTTATACATTCAAATTTTCAGAATTAAGAACACGATCACAATGACTGAGGCACGAGAATTACAGGGAGGAATATATTGCTCTCGAGGAAAAAAAATGAGATGGAATCATACCCGATTGCGAACACGAGTTCGAATGCAGCGAATGCAAGCTTGTTACCGAAGTTGATAAATACAGTGGCGAGCACTTCGCAAGGACAACCAGACTTGGTCATGGGTGATAATCAACAGAAGCTAGTGGCTATGGGGAGTCATGACCAAGAACAATACGAGAGAGAAAGAAATTTATATAACCGCGGTGGAAATAATAAAATTCAAAGACTTGATCAGCCGCAAGAAAATTATGGAGGTCAAAGGCAAAATTATCATAGGGGACAAGGAAGCCGCAGGATAATATGGGAAGAAATTGAGATGCCACCTCTCAATGCTAGCGTGGAGAAAATATGGTAAGCTATACTTTTAATGGAAAATATACCAACACCATGGAACATGGGAAAGGAGCCACCTCCAAGCGAGAGAAGCCATGAGTTTTGTTCTTATCACCATTTCCATGGACATACAACAAATGACTGCAGAAATATAAAGAGAATCATCCTCAGGATGATAGATCAGGGAAAATTAAATCATTTTCTAGTAAAGAAAATACAACCTCAAATATTGCCACCACCTCCTCCAGAAATTCAAAGGGCGAACACAACAAAAGAACGTGAAACATTTGTGATAGAAGTTGGGGCAAAAGCAAAAAATCTGTTTTGTAACTCTATTGTACATTCATACAAGACAATTGAAGATTTCCACGATATTACTCTCAGCAGGGTTTTCGCAAGGGATGCCAATGATAAAGAAATAATGAACACCGCGAAGACATCGCAACTGGAAGAATGGCAGAAGAAGATCATTTCTTTCACCGCGGAAGAAGTGCCTGAGGCTGGATAAGATTGGAGATCAACCCAAAACCCAGAGAGGATGAAGATGATGAGGCTGAGAATTCTTGGGCAATTAACAGAATTTTGATTGATACGGGAGTTCGTGAACATTCTTTTTTATCATACTTATAAAACTATGGGAGGAAAAGATGAAGATTTAATACCTTCAACATACAAAATTTATGGTTTTAATGGTACTGCAAATAAGCCTAAAGGAGAAGTTCACATGAGAATTCCACTGAAAGGATTGTCTTCTGAAATCTTATTCTGTGTTGTTGATGTGGAATCACCATATAACGCATTAATTGGGCGACCTTGGTTACATGAGATTCTAGGCGTAGCATCAACTTTTCATCAATGTATTAAGTTTCCTCATCCAACTGGTATTGGGATTATAAAAGGAGATCGGATAGAAGGGAAAAAATGTTATGAAGTTGATATAGAATCCTAAGAAGAAAGAGGCGCAAAGAAGAAAGATTGGAAACAAAGCATCAGAGAAAAACAAAAAAGTGAAAGGTTGATGGTAGATACCATAGAATGGAGAGAGGAAGAAATGCTGAGAAATCAATGTCTGTTGAAAAGAAGAAGTGGCGATAATATCGCAAGAGATGAAGAAATAACAAGAGAATTCAAAGAGAATGAGGTAGAAAGTAGCAAAACTAAGAGGTTTAAAGATTGAATGCGTTTACTGATCAAAAAAAAATAAAAAAAATAAAAAAATAAATACAAATGGCAAATATGTTGCAAATGGCGAAAATGGAGTGGTGTAAGAGTTGATATGAAGAAGAAGAAAATATATTTTACAAATGGCAAATATGTTGCGAAAGTACAAAAGAGCTCATATATGAAGACGAATCATCAAAATAATCAGAAAGTGGCGAACTTATTATGGCGTACCCCCTAGTTCGCGAACACAATTTCGCAAGAGGCAAAAGAACCTTCGGGGCGTCATAGTAGGGGGGACCTATTACATATAACAAAGAATTAACAAAATAACCAAAATGGGACGAACCTTCATGGCGTACACCCTAGTTCGCGAATAAAATTTCGTAAGAGGCAAAGTACCTAAAGTGCGTCATGTAAGGGGGTATCTGTAACGTGGCTCAGGGAAAAGGTTACACCGCCCCTGGAACCTGAGTCATGGAGATTTGGGGTAATAACACCCATCTAGGAGAGATGCCTTGGGTTTCCAACTATATATATAAGGTTATACCCTAGTTGGACGACCGAGGGTCTCTTCTAAGGAGTCAGCATTTGACCAAGGCGCCGAGGTACACGGTTGAGCCAAGAGTGCCTGGGGCATTTGAAGTGTCTCGGCCATTCTTGGCAAGTATTGGATTATGTTGCACTCGGCCCGAAGAAAACTCCACTTAGGGTGCAGTCTCGTAACCATAAGCCCTATAGGCAAAAGGGATAAGAGGCTGCGAAAACAACTGGTTGTTGTTAAGACCGGATAGGAGGAGCTAGCCTTGTATGACATAAGTACACCTCCTTGAAGGGGCAACCAGGTTGAAGATAAGGGCGGCACCCTCCATTAGGGAGCTGATAGTGTCAAAAAAGACGCAAATGTCATGAGACTTTATATTCGCAAGAATATTTAGGCTTGTCATATTTGTGCAACAATCCTGAAGAGGTAAAAATACAAAAGAGTAGCTAAGACGAGATCAATGGGTCCTTACATGCAAATGTAAAGACGTCCTGCGATTTCGACGCAAAGACGGCAATGTCATGGGGCTTTACGTTCGCAAGGATATTTAGGCCCGTCATATTGTCGCAAGAAAAATATCCCGCAGAGGCAATAATACTAAAGAAATCATAAGACAAAATCAATGGGTCATTACATGAAAATGTAAAGACGTCCTGCGATTTTGTCGCAAAAATGAGAGGTGGCAAAATAAGACCTTTAACTAGGAAGGCAAAATAAGACCACACAAGAGAAATGATAAGGCAAGATCAATGGGTCATTACATGAAAATGTAAGGACGTCTTGCGATCTTGTCGCAATGACAAAGTTCAGCAGAATATATCTGCGAAATTATGCTTAATCTCCTATTCGAATACAAATAACAGAGGCAACTATGGGAATGAACAAGAAATTTGCATGTTATTTGTCTTCACATGACAGATTTATGCATTTATTGATTAACCATATTGCAAAAAAGAATTGCTTTTTTAACATGTGCAGAAAGGGACAACAAAATTAGAATTTGTATTTGAAGATCTAAGAAACTTACAATAAGAGATTATAAAAATGGAAGAAAAAGATAAATGTACAGATGTTACAAAAAGAGAAAGAAGAAAATGGAGCTATTTCTTGTGTGATTCTTCTTCTTCATCAGATCCTTCTACTTCATTATCTTCATCAGATTCTTCTTCGCTAGCATCGCTATCGAGATATCCAAAGAAGGCATGTTCTCAGGGATTTCGTCAAGAAGACAAGGGTATGAAGAATGAGGAATACTGTTGTCATCACAGACTGTCTTAATAGTCTGATTGCGAAAGAGAATAGCATCATTTTTGAAATTCGCCACAGTAATTTGTAGTTGCTTCTTCAACTTGGAAAACTTGTCATTGCGAAGAGAGAAGTCCTTTGCAAGTTGCTCTTTTTCGGATTCAAGTTCTTCAATTCTTTTCTGAAATCTCTTCTCAGCCTCTGCGAATGTAGAACAATGAATCAGCAACTTGATGACAACTTCATATATAATAAACAATTAACTAAAGAAGAATGATCAACAACCTTCTCTATCAGAAATCATATCCCTAATCAAGGCTGTGTGCTCAACTTGAAGACTAAAATTAACACCTAAATTATTTCTGGCGTCATCTAGAACTTTCGCAGCCCAAGCGAACTCATCGTCACTGTTTATGAGAAGAAGGGAACGAATTTGATTCTCTCTTTCGCTAAGAATAGTATTTTGATGAATGGATTCATCCCGCTCAACTTGAACTTCAAGAAGAGTTTTTTGAAATTTTGCTAATGCTTGGGCACCTTGATTAGCAACGTGATCTTTGTCATCTATAAGATCACTAACCTTCTTCCTTAAAGTACTAATTTTCTCTTGGGAACTATGATGTAGGTGTTTAAGTTGGTTGGCTGAACTCAAACTAGATCTATGATCAGCTTCTAAAAGGCGGAATTTGGATTGAAGTTCATTTAGGGAAAGAAGTTTGATTTTGTTATTGGAAAAGCTATTTAACGAATCATTGAGATGGGAGAGAAGGGCATCGTTATCCATAGGCTCAGGAAATGAGTGAAGAAGAATGGCTTCATCAGAAAGGTTATAAACGTCTGCGAAAATGATAAGTCAGATAAAGAAAAATAAATGACAAAGCAAAAACAAGGAAAATAGAAGAATTTTATACCATAAAGTTGTTGATTAGCATTTTGAAGGCTAGATATCTTGTCCTTCTGAGAGGAGGATTCAACTTCCAGTTGTTTGGTCTTTTCGCGAAGAGTAGCATTTTCATTTTCAAGTTCTTTATCTCTCTTGCGAAGAACAACAGCTTCAGCTTCCAATTCTTTATTCTTCTTGTGAAGTTGAAGGTTTTTCTTTTCAAGAATGTTGCGCCTTTTCTCGATATCTGAGGCAACAACAAAGGAAGCTCTCCCAGACTATAAAGGAAAATAAATAAATCGTCAAGATGAGGTTTATAATTGAAATCATGCAGAAATAAGGAAATATAGACATACCAAGGCACTAAGTGCGTTTAGGAAACTGGGAGTCACTGCTCTGGAAACTCCACGAAAAGAATCATCATCCTCTAATAAGGGAGCATCGCAGATATTTGCGAGAGCTTCGCATGTGGCAGAAAAATGATCATCTCCCATTCCTTGCATAGAGTCAGAGAAAATACTAGATAGTTGCGCCATAGAAGATTCAATTGGATGATTCTCCTTCGCATGAGAGGTGTCAACATCATCATTATCTTCATCAGAGCTCTCGCTGGATTGAGGACTGGAGCGAGAAGAAGAATGTATCTTCTGTTTTTTAGAAGGTGGAGCAGCAGATTTCTTCTTGCGAAGAGGAATTTTACCCTTGCCTTTAGCTTTCGCAGCTTCAGAAATATCCTCTTCTTCAATAACTTCAACGCCAACCTTCGCACACGAATGAAGAAAAGAAACAGAGGCAACAATATTGTTAAAAATAATGAAGAAAAGTATTTCTTACTTCATTCGTGATCGACTGGAGAATTGCCAGAGTACTTGCCTTAGGATTTCTCTCGTAACTTTTTCTCAATTTAACAATCTGAAAATTTCGCAAGATTAGTAGATGTAAAAAGAAGTAATAATTACAAACTGAGCGAAATTCGGGAAGCACACCTCTTTAGCTTTCTCGGGCCAGTTAAATACCCAAGGTTGATAGTTGGCGAGATTCGCGGGGAGTACATTCAAACCTGAAATATAAGGTCCATTCAAAAATAGCGGAAAGACACACCATTTTTCGTCTTTAGAATGGCGATGAACATTGTTCTTGCCAGAATGCCAATCGATATCCTGCATAAGTACTTTGTCGCTGGGGATATTTTCTCTTCTTTTCAAACGTGCACCCCAGCGAGTTCTATCGTTCTTCATGTTTATTACTTCATAATTCTCAAAGAAGCTCTCTACTGAATACTTCTCAGCGAATATCTCTAAATCTACAAATTTAGGATCTCTCGATCGCATTAGAATAGAGAGACCCCTTACCAGCGTCACGGTTGGCGAACTCAAGCATTGCGGATACAATCTCCACTTAATTGGTAAACAAGAGAATTTCTCATGAGCAAGAATTTCATAAAACAAAGGAAGTTCAGGGTTGTAGAGAGGAATGGGAAGGCCGGCAGAATCGACCTAGCGAGATTATGATCTTTTGAACAATGATCGGTAAATAATTTGGCGGAGAGAGAATAGATGAAGATTCTTGATGGGGAATAGTGGATAATGTGAAACCTTTCTCTTGTAAATCCTTTTGAGCCTCTCCCAAGAGAACTTCATATCTACGACTGTGGAGCCATTTTCGAGTATGGGAATGATTAAGGAGTTGAAGATCAAAGGAAAAAAAAAAAATTTACAAAGAGCAAAGCGGAAGTTACGGAGGGGAATTGAAGAAAAATTGCAGAGAGAAAGTAAAAAAGAAGAAAATGAGGATGAGAAAACTATATATAGAGAAGAATTCTTGAGAAGATAAACGCATTTAATGCGAGAAGAGACGTGAATGGTTGAGAAGTAATGGTTGAAAGGGACGTGTCAAAAAATGGGTGGAAGAAGAGACACGTATTATAGATTTTGTGTAAAAAAGTATGAAGTCAAATCGCCAAACGTATAAGGATGAACAGTTGCGGCAGTTTGAAAATAATAATTCTCATGACATTCTCTCCTTCACAGAGAAGACATGAGAAGAGGCAAGATGTAGGATCAGAATATCGCAACACCAACACCTCTGCGAAATCCATAAATGTTACATAGCGAAGGCGTCGCAGGCATTTGTAAAATAAGTGACGCAATGGATGACGACGACCAGAACACGGGAAAGGTGTGAAGACCTAGCGAGATCTAGGATTGTCGCGAGATTATGCATTTGTACACTTGCGACACTTCGCAAATTATTCCCGAAAATAAAGGACAGCTAATGTAATACTCTATATAAAGAGCCGAACATGCCTATTGGAAGGGAGATCTTTTTCGAGTGGGTAGCAAGTCATTAAGAGAGAGAAAGTTTATAGTGATTATAATTTCTTTAGCTCCTTTCCATTTTATCTTGTAAACATTCAAGGAATTAATCAATAAAAATGATAATTGTTCATCTTAAATGGTTTGATTGTGTGGATTCTTGTGAGGGGTGTAGTGTAGGATTTCCTGCAACTACACGCTCCATCATATGGTGTACAGTCTTGTGAATAGAATTCCCGGAAATCATGCTGCTCCTAATAGGAATAGGATCTCTATGAACATCTTCGTTTCCTAATTGGAGTTCCCCTGCTTATACCTTTTCTCTGAAAATGCGCATCAATTTGTTGCAATCGCTGGTTGGGTGATGGGCGAACCTATGGTAACGGGAGTACCTGGGATTTGCCATTTCTTCCTCAGTCGGTGGACGTTTGAGAGGAGGTAGCTTGATCGCGTTGTCTTGAATCCATGCTTCCAAGAGCTCTATGACTTCATTCATAGGGAAGGGGAAGTGTAGGACTGCGTCTCCAGCTTCTTGCACAGGAGTTTTGTCCGTGCTCTTTCGGGACGGAGGTGTTTGCGCCGGTGCTGCACGTTTAGGTTGTTGTTCTGCTGCCGGGGCTTTCCTTTTTCCTCCTTCGCCCACCACACTCACAGAAGGACCGGTGTTATATTGCTTGTTAATGAGACGTCTTCTTCCTCGACTCTTACGTGCATCTTCGTTTCGAACAATTCTGGTTCTTTCCAACAATGCTGGGGCCGTTGTGGCTGAACGCTTAGCGGCATCATGGAGCTCGGAAAATGTTTGAAAGCCCAGATTCTCCAACAAAGCACGGTATATGGGCACCATTCCGTTGATACATGACTCCACCAATTGGCGCTCGGTGACATTCGGATCATGACAATCCAACGCTTGAATCATGAACCTCTTAACGAAGTCGTTTGGATGTTCATTGTTTCGTTGAAACATTCTTCCTAAGTCTGAAAAGGTGATCTGCTCAGACACGAAGAAATACTTTCTGTAGAAGGAACTGACCATCTCGCTTCAATTGGATATGCTGTTAGGCGCGATGTTGTTGTACCAGGTATATGCTCTTCCAATAAGTGACTTTGAGAACTCTTTCAGGCGGAGAACATGATTATATTCGTGTTCCCCTAAAGATTCCAAAAATCGGGAGATTTGCTCACGAGCGTTACCAGTACCATCATAAAGGGGAAACTGATGAGAGGTGTATCCTCTTGGAAGGGGAATCCGTTATACATCTTGAGGGTATGGTGGTTGATGCTGGTGCATGTTCGCAGGATTTTCTTTGCCCCGGTTTTGGAGGAGTCGCTCCAGGTCCTCACGTGTAATGAAGTTGGATGGCTAGTCTCTTTCTCTAGGGGGTTCAGGAGCGTCACGAGCTTCTTCATCTATGTGGGCCCGCGCCGTTGAAGTGCCTTCTCCGGGTGTACTGAACACGTTCCTTGTTGGCTCCAGGGGCTGTCGTGACTCTTGCAGCAATCGTTCGGTTAAAGTTTTGAGAAAAGTAAGTACCTCATTCTGAGTTGCAGCCATATCCGTTTGGGCTCTAGCAAGAACTTTTTGCCTTTCCATCAAATCCACAATGGTAATAGGGGGTTGTCCTCCTCTTGTTCCTCCAGTCCCTCGTCCTGACGGAGGAGTGGTAGTTTCCCTGGTGATGACTGGAGCGTTACACTTGAAGAAATGTCGGGGTTTGCGGCTACTCTGGCTCTGCTGATAGGGGGCGTCACGCTTACTGGAATCTCTTCCGCTCCGCTGGTGTTGGTGGTAGAGGAGGAGGCTCCACGAGATGTATTGCTCACATTCTGCACAGCAGCTCCACTGACAGGGACATCGACACCGAGAGTGTTTTCAGCGCTAGTTTCATCGGAATTGATTGATGATCCAGACCTAAGTTCCACCATCTTGAAATCGGGATTGGAAAATTAAATTGGAAATTGGAAATTGAATATTGCAACCGAGAGATTAATCTCCCACTGTGGTCACCAATTGTTTGTGGGTGAAAACTGTTTCTGCGGTTTTTGGTAAACTTGGGTGTGTGTGGATGAGAAACGAATCTAAACCCTAAACAAATGCACTACACGGGAGTGCTTTTGATTCGAGAGATCAATCTGTACAATTCTGACCTAAACCAAGAAATGGTCGTTCCAGACTTGCTTCGGTCACAAATTGAAGGAGATAGGGTTGATCTAGGGAGGGAAGCGAAGAAGGTGTTGAGATTTTGAAGGTGTTGGCTATTTATGACTTGTATCAGAATGGTGATTTCTAGATACTGATGACAACACTTGGTTTTTTTTTGTGTTCGTCTGTGTCGTTTGGAAATAGGTGAAAGACCTATTTATACAAGTCATTGAGCGCAACCCTCATCTCATAGGAAGTGGAGGAGGTGTAGTGGTGGAGTAGTGGGGTCGTGAAGGAGTATTGATTGTTACACGACCACACTTTTTCCCACTTCCCTCATCACTGTTAACCGTCCACTATTCCTGACACGCTCTTGTAATGGCGCGTTGCACGCTGTAAACCGCCATACCAATACCCCAGTGAGTATCCCCCAGTTTGTGACATGTTTGATGTCTCGAGTGAGTGGGTCGAGTCGTGGGACCCGCATGAAATAACACGTGATGCTATTAGGTTAAATAACTAAGTTATTTAGGAAATCGATATTCATGAAATATCGTGTATATTTTTTGCATGTAATGCATCGAATACAATTAATATGTATGAAGCATCGCTATTTTAAAGCTTAATGGAGTAAGTCGCGGATTAAGCGTCTTAAAATAGCAGCATGTTCAAACATCTTCAAGAGATCGTTTGAAGGCCGCATGGGCGTGCCATCCCTTGGCCGATCACTCCCTGTGGTAGAGTGACAGACGGTGATCACCAAGGTGCCTCATTGGCTGTTTAACTCTTAGCCTAGGCTGTCCGGCCAAGCTGGCAAAGTTGGACGGACGAGATTATCCGCGGCACATGTTTGCGACTGTTGATGGATTTTAGGGTTTTAGAGAGGTGCGCAAGCATCACTCTTTAACTTGACCGAAATCGAGCATGGACAAGGTTTTTGGTGGGACCGACCGGGCATGCGTGTAGACGGCCTGCCGGTGTGCATGTCTGTACCACTTTGTCTCATGAAGGCGCGATCTAGGCCACTCAAATTGGCCGGCAAATATGAGTGGTCGTGATCAATTTGCGACAGAATTCCATTGCCGCAAAGGATTTGGAAGCCGCGTGAGATACCACCTTCGGGCGTGCGTTTCGATGCGCTCGGCCATGGTTAGCCTAGGCCGGCCAGTCACACGCACAGGTAGGCCCGCGGTGATCACGTTGATGCTATCTGGACCTCCTTAGTTGATAGGGTGTAGAATACATCTTATTTACTATCTATTGTTTATGCTTTCTTTGCTATTTTTCTTGTAAATTATGTATTTTACGCTTGTTTTGAGTTTTATAGCTACTATGGAGTCACAATGGAGGAAAAGGAGAAGAAATCACCATATTTTAGCAAAAGGGTAAAATTGTCATTTCACCAAGGAGGGAATACTATATGGAGCCCAGCCAAGGTTAAGGGGTGACTCAAATTACTGAAGGAAGGACAATAATAGTTAAGGGGAGGTCAAAGAGGTGTCCCTTATCCAAAAGAAGGGAGTGAGAATAGCACAATTGGGATGTACTTATGGTGGGTGTTTGAATCCACCCACACCCTAAACTCTGACCCATACCCAAGCCCACATGTCTGAATCCACCCTTACCCTAACCTAAGCCCATCCATCCATACCCTGCTCCATACCCTAACCGAAGCCTGATCCATCTGACCCGACCCGGATCCGTGTAATTATAACCTGAACCTAAAATTGAGAATTGATTTCTCAATCATTTGAAAGAAACGCTGAAAACGAGAAAGAACAGAACAGAGAAGAAAAGAAACAACGGTTGTTGCTTCATAAACTGAGAGATTTGAAGATCGTAATTGAATCTGAAAATCGAGTGAAACCAAGAGAGAGAGAGAGTTGTTGCCACTGTAAAATCGAGAGAGATGAACGACGAGAGCCAGAGATCGAACTCAGAGACTCAGGAGGAATTGAAGTTTGAGACCAGATCGAGACGTTGAACCTGAAAATTGAGAGAAGATTGAACAGGGTTTCGATTTGAAGAGGAGCTCGTAGAGGATGAATCGAGAGATGGGTTATGGCTAATTAAGGGTTTCTCGTTGTTGTTGTTTGAATCGATTAGGGTTTGAGGTTGTATTCGAATTGGGTTTTGCCGTGGAGAAAGTCGATGCCATGAAGATCAAGTTTCATTGTCGATTGTGGAAGAACCGATGGAGAAGTTGTTGTTGTTATGGCGAGATGGAGATGCAGAATAGATGGAATTTGGGTTTGTTAATCGAAGATGGAAATCAGGGAGTGAAGAAGAGATGAATCAGACGGGAAGAACACAGAAATGGGTTCTGATGGTGGTATTGATTGGCTCAAATCGATTGATAAAGAATGGGTGTTGAGAGATGGGTTTGTGAGAGATCGAGAACTCAGTGAAAGTGAGGGTGTCGATGTAACCTGAGATTGAGATTCAGATAAATCGAAAATGGGTTCTGAGCTGATGAAACAAGATGGGCTCGACTTGTTTATGGGATTTGAAGAGAAGAGATTGTGGTAATTGACTGCCGTTACAGGGAAGACTGAATGGTTGATGCTGCTGAGCAACGATGAGTTCTCAGATGAAGACAGTAAGCAGAATTGATGCCGTTGTTGATTCAAGACATGAAATTGATGAAGCTGTGAGTTGCTGAACATTAGATGTATGTTAGGAATTATCGCAGGAAGTGAAGGTAAAGAGGCCCGAATGTGGCCCTGGAAGCTCTCAGAATAGCCTAAAACTCTACCGGTTTTCTCATCTGTACACGAGTCAACTCGGCGATGACCTATCCGCATTTGAGTCGAGCGACTCAACTCACCCCAAGAAGACCAACATGAGTTAGTTAGAAAGTCGACTGACCCGACTCATTCCTTTGCCTTGACCGCTGACTGACGGTTGACCCGCTTGACCGTTAGTCCTAACGGTGGACTGACGGAATATTCCACCGCCGGAGAAAATTTTCAGTGACCTAGGCGCGACTATTCCTACTCTGATTCGGCCATAATACCTTTTCCTGAGAGCAAAAATCTAGGATTTTCTATGGACTTCTCTCATGGGTGTGAAGACTTGGACTAGGAATTGATGGAGATTTGGGTTCAAATTTGGAAAGAGAAGGTGGAAGAGTTGAGAAAGGCTTGGATTTGGAAATTGAATTGCTAAAGGAAAAGGATTCTATTCCTTGGAAGATTTGGAGAATATTGAAGCCTATAAATAGAGAAGTTTTCACATCTTTTACACATCTCTACACACACACAACACTTCTCTTTTCTTTATTCTTTGTGTGAACTTCTTAACATGAGTAGATAATTTTATTATTGATTGAGGATGAATTCCTAGTTCTTAACATATAATTTGAGTTTTGTTTTCAATTCTATCTTGAAGTTTTTCACATGATTATCGTTTGTTTTTACTAATAGGAATGTTTACACATTCATGATTGATTTATAGATTGTTTGGGTGGCCAACTAAATTGATTTTTTAATTGATCTAAAGCTAGTGAAAGTTAGGGGATAAGTAATCGTTTCTTGACTCTTTACATAAGTAGCAAACACGAGACCTTGCGGAGGGATTCCGTGGAGCAATTGTGTGTGAAAACAACGTTAGCAAGTAGACCTTGATCTAAGAGTCTAACTACTAATATTAACCTAATAAGTTCATAAATCTTAATGCGTTTATTTAAATTACATCTAGAGTGATCTACTACTAGATGGTTTGGTAAATATAATCCGGGTAGTCGAGAACTTCCGTGTCCCACGTGATATAAGGGATTTAGGGGTTTAGCACTGATCTAGCTGCTTTACCTACGGTTGGTGATAATTTGTGACTAATAACAAGTAGAAAAGAACATAACTTGAATCATTGTTTTGCAACGAAGAAGGATTCCTTGATCTTATCTCTCTTATTGCTTTCAACTTTATCTTTTAATTGCTTTGCTTATTTTCTTTGCTTTTACACCCCCTTTCGTGGACAATTTTTACAACTAGAATCTCTTGCTCCTCGTGGGAACGAACTTGACTTCCATTATATTATTTTTAATTGAGTGGAAATAAAATATTAATTTGATTGCACCTACGACACGCATCAAATTTTGCCCGTTGCCGGGGAGCAAATGAACCGATTTTAGTTGTTTTTATTTTTCTTTTGCTATATTCTTGCTTTGTTAGATTCTATACCGTATCTAACTTAGGTTTCGAGAATCTTATTTCGTATCGGTTTTGTATGGTGGACAAGAGCAAGCATATTACAACAATCAATACTTTTCAACCTCAACATTATGGCAACTTCCAACCATCCTTAGGATACATACTTTATGGATATTCTCATACATATCAACAACCTTATGACGGTATGTAAGTGAACAATCACTAGGAGGGAGGATAGTTATGCTTCTAAATCTATGTGTGATCTCCTTGGTGCAAGGCAACCTAGTTTGAGGGAACTTGAGAGAAGGTTCTATCAATTGATCGATGAAGGCATAGCATCGGATGAAGAAATTCTTGAAGCTAAAAGAAGTTTAAGAATAGAGCGTGAAAAACGTTATTATATGGGTTACGATGATGATTTTGAACCTTATGAAAATTATTGTAACAAGGATAAAGTTATTCCAACTCCGGATCATAATAACAATCCTTCACCTATTCAAAAGGAGGAGATTGGGTGTGACTTACCTATTGTTATAAACGGTGTAACACCCGCACAAGAAGATCTTACAATCTATACCGATGAAAATCATTTTAGTGAGTGGCCCGATTCCGATGATGAGGATGTTGAAGAGATGATGCTTGAGGATGAAACCAAATTCATTGATTTTGTGGAAGACCCAATTGAACTAGCCAATGATTTTAATGATGCCAAGACTTTGGTTAAGGTAGAAAACGACGAAGAATGGTTGCAAGGTTTAATAGAGGACCACGATATACAAGAGGTAAGTAATTCACTTGAATTTTTTAAGGATGAAGAGGATTCTATAATACAAGATATTGTGCAAGGTTTGTCTAACCCTTTGCATATTGATTCTTCTCCTTTACCTCTTATTGGTTTAAATGTATGTGCTTCGAAAGTATTTTTGGATGATTTTGTTTCTAGATATCCACCATTGGAAACACTTGATGCTAACACTATGCAGGTTTGCCAAGAAGAATACATGGAAGTTCCCAAATTCTATGTTCTTTATACACTTCCGAGTGTGGACGAGAATAAGTGTGGGGGAAATTTCTATCGAGCAATAATTTCACTATTGTTTTCTTGTGCTAATATTTGTATGGAGTTATTGTTTTCAAAACAGGTATTATGGGTGGATCCTCAAATTTTCAGATTGTTAGTATATGGGGAATGAATCGTGCAAGAGCTAAGTCGGGCCGTCGACTTTAAAACAAGCGCTTAATGGGAGGCAACCCATAGGTTTTGTATTTCTTATCCTTTTGCTTTTTGTTATTTCTTTTTCTTGTTTCTTATCATGTTAAAATTTCCCGCCTTGACTTTACTAGGAGGATTCAATTACATTGAGGACAATGTAAGGTTTAAGTGTGGGGGAGTGGTTAAGCATGTATTTACAAAAAAATTTACAAAAAAAATTAAAATTTTTTTAAAAAAAAAAAAAAGTTTTACATAAAACCTCCAACTTTTAAAGATTTTAGAGTCATTAGCATACTTCTAGGTATGTTTACATAGAGATTTTGACCGACATAATTGAACTTGGAAATGTTAGAGAATTACATTCGGATTTCTTGCTTGTTTGAGTGTTAAATAATGGATTTAATCATGCCGGTGATGCGAATTTGGTGCAGGGAGAAATGCATTATTAGAGTTGCTGATCAATCATTAGTGGAGACTACCCGTATTCATATCATGAGAGGCACCGACTAGAAATCTTCCATCTACTAAAGAGCTTCTTTTGAGTGTGTGTCACCGTACGTAAATTCTGGGTAGAATGGTGAGCTACCCAACCTCCCACCAATAGAAGCATTACTCTTTGATCTCTTGAGTGCTAATTTTGTCAATCATGAGGGTGACATCCATGGATGAAAGCTTCCTTCTTGTAGTTCGATTTGCAGTTAGCACCATTCTCTCTCGCGACAACAACGGATCCATAGAAACACTCTCATCATCAACAAGGAGCGACATCAAAATCTACAAGGAAAGTTGGAAAAGTTTAAGGTTTACAAGCAACGGAACGAGAAAAAGAGCAAATTTCAAATTCAAGTAAAGCAACATACAAAGAGCAGATTTTTATATATATGTTGAGGACTTACAATACAATGAGGTAATTTTATATTCAAGTATGAAGACTTATTCATGAAAGCGAAGAAAATTAAAAGGTGAGAATTTTTGAAGTTTATGATTTCAAGACGATACAAGTTGTGAAGAATCAAGCGGTAAAATACTTCTCACACGGCCATGGTTTATTTTTGTATTTTATTTCTCTTGTTTCAAAAAAAAAAAAAAAAAATTTGAAAAAAGAAAAGAAAAGAAAAAAAAAACAAGAGAAATATTTGTTTTGTTAATAAGCCGTGGGGAAGTAAAATATATAAGGAAGTTTCAAGCGACAAGGATTTAAGGTAAAAAAGGTTACAAATTGTCAAGGATTTATGAAATTCGAGGGTTTATCATCAATAGTTGAAACCGAAGACGAAGACCAAGAAGATCAAGACAAGGAGCGGAAGACGTTTCTATTGGATGCCGTGAGAGTGGTGTTATCATAATTGGCGATCGGATGTGAAGGTGAGTAAGTAATCTCATCCTCAATAATATATGGTTGATTTCCTTTCTTAGAGATCGTCGAAAATGGTTTTTCAAAATATTAAAATATGTGGGTTTTTAAAAATATTTCGGAAGTTGTCCTTCCCACCATTCAACGTGTTGCAGAATTCTCTCTTCATTCCTACCCGCACACATGTGAGACCCATAAAAAGCCGTCTTTTTGAGTGCAATTATCATAAAATCCTTTTTGGTGAGGCGTGTCGAGGCGAAATTCTTATTGATCGTTTTCTCAAACACGCGTTCTCTCACTATGGTGTGGTTATTTCTCACTCAACATTTAAGAATGAGAATATGTTCTTTAGTATTTCTAACTTCTTATTACTAGCATGCGTAAAACTCTATGTCCTCATAACTCTTTGGATGCTTAGGACGCTTGAACGCTTTGAAGTTGTGAGTTTTTAGTTTTTGATTTGCTCGAGGACTAGCAAAGTCTAAGTGTGGGGGAATTTGATAGGGTGTAGAATACATCTTATTTACTATCTATTGTTTATGCTTTTTTTGCTATTTTTCTTGTAAATTATGTATTTTACGCTTGTTTTGAGTTTTATAGCTACTATGGAGTCACACGGAGGAAAAGGAGAAGAAATCACCATATTTTAGCAAAAGGGTAAAATTGTCATTTCACCAAGGAGGGAATACTATATGGAGCCCAGCCAAGGTTAAGGGGTGACTCAAATTACTGAAGGAAGGACAATAATAGTTAAGGGGAGGTCAAAGAGGTGTCCCTTATCCAAAAGAAGGGAGTGAGAATAGCACAATTGGGATGTACTTATGGTGGGTGTTTGAATCCACCCACACCCTAAACTCGACCCATACCCAAGCCCACATGTCCAATCCACCCTTACCCTAACCTAAGCCCATCCATCCATACCCCGCTCCATACCCTAACCGAAGCCCGATCCATCCGACCCGACCCTGATCCGTGTAATTATAACTCCGAACCTAAAATTGAGAATTGATTTCTCAATCATTTGAAAGAAAAGTTGAAAACGAAAAGAATGTAATTGAGAGAAGAAAAGAAACAACGGCGCTGCTTCATAAACTAAGAGATTTGAAGATCATAATTGAATCTGAAAATCGAGTGAAACCGAGAGAGAGAGAGAGCTGTTGCCACTGTGAAATCGAGAGAGATGAACGACGAGAGCCATAGATCGAACTCAGAGACTCAGGAGGAATTGAAGTTTGACACCAGATCGAGACGTTGAACCTGAAAATTGAGAAAAGATTGAACAGGGTTTCGATTTGAAGAGGAGCTCAGAGAGGATGAATCAGAGATGGGTTATGGCTAATTAAGGGTTTCTGAAGTTGTTGTTGTTTGAATCGATTAGGGTTTGAGGTTGTATTCGAATTGGGTTTTGCCGTGGAGAAAGCTGATGCCATGAAGACTGTTTCCATTGCCGATTGTGGAAGAACCGATGGAGAAGTTGTTGTCATGGCGGCGAGATGGAGATGCGAATAGATGGAATTTGGGTTTGTTAATCAAGATGGAAATCGTGGAGTGAAGAAGAGATGAATCGACGGAAGAACACGTAAATGGGTTCGATGGTGGTATTGATTGGCTTAAATCGATTGATAAAGAATGGGTGTTGAGAGATGGGTTTGTGAGAGATCGAGAACTCGGTGAAAGTGAGGGTGTCGATGTAACTCGAGATTGAGATTCGATAAATCGAAAATGGGTTCTCGAGCTGATGAAACAAGATGGGCTCGACTTGTTTATGGGATTTGAAGAGAAGAGATTGTGGTAATTGACCGATTCCAAGGTGGAAGACCGAATGGTTGATGCTGCTGAGCAACGATGAGTTCTGGTGATGAAGACAGGGCAGAATTGATGCCGTTGTTGATTCAAGACATGAAATTGATGAAGCTGTGAGTTGCTGAACATTAGATGTATGTTAGGAATTATCGCAGGGAAGTGAAGCAGAAAGAGGCCTGAATGTGGCCCTCGAAGCCTCAGAAATAGCCGAAACTCTACGGTTTAGACCTGAGTCAACTCAGCGATGACCGATCCGCACGAGTCGAGCGACTCAACTCACCCCAAAGAAGACCAATCGGTGAGTTAGAAGTCGACTCGAAGACTCACTCATTCCTTTGCCTTGACCGTTGACTGACGGTTGACCCGCTTGACCGTTAGTCCTAACGGTGGACCCACTAATATTCCACCGACGGAGAAAATTTTCAGTGACCGGCGGCGATTATTCCTACGTGGGATTCCTACCATAATACCAGTTTTCCGGAGAGCAAAAATTCCAGAATTTTCTATGGACTTCTCTCATGGGTGTGAAGACTTGGACTAGGAATTGGATGGAGAATTGGGTTCAAATTTGGAAAGAGAAGGTGGAAGAGTTGAGAAAGGCTTGGATTTGGAAATTGAATTGCTAAAGGAAAAGGATTCTATTCCTTGGAAGATTTGGAGAATATTGAAGCCTATAAATAGAGAAGTTTTCTACATCTTTTACACATCTCTCTACACACACAACACTTCTCTTTTCTTTATTCTTTGTGTGAACTTCTTAACATGAGTAGATAATTTTATTATTGATTTAGGATGAATTCCTAGTTCTTAACATATAATTTGAGTTTTGTTTTCAATTCTATCTTGAAGTTTTTCACATGATTATCGTTTGTTTTTACTAATAGGAATGTTTACACATTCATGATTGATTGATAGATTGTTTGGGTGGCCAACTAAATTGATTTGTTAATTGATCTAAAGCTAGTGAAAGTTAGGGGATAAGTAATCGTTTCTTGACTCTTTACATAAGTAGCAAACACGAGACCTTGCGGAGGGATTCCGTGGAGCAATTGTGTGTGAAAACAACGTTAGCAAGTAGACCTTGATCTAAGAGTCTAACTACTAATATTAACCTAATAAGTTCATAAATCTTAATGCGTTTATTTAAATTACATCTAGAGTGATCTACTACTAGATGGTTTGGTAAATAGAATCCGGTAGTCGAGAACTTCGTGTCCTAGGTGATATAAGGGATTTAGGGGTTTAGCACCGATCTAGCTGCTTTACCTACGGTTGGTGATAATTTGTGACTAATAACAAGTAGAAAAGAACATAACTTGAATCATTGTTTTGCAACGAAGAAGGATTCCTTGATCTTATCTCTCTTATTGCTTTCAACTTTATCTTTTAATTGCTTTGCTTATTTTCTTTTGCTTTTTACACCCCCCTTTCGTGACAATTTTTACAACTAGAATCTCTTGCTCCTCGTGGGAACGAACTTGACTTCCATTATATTATTTTTAATTGAGTGGAAATAAAATATTAATTTGATTGCACCTACGACACGCATCATTAGTCTATATCTACACCCTCCATACAAGCTGGCGAAGATGGATGGTCGTGATCAAACTGTGACATATATGCCATGCTGCAAACCCTAATTAGGGTTTTTGGCCGGTCGTGTGTGGGTGACTTTAACTAAGCGGTTTGGCAGGCTATGCTCCTCCTTTGGGGAGACCAACCGTGTGGACATATGTGTACCTGTCCGATGGTCCTAGGCGCGATCTAATCTATCCAAATAGGCTGGCTAAGTTGGATGGTTGTGATCGATTTAAGACACTAGTGGAATTTCCGCGACCCTTTAAAGCATCACGCCAGCCATGTTTCGAGCAAACGTTCATTGCTCTACGACATTGCTGTGAGAAGGCCGATCGGGTAGGTGAGAAGTGGGCCCGCCAACGTGTGCGTTAGCGCTTCCCTGATCATTCGCGGGATGATCTAGGCCGTCCAACCAGGCTGGTGAAGTTGGACGGTCGTGATGATATTAAGACTGCCTTGAACTGTCTAAGCTCGTCGAGCTTCTTCCAAAGCAACGCAACCACCCTATTTGAGGGTTGGCGTTTGACGTGCTGGGAGGAGTTCGTGCGATGTTCGAACGGCTAAGCCATAAACGGGCCCGCCGATGGTCATCATGATGATCGCCTACTCTTGCCAGGGTTTGGCTAGGCTTGTTAAATTGCGCGGCCAACTTGTGGGGCCGTGATCGTTTCTGAGACTGATTTGGACAGTCTAGATTTTCCTTAAGGAAATTAAGCATACTCGATTGGCTAACCAAAGCGCGTCGATGCGAGACTCTCTGTCATAGAGTGATGTAGCCTGTGTGGGTATTTCATGCATGTCTCAATATTGGCACGGAGATTCATGTTATTCTGCTGAGAGTGAGCACTCATCGTCATGTCATGTCAATGATGAGAGTTCTACTGAGAACACAAAGATGGAAAATACTAGGCAAATCATGCATTAATTGTTAATGCTAGTAAAATTCATGAATATTTGGGATTGTTGTTGCACGCACCATTCTCGGTGAATTTTGTGTATTTATTGAATTGCTTCAAATAAATAAAGTGAAGAGGTTTTTTGCACTCATCACTTCTTAATCAGATTTCCCTTTGCAGGGTGGCAGCACGTAAAAATAATGGTTTTACAATTTTGGCCCTGAACTAAATTCCACCATCAATAACTCTAACAGGTCCAGCCTAAGATAAAACAGCGATTGAGTCTCCGCTGAAATATCTCAAAATATCAAATATAAACCCGAGTTTTTCAACTCCATTGTTTTGCTTCAATTCAATTATCTAGCCCAAGTTTTTCGATTCCAACGTCTATACCAATCATGTTTACTTGAATCAAGTCTATGCTGTGAAAATCAGTGATTGAATCTAACCCGAAACTGCCCAAAATTCCAACCTTAATTCTGTTCTTCACTGAAACATTTTTCGCGCCTTTTTATGTTATTTGAAATTTGGAGAAGATGACCTCCCCTTATCAATTGTCGGGTGCCTTTAACACTTGGGTGTTCTGGGGTGTAAATAGCACGTGGGTACCCCATAGTAATTGTGGTGCCCCTTATCCAAATTGAGAGTCCGAATAGTATGTGTCCTCCGGGTGCAACTTTTCGAGCCGATTTCTCCAAAAATATTTATTGCCCAAAAATACATACAAACACATAAAACACCATAATAATTATAAAAATGAGACCTAACAATATATAGAATCGAGACAAATCGGACACAAAAGTGTGTCAATCAAAACCCTCTGAGAATTGTGTTCCGGCAAATTTGATG
Source organism: Papaver armeniacum (assembly GCA_023531295.1). NCBI lineage: Eukaryota > Viridiplantae > Streptophyta > Magnoliopsida > Ranunculales > Papaveraceae > Papaver > Papaver armeniacum. The sequence continues at coordinate 4,573 of JAJJWW010000742.1, read as the reverse complement.
GAACAGAATTGGACCCTTTATTTACTCTAGGAACATTTGTTGCTGAATTCTTCTCTTTGGATGTATATGATTATCAGCAGCCTGCAGTTATTCGTCTAGTAGCAAAAATTTGATAAACCACCTTCAATAATAATCTTTTGTAAATAAAAGAAAAGCTCAACTGGAAAAAAAAAAAACCCATTTTAGCTGAAAAGAACAACTTAGCTTGTTAGTTGGAAATCGATCAGGTTTTCCCTATTATGTTTCTGCATCTTTTGTGTACCATTTTCATTTCTATCTATTAACTTTGGTCAATTCGTTAATTTGTTTTCAATGATTTATTTGATGGTGTATCATGTTGCATTTAGCCCCACTGGCAATTAGATGTGGGACTTGGCCCCATAGGGAGGTCGTCGACGACGATCCACTGTTTTTACTTGTGAATGGTTCGAGTACACATATGGTTCTGCTTTGGCATATGGTGACTTAAATCCAAGGCTTAGCCGCTTATGCATTTTGGGACTTCAATTTGTTAAGCCACCACAGTGCCCAATACATGGATGAGCCGGTTAGGATTTGAAGTCCATTAGATTAAGGAAATTTCCAATTTTCTTCTTCTTTATAGTTACAGTCTATATTGGATTTCCTTAACTTGACCAGGCTTGGTTACCAAGTTTTGGAGAACCATCGATTACAATCTTCTAAAAATACCTAAATCTGTGGAGGTTAAATACACAAATCTGCAACTTATTTTCTCAGTTTCTTTCAGAATTTGATCATGGCATAGTACACCAGCCAATATCTAGTAGTAGTTGTTAGAGCATTTCTCGGTCGAACTCACAAGCGTTGCTATCTCAAGCTTGTTTGTCAATGTTAGTGATCAAAACTATAAGTCTTGATTTCTAGTCTACTTATAGTGATGTCTCAGACTGGGATAGATTGTGTAGTTGAGCATTAGACTTCACGACGTTCATCAATTGAAGACGAAGAACTACTAAGGAGAGCTTGTGGAACTTCATCAAGAAAAGGTATGTGGAGACTAAAACTCATTTATCCCTGGGAAAGTTTATTTCTATTCTATCTCCTATATAGAGACAAAAGTCGTATTACTATATAGTATTCGATTATGCACATTTGAGATTTCGAGTTGAGTTTAACTCGCTTACATATTTCTCGAAATATGTGTTGGTAAGCTTTCGCTTCAACCAAGTTCATCTTATATTTTTGACGAAAGTCAAAAGATGATCAGGTGAAAATTGCCGAGTAACATCTTACATGGTTTTTGTGATACAATCATTTAGTGTAGACTTGGAATGTTTCGTTATGATTATTTCAATAACTTGAAAATTGCTTTGATATTAATAGTCTGTGAAAACGGCTATTGTCATCTTCTAAGAAAGTTTCAATGATTAATATTTGAAATAGAGTTTAGAACTATTGGATTATGAACATAGTATGCATTCTTGCATGTATGTGATCCATGACCGGAACTATAGTATGCATACCCGTATGCGTACTTGTAGTTGTGGAATTCCGGGTACCAAGTACACATACCGGTACGCATACTTGCGTAAGGTATGGGTCCGGAATTTTCTGTTGGGTTTTGGAAGTGTACTAAGGTATGCGTACGTTTGCATACTGACGCACCCAAACTCAGACCGGCTACTTAGGTATGCGTACACTATGCATACTTGAGTGGTTAAAGTTCTAAAATCGGTTTGTTCATGAACTAATACATTTATATATTAAGGAAGGCATTCTTTGCAAACCGTGGCTATAATGTTCATGAATTGATTCGATTGAATCAAACCGATTTTTCTTCAATTGTGTTCTTGTATACTTCTATGAGAATATAGCAATTGAAAAACAATTTAACTAGTTTCATTTAAGTCATTTGAACTAGTTATGGTTAAGATGAATAAGGTTGATATGAGAGTGTTCATATAGCTAACCTCGGTTAACTACTGTTGAGCCAACATGGTGTACACGTTTAGGTACGGTTACTTAAACCTAAATGAAGGTACATTTCATTTGTGCATAACAAGCTAAATTCGATCTAACGGTTGAAGGATATTAGCTTGAATCTAATCAGGTTTTCATCTAAAGGTGAATATTGAATGCTTTGTTACCAAGTAAACTTAGATTGGAAACCCTGATTTGAAAACTATATAAGGGAGAACTCTAGCAACTGGGAAACCTAATCCCCACACCTCCTGTGTGATACTAGTTGCGACTAGAGTCGATTTTCCTTTAACCTTAGGTTTTTCACGAAACCCTGTTGGTTAACGACTTAAAGACTTCATTCGGATTGTGAAGCCTAATCCAACTATTTTCTATGTAGTTGCGTGTTCAGATCTTACTTCTTCTATCGTGATTGAGTATTATCTTTGCTAAGATTTTCTTGAGAATTATCTCCGATAAGTAAGATTAAAAGTAGTCACAAACATCTTCGTCTCATCGTTTGTGATTCCAAAATATCTTATTTCGCTACCATAAAATTAAGATTATTGTGAGGTGATTGATAATACTAGGTTGTTCTTCAGGAATATAAGTCCGTTTTATCAATTGGTTTATGTGCACCTTGATTTATCAAAAGACAGAACAAAACTCGGAGGTATTTCTGTGGGAGACAGATTTATCTATTCCAATAGACTTTTCTGTGTGAGACTGATTTGTTTATCAAGTCTCCGACTTTGGGTCGTAGCAACTCTTGGTTGTGGGTGATATAAGCTAAGGGAATCAAGTGCGTAGAATTCTGCTGGGTTCAGAGACGTAAGGAAAACTCGTAGGTATTTGTGTGGGAGACAGATTTATCTATTCCAATAGACTTTTCTCGTGTGAGACTGATTTGTTTATCAAGTCTTCGACTTTGGGTCGTAGAAACTCTTGGTTGTGGGTGAGATAATCTAAGGGAATCAAGTGCGTAGAATCATTATTGGGTTCAGAGACGTAGGGAGCGCAATTGTACCTTGATCAATGTAAGATTGATTAGGGCTTAACTACATTCCATCCAAGTTCATTGGTAGTAGGATATTATCTGTAATGGCTTAATACAGTGTGGTGTTCAAAGCTGGACTAGGTTCCGGGGTTTTTCTGCATTTGCGGTTTCCTCGTTAACAAAATTTCTGGTGTTTGTGTTATTTATTTCCGCATTATATTTTGTTATATAATAGAAATATCACAGGTTGTGCATTAAGATCAATCAATTAGATAATCCAACATTTGGTTGTTGATATAAATTGATTGACACTTGAACATTGGTCTTTGGTACCGTTCAAGTTATTTCTCTTATTCAATCGTGCTCGTAAATTCCTATTTGTTGATTGCAGATTGAATTGAGAAATTGAGATATAAACTCTTTGATATACTTTTCTCTAGATTGGGTCTGACTGTCTAGTTGATTCTCTTGAAACTATATTGAAGTTTTTCCTACTCAGATTGCCGAACGAAATATTGGGTGTGGTTGTTGTACCCCCGCTTTTTCAATTGGTATCAGAGAAGGCAAACACATTTAATACCTCATAAGTCTGTGTTTGTAGCGATCTGAATATGGACAGAAGTATTATCTCTATAAACGTACCACCAGTCTTCGATGGCTCAAATTACTTATGGTGGAAAATTGCTATGCGTTTCTTTCTTCAAGCGCGTGATTTTCAATCATGGGTTTATGTTGTTAATGGCTATAATCATCTGGTTGTTGCAGAAGGCGATGCAACTGTTCCAAAGGATATTGGTACATATGAACCTGCCGAGATTCTCGCTGCAAAGCAAAATTCTGACGGGTTAAATGCTATCATCATGCCATTACCCCAGATCTTCAGCACCATGTGACTACGTGCACTCGGTCTAAAGATGCTTGGGATATCTTAGAAACCGTATTTGAAGGAATTACCAGTGAAAATGAAGCCAGGCTTCAAAACCTAAATTCCGATTGGGAAAACCTTCGTATGGCGGATGGATATTCATTTGATGAGTTTAATCAGAAAGTGTCTGAAATTATTAATGCATCGTTTGCATTGGGTAAGACTATTCCTAAAAAGGACATTGTGATAAAAAGTCTCAGATCGCTGCCATCCAGATACGATTCTAAGAAGCATGCCATCGTTGAAGGTAATAACCTTGCAACTCTTTCCAGAAATACTCTGGTTGGGAAGTTAAATATCTTTGATCATGAGCATACATCCAAATCCGGAAAGGATGTTGCTTTCAAAGCACAAAAGAACACTAAATTACTTGACAAAAGTAAAAGTGTTTGCATATCTGAAGATGATCTTTCTGAGGCTGATTCATCAGATGAAGATCTTGACAGGTCAGTCTCCTTAATTACAAGATAGTTTAGAGATCTTCTTTTGAAGAGAAGTAAACGGTTCTCCAGAGATAAACCTAAGTTGTCTGGTTAAACCTCATAATCGTGTTCCTCCTAAAAACAGGGATATTGATGAAACTGATGACGAGGATATGCCATAGTGCTTTAAGTGTAAAGGTTTTGGTCATTTTGCAAATGAGTATCCAATTCGTAAAAAATACACTGGGAACAAAGGTCTAACTGCAACTCTTGATGAAATATCTGACAACTATGATTCTAATGAAGACG
>JAJJWW010000741.1:0-21811 GCA_023531295.1 Papaver armeniacum | reverse complement strand
TCGACTTCAAACTTACCATGATACATCATCCAAATCGATAAATTTGAAGCTCGGTGTTGATTTGAACTTCAAATGTGGTATAACAACATACAAATTTTGAGTCAAGAAGCTCAGGAGGGTTCGACTTCAAACTTAGCATGATACATCAACGAATCGATAAATATGAAGCTCGGTGTCCATTCGAACTTCAAATGTGATATAACGACATACAAACTATGAATCAAGAAGCTCCGAGGAGGTTCGACTTCAAACTTACCATGATACATCACCTAATCGATAAATATGAAGCTCGGTGTCGATTCGAACTTCAAATGTGGTATTACGACATACAAACTATGAACCAAGAAGCTCCTTGAGGGTTCATACTTAAACTAGTCGGAAAATTCAAACGAAATCTAACCAATATTCATAGGTAGGATTCCATGGAATCTTCTCAAACCTTAACACAAACCCTTTTCTAGTGACTTGAAAGAAAGTGGCTCCGAGAATATAATCTATGAACCACTAAGCTATGAGAGGGTTCGACTTCAAACTTAGCATGATACATCATCAAAATGATGAATATGAAGCTCAATGTCGATTCAAACTTCAAGTTAGGCCTAACGACTTACAAACTATGAACCAAGAAGTCTGAAGTTCACAAAAACGATGAATCCAACCATTCACTAAGCATATTCCATAGGAATATTCTCGAAACCTTAAACACACATAAATTAGTCAACTTCGAGAAAGAAAATGCCTCGAGATCGAAACTGTCATGAAGACTATTATATATGAAGCTCAATGTTGATTCGAACTTAAAATGTGGTATAATGGGCATCACAAAAACGTGGCGGAAGCACTGTTAAGTAGCATGATATCATCAGTCGGAAGCTGGATCTGGCTTTGAATATGGTATCTTAGGCAGAACCTCTCGAGATCGAAACTTGGTAAAACGTATTCATCCATTTACGAGAAAAATCCTTAGAGATATTCTCACCCTTAAAAACAATATTACTGCGTATTGTATGCGTGCCAAGATCCGAGATCGAAACACGGCGCGAGTTGACTATGCGAAGAAACCGTTCATCATTTACAAAGTAATATTCCTTGAGATATTCCGTGCGGGGATCAGATCAAACACGTCGTGAGTTTACTACTCCTAAGTCAGAAACTTGGTAAGAATAAACCATCCATTTACAAGTAAGATTCCTTCAAATATTCTACGAAACCTTAAAAAAACAAAAACCTATTTCGCATATTGTATGCATACCAGGCTCAAGATCGAGACCAACGGCCGAGGGTTGACCACTCTAAGTCGAAACTTGGTAAGAACGACGAATTCATCCATTTACAAGTAAGATTCCTTGGAGATATTCTCCTACGAAACCTTAAAAAAACCCCTATTTATGCATATTGTATGCATACCAGATCCGAGATCGAAACTCCGCCGCGAGTTGACTACTCTAGTCGAAACTTGGTAAGAAATGAAGAATCCATCCATTCTACGGGTAAGATTCCTTGAGATATTCTCACAAAACCTTAAACAAACCCTATTTATGCATATATGTATGCATACCAGGGCTCCGAGATCGAAACACAGCCGCGAGTTGACTACTCTAAGTCAAAACTTGGTAAGAATAAAGAAACCATCCATTTACAGGTAAGATTCCTTCGAAATATTCTACGAAACCTTAACCAAACCTTATTTCTGTATATTGTATGCATATGAGGCTCCGAGATCGAAACATGGTAGGGTTGACCACTCTAAGTCGAGAAACTTGGTAAGAACGAAGAATTCATCATTTTACGGGTAGATTCTTCGATATATTCTACGAAACCTTAAAAAAACCCTATTTCTGCATATTGTATGCGTACCAGGATCCGAGATCGAAACATGGCCGCGAGTTGACTACTCTAAGTCAGAAACTTGGTAAGAACGAAGAAACCATCCATTTACAGGTAAGATTCCTTCGAAATATTCTACGAAACCTTAACCAAACCTTATTTCTGTATATTGTATGCATATGAGGCTCAGAATCGAGACCTGGCCGCGAGTTGACTACTATAAGTCAGAAACTTGGTAAGAACGAAGAAACCATCCATTTACAGGTAAGATTCCTTCGAAATATTCTACGAAACCTTTAAAAAACCTTATTTCTGCATATTGTATGCATACCTCTCAGAGATCGAAACATGGCCGTGAGTTGACTACTATAAGTCAGAAACTTGGTAAGAACGAAGAAACCATCCATTTACAGGTAAGATTCCTTCGAAATATTCTACGAAACCTTAAAAACCTTATTTATGTATATTGTATGCATATGAGGCTCGAGATCGAAACATTGACCACTCTAAGTCGAAACTTGGTAAGAATGATTTCATCCATTTACAAGTAAGATTCCTTGAATATTATTCTACGAAACCTTAAAAAAACCCTATTTATGCATATATGTATGCGTACGAGGATCCGAGATCGAAACACGGCCGCGAGTTGACTACTCTAAGTCGAAACTTGGAAAGAATAGCGAATCCATCCATTTCGGGTAAGATTCCTTCGAGATATTCTAACGAAACCTTAAACAAAACCTATTTATGCATATATGTATGCATACCATGCTCAGGATCGAAACATGGCCGTGAGTTGACTACTCTAAGTCGAAACTTGGTAAGAACGAAGAAAACCATCCATTTCCAGGTGGGATTCCTTCGATATATTCTACGAAACCTTAAAAAAACCCTATTTATGCATATTGTATGCGTACCATCCGAGAGATCGAAACATGGCAGGCAGTTGACTACTGCTAAGTCGAAACTTGGTAAGAATGACGAATCCATCCATTTTACGGGTAAGATTCCTTCGAGATATTCTACGAAACCTTAAACAAACCTTATTTATGCATATATGTATCCATACCAGGCTCAAGATCGAAACACGGCCGCGAGTTGACTACTCCTAAGTCGAAACTTGGTAACAATGAAGAAACCATCCATTTACAAGTAAGATTCCTTCAAAATATTCTACGAAACCTTTAAAAAACCTATTTACACATATTGTATGCATACCAGGCTCAAGATCGAAACTTGGGCCGTGAGTTGACTACTAAAAGTCGAAACTTATGAGAACGATGAATTCATCCATTTACAAGTAATATTCCTTCGATATATTCTATGAAACCTTTAAAAACCCTATTTATGCATATTGTATGCGTACGAGATCCGAGATCGAAACCGGCCCAAGGTTGACTACTATAAGTCGAAACTTGGTAAGAATGACGAATCCATCCATTTACTGAAAGATTCCTTCGAGATATTCTCACGAAACCTTAAACAAACCCTATTTATGCATATATGTATGCATACCGAGGATCTCAAGATCGAAACATGGCCAGTTGACTATCAAGTCGAAACTTGGTAAGAATGAAGAAACCATCCATTTACAGGTAAGATTCCTTCATATATTCTCGAAACCTTAAACAAAACCCTATTTATGCATATTGTATGCGTACCAGGATCCGAGATCGAAACACGGCCGCAAGTTGACTACTCCCAAGTCGAAACTTGGTAAGAATGACGAATCCATCCATTTACTGGGTAAGATTCCTTAGAGATATTCTCTGAAACCTTAACCAAACCCTATTTATGCATATATGTATGCATACCATGCTCCGAGATCAAAACCTGGCCGCGAGTTGACTACTCTAAGTCAGAAACTTGGTAAGAACGAAGAAACCATCCATTTACAGGTAAGATTCCTTCAAATATTCTACGAAACCTTAAACAAACCTTATTTACGCATATTGTATGCATACCGAGAGCTCGAGAGATCGAAACTTTGACCACGAGTTGAGAACTCTAAGTCGAAACTTGGTAAGAACGAAGAAACCATCCATTTACTGTAAGATTCCTTCGAAATATATTCTACGAAACCTTAAACAAACCTTATTTCGTATATTGTATGCATATCGGGCTCCAAGATCGAAACATGCCATGAGTTGACTACTCTAAGTTAAAAACTTGGTAAAAATGACGAATCCATCCATTTACGGGGTAAGATTCCTTCGGTATATCCTACGAAACCTTAAACAAACCTTATTCTGCATATTCTATGTATAAAATGCTCCGAGATCAAAACCTGGCCGCGAGTTGACTACTCTAATTCAGAAACTTGGTAAGAACGATGAATCCATCCATTTACATGTAAGATTCCTTCGAGATATTCTACGAAACCATAAACAAACCATATTTATGCATATTCTATGCATACCATGCTTTGAGATCGAAAACCCGGCGCAAGTTGACTACTCTAAGTCGAAACTTGGTAAAACGACGAATCCATCCATTTACAAGTAAGAAATATATCGAATTGGATAAGAAATATATCGAATTGAACATCCAGTTCGAAGATTACCATAGTTAAAATGACCATATTACCCTTACTAGAAATAAAGGTAATAAATATTACGGAGATTGTGAAAATTACTAAACTATCCTTATCTGAAATAAGTAAAGTAAATATTACAGATTGTGAAAATGATCATATTACCCTTCATGGAAATTTGTGCAATAAATATTATGGAGATTGTGAAAGTGACCTGACTACCCTTATCGAAAAAAAAAAGTAAATATTACCGCTTGTGAAATGACCATATTACCCTTCTTGGAAATCAATGCAATAAATATTATGAAGACTATGAAAATGACCGACCACGCTTATGGGAAAATAAGTAAACTAAATATTATAAATTGTTAAAATCACCATATTACCCTTACTAGAAATAAAGGTAATAAATATTATGGAGACTTTGAAAATTACCGAGACTACCCTTATCTAAAGTGAGTAAAGTAAATATTACAGATAGTGAAAAATGTATGTAATTATTTACTGAGAGAGGCGTGTATGTGATTGTTTTACTGAGAAGGCTTAAATCTTTGTTTGTCAGCTCGATCTTTGAGCATTATTTTTGAGCATTACATTTTGTTTTTTACAACTCTTATGAAGGGTTGTCATAAAGTTAGTGTATTAAAGAACCACAAACTTGACGGAACATGTAATAGTGTAGGTATGGTTAGTGGTGTAGACTTCCATACGGGAGGTTGATGATCAAATCCCCCATCCGCATTTCTTCTAATGTTTTATATTTTTACTTCAACAACACTTTATAAGTGTTGTTATACATTTTTATTAAAAAAAAAAAAAGCCAAAACTTGTGAACGGTAAGGATGGTTGATGAGTTAGACGTCCATGCAAGTAGATTCATGTTCGAATCTCTTTTATAACCTCATTTTTCCAACATTATATATTTTACTTCAACAACACTTATAAGTGTTGTTGTAGGTTTCTATTTAAAAAAAAAATAAAAAAACCGAAACTTGTGAACTGAAAGGGTGGTTGATGAGCTAGACTTCCATGCGGTAGATTCATGTTGAATCTCCTCAAACATTTTTTTTCATTATCATATTTTTGTGTCCTTCAACAACACTTGTCAGAATTGTGATAGGCTAAGTTACTATATATATGGAACAGAGTTGTTATAGTTAAATGTTGTCACAACTATTTTGCTGAAGGAGTTGTCGTTTGTTTTCTTAGCGCAACCCCTTGTTTCCTAAGGGTTGGCAGTGATGATATACGACAACTCTTCCTTTGAAACCAGTTGTAAAACATAGGACTTTCTACGATGTTTAGAAAAGTGTTGTAAATCTCCAGTTGTAGATGTATATTTTTCCTGTAGTGTTCCCACACCTATGAGTATCACGATTTTATGCCACATTCAGCTTTAGAACCATTTGTCAGGGACCATGTTTTTTTTGAGGGACCATGGTCTTATTAGGCCAACCTCCATATATTTATAAGGGTGTCCTAAAGTTAGGTAAATACACATTTACCCTTTACTTTAATTTAAATTAAAATTAACCTAATAACTATATAAATTAATCATATATATCTAATCTAAATGAATCTATTAACCAAAATAAAAATAAAAATCAAAATAAAAATCAAAAACAAAAACAGGGGGAATCGAAATCAAAATCATAATCAAAATCAAAATCAAAAAAAAAAATAAAAAATTATTCTCTTCTTCTTCTCTCTTTCCTTGACGTTCCTTGTTCAATTGAAAAATGAGTATTAACCATTAAAATGAGTTGAAAATGGAAGTTGCATAGAGAAGTTCGGCTAGGAAATATGTGAAAAACTTTTTCGAACTAACCGAACCTAATAAAAATGATGAACATGAAGAACAGTTTGGCTATTTCGCCAAAAAAAAATCCCAACCGAACCTTAGTTCGGTTTATGTATAAAAACATTTCCCAAACCGAACCCTAATAGTTCGGTTAGTAATAAAAAACATTTCCCAGCCGAACCCTATAGTTCGGTTAGTTGCAAAAATATTTCCCAACCGAACCTTAGTTCGGTTATTTCGCAAAATATTTCCCAACATAATAACAGTACGGTTACGTTGCCAAAAACATTTCCTAACCGAAATAATGTTCGGTAACGTCGCAAAAAATATTTCCCAACCAAACCCTAATATTTCGGTTATGTAGCCAAAAACATTTCCCAACCAAACCGTAGTTCGGTTACGTCGCGAAAAATATTTCCCAACCGAACTAAGGTTCGGTTACATCGCAAAAAATATTTCTCAACCGAAACTTTCTTCACTTTTTTTAATTTAATCTTCATTTAATCTTGCACTAATCATTTAATTTAGTTTAATTTTTTTTAATTTTTTTTTTTGATTTAAAAATATATTAGATTTTATTTTTGTTTTAATTCTCAAAAATAATTCAAGATTTTACACTTTTAGTTGGTAGCCGAGCTACAAGCTGGGCACCAACCCCTTTCTGAATTACAACGCAACTTTATGAAAAATAAATCTACGGACCACTACCAAAAGATCATTACTAACTAAACAAATTTTTCAAGCGCTTGAAGAAACAAATCATATCTTCACCAAGCTCCCTAGAGTAGTGAAAGCTAAAACACCCAACCCAAAACCATGTGAGGTACATTCATCCAAATACTTAGTAAATGCTATTTACGCTAACTGTAGAAATGGTTTCCTTGCACGGAATAAAGGCACGAACACCCTCACACGGTGGGCGGAGGACGCCTTCGTAACATCCATGCACATCTTGACCATTCTCCAGTTAAGAACAAGAATATCCATGAGTCGTAAATCCTTGTTGTCATCAGACAGAAAACCCATAGCAACTTCTTTGCGCGCATGGACACCAACTTTGTAGCATATGTCAGCGATTACATCACGAACCAAATCATGTCGAAACTTAATCCCAACATCATTAGCACAGTGAAGCGCATGATCCCCAAATATGTCCATCTTGCACTAATCACTAATTACGTTAACCTAATGATACAACTAATCATTACACTAACTTAATTGAAAAAGGTAATTTTAATATTAATATAAATATTTAGATAAGGGGTGACCTAGATTTATTTCTAATGTCTTACCCAAAATAAAACCACGGTCCCACAAAAAAACCATGTTCCCAAAAAAAACGGTTCCATCTTTACTATGAAACCCTGTCATAAAATTGGGTAAGCCCAAGTTGATAAATGACTACTATAAATTCAACGTCTTAAGTTTTTTTTACAAAAATTCAATGTTTTGGTTATGTTTTAAAGATTAATAATGAAACGTCGATAATTAAGTTAAGGTAAACAATTAAGCTAAATTAATATGAGACATGCACATCAAAATGTTCTAAGCAATTAAAGGGAAAAAGGAAGAAGAAACCGTTTTAGACTAGCTAGTATCTTTTATGAGTTTTCCTATAAATACCAAGAACAGGAATCCATTTCCAAACAAGAAAGTAGGAAGAAAAACAATTACTAGTACAAGAAAGATAGAAATGGCGAAGTATGTTAATGTTCGATTGGTTGCTGCTCTTTTTGTTGTTGCTTGCGTATCAGTGATTATCGGTGCAAGTGATGCTAGGGATATAGGTAATAATTCTCCTGCTAAAGCACCGAGTGTTGATCCATTGCCAGAACAATGTAACATTTCAGGACCTTGTGGAGTATTTGTGCAAAACCTTATACTAATGAAGGCCATGCCAACCGAAAATGACGGAGTATGCTGCCAAGAACTTGTACAGACCACTAAGTACTGCTGGGAGAAGATAATGGAACTTCTTGAAGATCAAAAAATTCCAGCTTTTGCTAACCTTCATCCATGGGCAGAAAATGCTTGGGACAAGTGTGTCACCCTCGCAAGTTCTCCTTCACAGGCACCAACGATGATAGATATCTCACCTACACAAGAACCTAAATTGCCAGAACAATGTAGGCTTACAGGACCATGCGCAGAATCTGTGGCAAATCTCATTGTGTCAAAGGCCTTGCCAACCAAAAAGGATGTTGTGTGTTGCCAAGAAATTGTAAAAACTACTAAGTTTTGTTGGGAAAAGGTAATGGAGATTATTGAAGATCCAAAGATTCCTGCTTTTGCTAACCTTCATCCATGGGCTGAAATTACATGGGACAAGTGTGTCAGCCTCACAGGCTCACCTTCACCGGCATCAATGATTACCGGTAACTCCCCTACACACGCACCTACATGGCCTGAAAAATGTAAGATTTCTGAATCGAGTATGGACATTTTGACACAATTCCTTCTGACAAGGACTTTGCCCAGCCAAACGGATGTTACATTTTGCCGTGAAATCATTCAAACCGGTAAGGATTGCTGGGAAAAGACAATGGAGGTCCTTGAAGATCCATGGGCAGAAAATGTTTGGAAAAAATGTGTCATTCTTACCATCTAACTAGTGCCTAGCTTATAATATGTAAAAGCATAATAATATGATCATATCTGCCGGTTACTAAACAAATTTGATTTTATTAATTCATGTTTAGCCATCACTAGTTTCAACATTCTCAAAGCCTTCTTTCCAAAATGGAAAAGGTGAGACTCACAGCAGAAAAACTCAAAAGCATAGGATCATTTCTACCTTTTGCAAAAATAATTTATTAAATGATCATTCCTCTTGACCGGCATTTTGATTCCCAAGTATATAGGTGAACATAGACAGTACAAAATGTGTACCAACAAGCTTTGCATTTTCCGCAACACTGAACAAACCAATGTGTTGTAACAGCAAAACCAGTAAATATACAATACTAAAAAGGTCAATTTTCACGGAACGGAGGGAGAAACTAAGTGCTAGTTGTGAGTGAAAGAGAGCAACTACAGGGATATCTCTCATAATGTTAACTAAAAACCAGGGCACATGCATAATATAACCCATTTACAAGACTAACAATGTACATATAAGTTTGGCAATTTTCAGCAAGAGTATGAAACCTTGATAATTTGATGTTTTGGTTATGTTTTACAGTATGAAACGTCGATAATCAAGTACAATAAAGAAACGAAATGTATCAGACATGCAAATCAAAAACGTTCTTAGCAATTAAGGGGAAACAAAGAAGAAGAGGCAGATTCTAGACCTATCTCTCTTCTATGAGTTTTTGTATAAATAGGGAAGATGAAGAATCCATTTTTACATCAACCAATTCATTAAAACATTCCAAATAAAGACTCTCAGATTTTCTCTCTTCTAAGCAATCGCAGACAATTCAAAACACTTTTCTTATAATGCTCAAGACTCTCCGATTCAACTACAGGTTCCATTAGTTCTTGTGAATGATTATGGTTCTGCAGACCCTTTTGTTCTTTCGACGTTTTTCCGGATTGAAAATTCCCAAATAACTAGTTAGAGAAAGCAAAGCTATGAAACTTCTGAGTTATCATATTTTAACCATGCAAGAGATTTATAGAATTGGTACTGGTTTTAGTGAAATCCACAGAAATTGGTAACCGTAAGGAAATATCAGTATATGGTGTGACAGAGGGGCAAGGACTGATGCTTTCAACTCTAGTGGTGCCACCTTGTCTGAGTTTTGTATCCAGAGCTTGCTATTGAAATTCCTTTACATTTCCTGGTCACTGACTCAGTGCCAGGCAGTCTTTAGCCCTAGAGTATGTACATCTTGCAGAAGTGGTAAATCCAAATTTTAGACCTCAGAAAAGTTCGAACAAATTTAGAGGATGAATGTAAATACTGAAGAATGAGACGTTCACCCCCCCACAGTAACAAGAAAAACAAGACACTAGATATTGTCTTTTAGCTAACTTTGCAACACAGTCACCATTGCCTTGTTACTAGTTATAATAAACAAAATGCAGACATTACATTTAAGAAAAAGAAGGTAATCTACCTTTAGCTTTTGTAATAAGAAGTTCCACGAGCAAAATAAGGGTTGTTTTTTAAACATGTACGCCTCTCAAAAGCAACCTACAGGGTAGCTATAATAATACTCCGTATGACTTGCTACATTGCAGAGTCAACACACATCCAATGTATATTATACGGTATGTTAACCAGTTTTCCATTTCATATTTGTACAAAATTAGAGGAGGTTAAAGGGAGATGCAAGATTGCAATGTCTAGGTGCAAAAAATTAAGGCCACTTAGCAGTTGTAGCTGGAAGGTAAAATGGATATTTTCCGTTTTGGTAGATGCTAAATAACTGCTTCGAGTAGCTTTTAGCCAGCCTCTTGCAGTCTTCAACCCCTTTGGAATCGAATAACTCCAACTCCTTAACAGACTTCTTGAGATCACCTTTGCAGTCCCCTTTAGTTAGAAACTTGGCCAAAATAATACACCTGTTAAGAGAAAATATCAATCTACGCCAAAAGTGTATGAATACGGAAAACCAAGAAAAGATACTACTACTACTGTTGTTTCTTCTCATTTCCTTTGAGGGAGGTAGTGTCGACGCCAATTCAAGCTACTTACAGAATCATCTAATTATATTCCACCTACTGTGTTGAGCTTCATTTCTTAGTTTGTTTGTTTTTTGTTTTTTTCACACCCGCTCCTTCCCATTTATCATCTTTTCCATTAATATTCAGATTTGAATTACCATGTACTGATCCACCAATGTTGGGGTGAGGGTTTAAGTTCGTTTCTGGTGAAGAATAAAGAGAACCTTGAGAACCATGATGGGATTGACTACCATGTTGGGATCCACCGATATCGAAATGGAATTCCTTTGGTACAACATATCCATCCAACAGATCAGGGTTATATCGGTTCAACTTTATGAGGATGTGGAAGCATGTTTCGTGCTGGAAACTCGAACTTCTTGTTCTTTTCCATTCCTCTCGAGTATTCCTTTGCTGCAGATACCAATATACAAATTAGTGTTACAACAAATTGATAAAAGATTTCAAAATTAATTAAACAATTTGAAGTACAACTTACCACATCGACATCAGTATCACCGCTTCCTCTTTATCAGGTTATTTTCATTATCTGAAGAAGAAAAAAACGGGGTCTAACAACCACAACCAATATTTCGTTTAGGAAATCTGTATGGACAAACTCCAATATAATTCCAAGAGAATCAAATAGACAGTCATACTCAATCAATGGAAATATATCCAAGATTTGTATCTCTGTTTCACAATGTAATCAGCAAATCAAACAGATAGAAATCCGCGAGCCTGATTATTAAGTGAAACAACTTGAATGGTACCAAAGACCAATGTTCAAGTGTCAATCAATTTATATCAAAAACCAAAGGTTAGATTATCTAATTGATTGAACTACGCACAACCTGTGATATTTCAATTATATAGAAAATATAATGCAGAAAGAAATAACACAGACATCAGAAATTTTGTGAAAGAGGAAACCGCAAATGCAGAAAAACCACGGTACCTAGTCCAGATTTGAACACCACATTGTATTAAGCCGCTACAGACACTAGCCTACTCCAAGTTAACTTCGGACTGGAATGTAGTTGAGCCCTAACTAATATCACATTGATCAAGGTACAGTCGCGTTCCTTACGCCTCTAGAACCACAACGGATTCTGCGCACTTGATTCCCTTAGATGATCTCACCCACAACTAAGAGTTTCTACGACCCAAACCCAAAGTCGAAGACTTGATAAACCAATCTGTCATTGTTGAATTCTCATTTTCATTGTTGAATTCTCATTTTCCATTCTCTGGACTAGACCCTCCAAATTGGAATTCTGTCTCCAAAATTCAGTGGCATTCTCATCTTTAGCAGGACTCATTCTAGTTTCTTCTACTTCTGCTAATTTACCCTGGAGTTCAGTACACTCTACTTTATTCTTCTCAAGCTCCATAAACAATTCAAAACAGTTACTTTTGTAAAGCTCCAAGCTCTCCAACTCAATTGCAGGTTCTTCAAATCCCTTTATTCTTTCGATATATTTCATATTTGTCCCAACTTCTGGAGAATCACCTTCTGTAATTTCATCAGCTGGATAGAAAATTTCCAAATAGTTAGACAATGCAATGATTCGTAATGTTCCTCCGGGGGACATAAAAGATGAAACTATGAAATTTCTCAATTATCAAAATTTTCAAAATGCAAAAGAAACAAACAGAAACAACATGCCAAGAACAGGGAGTACTTTATGTAAGAGTTTCATCACGTTCCGTTACCATCTCATTGATTTAAGAACAGGAATTTAGTCGAATTCCACAATGCAGGAAAATCAAGATGTTAAAATTTATGCTTACAACTTGGATCTCCATCCGCCTCACCACCAGAATCAATCAGAAGGTCTATGAGACTGTGACAACCCATCAACCAATTTCCTGACTTTTAAAAAGAAAAGTTTACAGACCTTGTTATAATTTAGTTTTAGTTGTTGCAAGTTATCTCAAGTTTGTGGTTGTTCATGCAATTGAGATTTGAGATCAGATTTGTAAATGTGTCCTCCTTGTTATAGTGTAATCATCTTGAATTCATTACATATCTTATTTTTAATGTTGGTTACAGAATGACGACCAAATGTTCCTACCAAGGAATGCAATGGTATTCAGATTTTGTAACAAACAGTGTGAAATTCCCCCAGCTAGCAACAAATCCGCTGCAATCACATGTTAAATTGATGCCAACAACTCCTAAATTCTAAGTAGACCAGCAGAAAAGAGGAACGGAATTTTTACGAACCATTTTGACAAATATCCTGTAGTTTTGGGGTAAGAACCAAGAACCCATTTAAGGAATTCTTTCCAGAACTAAACTGTTTATTCCCACAAAGACCAATTGCCTCCTCTTCATATAATAACCATCTACAAGAATCCATTTGGGAATCAACAGAATCTCTGAAAATAGACTTGAGACACCTAATATTGGATCCATCACGAAGCTTAAAACTCAACCTAGGGAGTGGTAAAACATTGGAAGTGCGGCTACCATAATAATATGACTTCCTAGTGCAGAGTCAAGAATAAAAATAAAAATACACAGTTTTCCATTTCATGTGTACAAAATCAGAGGAGGTCAAATGGCTATGCAAGATCACAATCTCTAGTGCAAAAAATTCCATTTCATAGACAACAATCTGCTATGACTTAGCAGTTTGATCCCCATGGCTGGTAGTTGTAGTAGGTAGGAAAAAAAAAAAAAAAAAATCTTTTCTGTTTTCCTAGATATCAAATAAATAAGTCGCCAATCGCTTTAGAATCAAATTTCTCCATTTCTTTCGCAGACTTCTTAACATCACCTTGGCCAAAAGTAGTCCACCTGTTAAGACAAAATATCAATCCAGGCCAAAGGTGTATGAAAATGGAAAACCAAGAAATGATTTCCAATCCAGTTCGTCTTCCTTCCTATCCGAATTTTTCAAAACCGGTTGTGTATCCATAGGGTCACCAAGAAAAATTTGCGAATCAACAAAACCAGTAGAATCTTCAGGTTCGCCAAGACTATCACCGCCGCTGTCCGAGTTTGAGACCAAGTTCCGAAAAGTCTTGTTACTCATTTCCAGATCATGAGCTTCAGATGATGATCCATGTTGAGTTGGTCTCTCTTCAACATTATCACTCCCACTTAATAAATGTACGCTTCCAGAAGGAGTGCTCACACCAGAGTACTTGGGAAATTCAGAATCCAATTTAGGATGTTTATTGATGCCAACTTCACTCTGCAAACCCCGCGCTTGGCACTCAGTTTTTTCAGAATTACGCAACTCTTCATATCTCTTTGTTAAGTTTTCAGTTTCCAACGTCAGGACTAGCGTCTCCAAATGGAAACACTTGTTCCTCCAGTACTCAGTTGCATCCTCATCTCTAGCAGCATTCTTTCTGCTTTCAACCTCCGCATATTTACGCTGGAGTTTAGTGCACTCCACATTCTTTTTCTCAAGCTCCAGTTTCATTTTCTCAAGCTCAACTTTCTTCTCCACTTTTATCTTCTCAAGCTCCAATTCCTTCTTAGCAAGCTTTATAGAGAATTCAGTACACTTGGTCTTGTAATAGTCCAGACTCTCCAATTCAACCACAGGTTCACTAACTCTTGTAGATGATTTTAGTTCTCCAGATGTTGTTTGATTTTTTCCTCTTTGCCCCAATTTTGGCAGAACCACCACCTTCACTATCTCTACTTCTCTTCTTAAGATTCTCATAATTCTTTGCACGAAGAATGTAATGCTTTTCACAATATCTTGTCTTAGGAACAGTATCATCATCATCAGCAGCACCATGACCCATCCTAAAATTCTTGCATCTCCATCCTTTACCACTAGTTCTGCGTAATAATGTTTTTCTCAATATTTTGACTTAGGAGCACTAGCATGATCAGCAGAAGCAGCGTGACCCATCCTAAAATTCTTGCATCTCAATCTTGCTCCATTACCGTGACGACAACGCTGATCATCTGGAGGCAGCTTCATCTTATTTGAAGGGATCAAAGAAGCTTCACCATTTCCACTTCTATTCTTGATAATATTTTTATAATACTCTGCGTGATAGTTATAATGCTTTTCACAATATCTAGACTTAGGAACAGCAGCACCATGATTCATCCTAAAATTCTCGCATCTCCATCTTTTACCATCAGTTCGACAACAACGCTGTTCATCTGGAGGCAGCATCATCTTCTCCATGTCCTTCTTTTTCATCTTATATGAACTGCTCAAAGAAGGTTCATCTATTGAAAAATCAGTAAAATCCAGTTCTCCAGACAATTGCTTTCTTTCGATTTCTTTCCTCTTGGTCCTAACATTGGCTGAACCACCTTGTATATCACCTGCATCTGCATATATATAGAGAATTTTCAATTAGTTAGAAACTGCAATGATTTTTACTTTTTCCTTTCTATCAATCAAACTAATAATTTTGAAATCTTTGGTTCCCTAATAGGGCTAAACTCAATTGGATTTGAATCTATGAACTTTGTCAATTAGGTATCATAATTTTGGAATCCTAAATTACCATAAAATATCATAATTGGATAAATGTTACTCACAGGTGGTATTAGCTTGTTTAATTTCCTTTCTGTGGTTGGTGACCTTCTTCCATTATATTCAAGGAATTTGAATCCCAAGTTTCTGTACCACTACTACTGGAACCATCATTATCATCATCATCAAATTCACTACTACTTTTCTTCTTCTTAAGCTTCTTCTTCTTCTTCTGCTGATTCTTGTTCTTAAGCTGCTGCTTCTTATTCCGCTCTTTAAAATAATTGTAATGGTTTTCACAATACTTAGTATCAAGACCCTCATCATCATCATCATCCTTAGAAACACCAAGATTCATCCTAAATTTGGTACATCTCCATCTACCTCCATCATTTCTACAACAACGTTGTTCATCTGGAGTGGTATCATCATTAAACTCTTCTTCTCAGGAGGCGGCTGTTTAACACCAGCAGCCGTCTTCTTCTCCATCTACAACAAAAAATTGTGCCCTAGAAAATCACTAGTAGAGGAAGAATACAAAATATACAATATTTGTTTTTGAAGTTTGAACCCTGAATTGGAATTACTAGTGACTAGTGGTTATAAATATTTCTATTCTGCTGCTGTAATAATAAATTTAAACGGTAAAAATCTTTAGAGTTCGATGGGCTGGACCTTTAGATGGTCCGGTGAAGATGGACTGCCAAGGGTTCGGACCCATACAAAAAAAGATAGTGAGCGATGCCAAATTCATTTTCTTTGTGGTTGTCTGGTTGATAATTTACTCTGCTAACTTGCATCATTGGCATGGCGATTACATTAGGTTATTATTTCCTTTATGTTGTTTTCGTGTTATGTGCAAATCCTTACACTGACGAACGGAAATGATCTTTTACAAACTACTTGAGCATTGCTGGGAGATGATAATGGACATTCTTGTACCCATCCATTGCTGTTAAGTGGTGTTTAACAGCAGAACTTTCAGACCGTTTTACCCTTTATAATCTCTAATTCTCCCAACAGCATTAACTCAAATTTCAGTATTTTGTTTGATTTCTACAATCAACACAATCTTGAAATTTATAGCACCACTTCCTTGAAGGAATATACATATTAGATGAAAATGTAAGCAATTGATTGTACGGTGGTGGTGGTGGTGCAAACCTCGGTTCATTAGACTGTCTTTCTAGCAAAATATGCAACACGGTAAGCTACCTTATTACTAACTAATCCTATTAGAGATTACAATAAAAAGGGAAGAGTTAATCTAGCTTAAAATTTTAAGCATCTCAATAGCAGCAGTTCCATGGGCTAAACAAAGTTCTCCATTTCACGAGTACAAAAAATTAGAGGAGGTTAAAAGGATATGCAAGATTGTAATGCCTAGTCAAAAAAGTGACACCACTTTACTCAATCACTTTGCAGTTTAATGACTTAATCTTCATGCCTGGCAGTTGTAGTTGGGAGGAAAAAAAGGATCTTTTCAGTTTTGGTAGACACTGAATAACTGCACCGAGTATTCTCTAGCCAGTCTCTTGCAGTCTTCGACCCCTTCACAATCGAATTTCTCCAGCTCTTTAATGGACTTCTTAAGGTCACCTTTGCCGTCCCCGTCCATTAAGAAATTGGCCAAAGAAACACACCTGTTAAGAAAATATCAATGTACACCTGAAAATGAATGAATGCGGAAAACCAAGAAACGATACTACTGTTGAATTTACGATGCCAATTGAAACTATTTACAGGACCATCTTTATATCTCCATCTTATGCCAATGGAAGCTATGTTGAGAACTTATAACCACAAGTTTTCATTGGAGACAGAATGTACTATATTTTGATTGGGATATGAGAAAAGGGTCATTCGTCCTGACACATTTTGATTCTTATGAATAAAGATATGTTTCCAGACGTTGTGATATGCAAGTAATGATGCTCTAAGTACCACCAGATAATACTATAATGTAGGAATTGCATCATTCATATGATAACAAGCTTCCAAATTCTTGCAGCATTGATTTGTAACCGGAAAGACAGTAATTTGGTGCAGTTTTAAGTATAACAGAATTGGAAGAAAAGTGTAGAGAGTTCTTAATATAGGTATATACCTGAGCACATCAACTAAATTGAACAACCCCTTTTCTGACTTTTCGGCTTCAGATATTTGCAGTCGATGGAGAGCGCAAACAGCTCTCATACAGAGCTCAGGATCCTTCAAATGAAGAAAGCATATCAGCCTCAGATTTCCATTTTATACTTTTGTCTTCATTACTATTCATCGCAAACATGTCCATAATGCCATGAAGAGAATTTGTGGAATCATCAGCAGAGCTATCAGAGTCTTCAGATTCAGCGAGACTTTCACCACTGTCTTCATCTGAGGCCAAGTCAGAGAAAATTGTAGACATTTTTTGCTCCTTCCTCATTTCCAACTGATCTTGAGAGGATGATCCATGCTGAGATGGTCTGTCCTCTGAACTGCCCCAAGCCTTTCCTTCTTCAAGGTCACAAAGTGAAATGTTGGAATCAACAGAACCGTTAGAATCTTCAGGTTCGCCAAGACTATCACCACCGTCATCCGAGTCTGGGACCAAGTTCAAAAAAGCCTTGTTACTCATTTCCAGATCGTGAGATAGAGATTGTCTCTCTTCCAAACAGCACCAATCCTCCCTGTCTTCAACATTATCACCCCCACTTAATAAATGTTCACTTCCAGAAGGAATGCTCACAACAGGGTACTTGGGAAATTCAGACTCAGATGCATGATGCACATTCTCTCTGGTTTTAAACTCATACACATGAGAATTCGTCCTCCCTTCACAGCTGGTTTCAGCATTCGGTTTGCTCCTGTTGTTTTCATTCTGTAAACCCCGTGCTTCTTCGCACTCAATTTTTTCAGAATTATGCAACTCATATCTCATTGTTAAGTATTCAATTTCCAATGCCAGGACTAGAATTTCCAAATCGGAACACTTGTTCCTCAAATATTCAGTTGCATCCTCATCGCTTGCAGCAGTCTTCTTCTCAAGCTGCAGTTTCATCTTCGCAAGTTCTAATTCTTTCTCCGCAAGCTCTAATTCCACAGACACTTGGTCCAGACTCTTCAATTCAACCACAGGTTCACTAATTTCTGTAGATGATTTTAGTTCTCCAGATGTTGTTCCGATTTTTTTCCTCTTTGCCCCAATTTTGGCAGAGCCACCACCTTCACCATCTCTACTTTTCTTCTTAAGATTCTCATAATACTTTGCTCGAAGAATGTAATGCTTTTCACAATATCTTGTCTTAGGAAAAGTATCAACATCAGCAGCAGCACCATGACCCATCCTAAAGTTCTTGCATCTCCATGCTCTAAAACCAGTTAGACCACAACGATGTTCATCTGGAGGCAGCTTCTTCATCTTCCTCTTGGTCCCAACATCGGCAGAACCACCTCCTATATGAGCTGCATATATAGAGAATTCTCAAATAGTTAAACAATGCAAGGATTTTTACTCTTCATTTCTATCAATCAAACTCATAATTACAACTATAGGTTCCCTAATTCCTGTCAATGATTTTAGTTCTCCAGACATTCTTTCAAAAATTTTCCTCTTTTCCCCAATTTTGGAAAATTCCCAATTAGTTAGACATTGCAGTGATTCTTACTTACTTAAATCAACATCTGAAACTATGAAATTTCTCAGCTAGTTATCATAATTCAAGGAAAAAGGAACAAATCACTAAATCAAAGATATACTGAGAAATGTGTATAAGAATTACTCACAGGTAGCTCCTGTAACATCAAGGGACCGCTTATCTTCCTCCTCCGTTACTTTCCTCCTCCTACGGAAATTGTAATGTTTTTCACAAAGTTTAGACTTGGGAACACCATTTTCATCTTCACCAAGACCCATCCTAAAACTGTTGCATCTCCAACCATTTCCATTAGTGTGAGAACAACGCTGTTCATCTGGAGGCAGCTTCTTCTTCTCCATCTCATTATCAGCACTTGCATTCTTGCATCCCCACTGATTAACTTTTCTACTGCAAATCCCTTCTTCTTCTTCATTACCAGCGCCAGCCGCCTTCTTAGTCTTCTCCATTACAACAAAAACAAATCCGATGTTGCCCTAGAATCTAGTAACATTTATAAAGCCTCCCTCCAGTACTAGTTAGGTGGGGTTTTGTCTATTATACCCTTGCAATTATTTTGGGTCATAAGTTTTTTAGAAGTCTAATAATTATTTGCTCTAAGAAATTAAAAGAACATTTTACCATTTTTATTTTATTATATATATATTTTTTTTTAAATTTCATTCTTGATAAAATAGAGATCACACGGACTTCAAGAATATCAAGATCAAAGATGATCGAAATACAACTAAAAGGTACTAACAAAGAGTAGTCCGTGAAGAGAAGTAACTAACGACCAGCAAGAGTACCAAGCAATCCGTAGATTGAAAAAAATGGGTTTGGATTTATAATCCAACCATTTTGATAAGATTCACAGACTCTCCTTCACAAGAACAATTGATGAGTAGTAACTCTCCTACAGAAGCACTTACATGGTCCGAAAAATGAAGGATTTCTCAGTCTGAGTATAGACACGTTGACACAACTTCTTGTAAAAATTAAAGACCCTGCCAAGCCAAACAGATGTTACATGTTGCCGTGAGACTATACAAACCTGTAAAGATTGTTGGGAAAAGACAACAGAGATTCTTGAAGATCCTAATGTTCCAGCTCCGGCTCACTTACATCCATGGGCAGAAGATATGTTCGGAACAAATGTCTCATTCTTACCTACTAACTATTGCATTATACTATGTAGCACGCATAAATGCAGAAACTATGCAATGTTTCCATGAAAAAGAATGCCTTAGGCCAGGGACGCAGGGATGTAGGGACAAAGGGTCCGCTGACCCCACTTGATTCTGAAATCCCACAAATATAGGTTTATAAATTTTGTAATTTACATGTTTTGTGGGGACAAATATGCTTTATAAAATTGTAAATTTATTTTGAATGGGGTAAAAATTATAAAACTCACATGAAATCAATACAAATAAATCAAATGTGTGACGTAAAAACAAAAAAACAATCTAAATTAGTATATCTAATTTAACTAAAATATTTTATGATTTGATTTTCATTTAGTTAGTACTAAAAAAGTCAATAAAAATGCAAAAAAAAAAATCGGGCGGCCTCTGGCCGCATACCAGCCAGTATGTACATAGTTTTACAATAAGAATTTGCCCCCAGTTAAGAAAAATTATGGCTCCGTCACTGCTTTAGGCTTAGCTTCTTTCTTTTGCAACTTGGGGTAAAAACACCTTTAGAGTACCTCAACTGGAGGAATATGTTAACCCAAAAAAAAAAAAAAAAAATTTATGAATAAGAACGAAGAATATACAAATACAAAAAATATCCACTGGTATATCAACTAAACTTGGAGTCCTATGCATGTTCTAATCTTTATAGGAGGTTGGGGGTTAGCGTTAGAAGGGGACACTCTAATGAAGATGTCCAACCACGACCACCAGTTGTCATAGTAATGGCTCATGTTGATCATGGTAAAACTTCTCCGTTAGATGCTCTGCACCAGACATCTGTGGCAGCCGGAGAAGCTCGGGGCATCACCCAAGACCTTGGTGCTTTGGTCGTCGAATTGCAATCTAGGTCATGACCATATTCAGTGCCTTGAGGGCAAGGCCCAAGAGCAAGAGGTGCTGAATCCTGATGTTACAGATGTTGTAGTGCTTCCCCAGAACCTAGAAGCCATTAACCACGTCAGAGTAACTATGGAAGCCATTGCAGCCTAGAGTATCATTATGATTGTTAAAAAAATTATTTTACTTAACACTTTTTAAGATATATATATATATATATATATATATATATATATATATATATATATATATATATATATAATTTTCAAACAAAAAATCAAACTAAAATTAATTAAATTATTATTTAATATATTTTTTTTATTATTGAAAAATGAAATGAGATAGTTTGAAAATAAAAAATAATAATATTTAAAGACTAAATATAAAAAATAAAAAATTGATTGTATATAAGTTGAAGGGTAACTTTTGTCATTTATAAAATAAAATAGGGACAAAAAAGATAAATCAAAAATTAAATTTAGGTGGGACCAAAGCTTATGTTTTTGTAGCTTTTAAAAACTCCTCCTCCCCAGCTTTTGAAAATTGAGGAATTTGGGAAGTGCTTTGGGTAAAAAGTACTTCGATTCTTTTTTACCAAACATCAATTTCAAAAATTATTGACATATATAGGTTTTGAAAGTGCTTTTGGAAAAATAAAAACATTACCAAACTCAGCCTAAATCACGTTTTCTTTGCAAATCCACGTCTTGGTTCCGACTTCCAAGGATTTACTATTAGAGGATACGGAAGGAAATTTTTAAGATTGGTTGAGGTGTCAGCAGCTTTTAAGATTAGCTGATGGACATGTGGATGGACAAACTCATGTAGTGGAGGAAATTTGTTTGGAAATTTCTTTTTCATCTTTCACAGAGGAAATTAGTGAGGACAGTGGTTTAAGGTTATAGTTATTGATTATTCCAAAA
>JAJJWW010000740.1:0-162296 GCA_023531295.1 Papaver armeniacum | reverse complement strand
ACGGAAAATGGGTCATCTCATTCAAAATTTTTTAAAATATGGTTGAAAATTGATTAGTAAAAATTATTATAGGTGAAATAAATACAAAAAATATAGCAAGGATGAAACCGGATTCATCTTCGCTTAAACTTAAAAATAGCGAGGATGAAAAACTGATGCATCCTAATGTAAGTTAAAAATAAGAAAAAGAATTTGAAAATGGGTAGGATGAAACTGGTTACATCTTTGCTATTTTTATATTTTTGTCCATTTAAACAATATCAAAATCCTAACGTCTTTTTCACCCAGAATTAATTATTTTGGTCTTTTTAACCAATTTTGTGATTAAAATAGTGTATATTGTACCCTCTCGATTTTAGTTAGCCTTACTTTCGCTCTACTCTCACTTCTCGTCTCTATAGTTGGTCTTAATTAACCTCCGGGCTGTTCGGTAACTTGTGTTAGACTCTTGTCTAGCTTTGTCTAATGTTTTATCTTGTTCGAGCATGCCGTATATTTGATGTGTCTGTATGTGTATCATTAGCGTTTTATTTTTATTTTTTGTACTATGATTAGCATTTTATGAGGCATGGTAATTATTGTTGGAAATTTAATCTAAAGATTATATATCCATTAGATTAAATATATGGTAAAGAGACATGAACAATTATAGAGAAGAGATGAAACAGAATGATCTATGATGTGTCTCTTGGTGTTCAAGTAAGCAGTTAATAACTTGAAAAGGTATGGATGTAAAGAGACTTGATATGAATGGACACTTTAAGTGTCTGTTCAGTGTCTATATATGTCCAACAAACCTTGATGAAAAGAACACTTTCATTGTTTCTCTCAATCTCGGCAGTTTCTATATTTGTAACTCAATTACGATACCAAGAAGATTTCGGGGTGATTCGTCGATTTTGTTGGTCGCCAATCACACAAGGCTTGTTGTATCTGGAAGCGATTTCCAATTAATCCCTTCAACGACTCAAATCAAGTGGGAGCAAATAACGCCCTAAAATTTCTAACAATTATTGTATGGTTAACTCATGGGGTACTTGTATGTAATGACACACCTGCAACACTCCAAAAGATCAGGCAAAGAAGATAATATGACAAAAGGAACAACATATTTTGCATTCATGCCGCATTTCATTACATTATTCTGATATATAACAAATCTCTAGTAACTAACCCTACCCAATCCTTATCCATCATATACAATCCTATCACTCTCGGATTGCGTTAAGCCTTATTTTCGCACTTCTCTCACTTCTCGAATTGTTTGTCCGCTCGTCTGACCTTTTTGGGTAAGTCGTGTCATCTAAATCTGTCTATTGTATGATCTTGTTCGAGCATATGCAGACAACTTGTTAAGATATTGACAAGTAATGTAAAGATAGAAAAGTAGTTTCATTCAACGTGAGAAGTTACGAAGAGTGTTGTTCTATATAGAACCTACGTGAAGGAAGGTAAAAACAAACCTAACAAGGTAAACAAAGGGCGGAAGAAGTAAAGATAAAAGCTAACACAGTTAACACTTCTCTTACACAAAAGCTAGAAAGGTAAAGGAACTGACTTATGACTTATACTTCTAACACTCCCCCTCAATCGATGGAGGAAAGAGCAATGCATCGGTTGACAAGCGAGGTTGTAGAACGTAGTAGAAGAAAGTCCTTTGGTGAATAAGTCTCCTACTGACGAGAAGAAGGTATGAACCGCATCGCAACGCAAAGCAAACATCCATTAAATCTCTAACAAAGTGATAGTCTACTTCAATATTCTTGGTTCTAGCATGAAAGGCGGGATTTGAAGCTAGGAATCGAGCACCCATGTTGTCGCGGTAAATAAGAGGTTTAGTAGGAGGCATATGCAGTTCTTAAAGCAAACCGACAGCCACATCACCTCTGCACTAAGACACTCAAAGCCTTGTACTGGCCTGTGGAACTCCTAGACACTTTGTTAGTTTATTCTTTGAGGACCAAGAAACCAGAGAATTTCCCAAGAATACACAAACCAAGTAGATCGTCTTGTGTCGTGGCAACCCCTAACTGAGTAAGAGAAAAACTGATAATGGAATGAAGATTACCAAGCTTGAAGAACGGTGCATGAACCAAGTGTACCTTTGAGATATCTAAGGTACACTCTCTTTGCAAGTAGCATATGAGTAGTTGTGGGAGAGTGCATAAATTGAGAAATATAGTTTAATGAAAATGTGATGTCCTGCCTTGTGAGAGTAAGGTATTGCACCTCCAACTAAACTTCTAAATTCCAAAGGATTTGTAAGAAGATCACCATCATGTAGAGAAGCCCTCTTATCGGTAGACGGTGTAGCACAAGGTTTACAATCAATCATATTTGCTTTTACTAACAAATCAAGGGTGTACTTTTGTTGAGTGAGAGTCAGAGTTTCCCTAGAAGAAGAGAAAACAGCCTCAATACCTAAAAAGAAATAAAGGTCACCAAGATCCTTCATAGCAAATCTGCCCATTTGACTGATAAGAGAAGTAAGAAAGTACTCGAACTCCCTTCGTAAGTATAATATCATCACATAAAGAAGTAAGACATCAAGATCAACACCACAATGATAAATAAACATTGAAGGATCACAGAGACATAACAAACCAATATCAAGGAGAAATCCACTAAACTTCTCAAACCATGCCCTTGGTGATTATTTAAGTCCATAAAGAGATTTGTGAAGAAGACAAACATGGTCAAGATGAGAAGTATCTTCAAACTCTCAGTCATTGCATGTACACCTTCTCGGCCAAGTCTCCATGCGAGAAAAGCATTGAGACATCAAGCTTTCTAATGGACCATTTGTGAGTTAAAGCTACGGTAGAACAACTCTAATAGTGGTAGTCTTGACCACCTGACTAAAAAGCATTATAATCTACACCATCTTGTGACCAAAACCCTGTAATGCAACCAATCGAGACTTGCATCTCGTCACAAGTGCCATCAGGTCTAAGCTTCAATTTATAGACCCATTTATTTCCCGTATGTTCATATATTCAAGTAGGTTGTACCAATGACCAAGTATTGTTTGACATTAAAGCATCATATCCTGTTTGCATAGAGTCAATCCATTCTTGTTGCTTACTTGTTGACCTATAAGTCTTGGGGCTCCTTGGAAGACACACTATTGTAGCAAAGGCGAGTGAATTGGGTGAGGTACCGTGTAAATGAGTGATGAAATGCAAGTAAGTATTTGGGCTTGACTATGCCATCCTTGGATCTAGTAACCATTGTATGAACAAATTGGAGGACAGAACAAATGGTAAGCCAATCAGAAGGTAAGCTAATAGGAGAGTCCACAAGTGATTCGGGCCGAGAATCGAACTGAATCTAAGTTTAAAGCGAGTTCGGGTCATGTGTTCAACATTAGAAACCTCTGTAAAGATTCGAAGCAAAATAAAAGTAGAATCTAATGCATAACTTGAAGCGTATAGATGAACAAGTACAAAGGAAATGCGGTTTCATCCAAATACTACATGCCCTGGAGATATAAACCTTGTGAGTTGAGTTATCGTAACACCTATAGCCCTTGTGTAAGGGACTATAACCAAGGAAAGTGCACTTAATCGACTTATGACTTAACTTATCTTTTCTATAAGCACCCAAATGAGGATAACAAGTGCATCCAAAAAATTTAAGAAAGGAATAATCGGTGACTTATTAAAAAGAACCTCAAACGGAGAAACATAATCTAAAATTTTTGATGGTATTATATTTATGAGATAGGTAGGCATCGGAAAAAGAGTCAAACCAAAAGGATTTAGGTAGACATGCTTGAAATAACAAAGTATTACCCATTGAAGTGATGTCTTGATGCTTTCTTTCGCCTAAGCCATTTGGCTTAAGTACGAGGGCAAGAGCAAGAAATACTAATCCTTTATTTGTCAATAAATTTCTTGAAAACTCCTTTCATAAGCTCAAGAGCACCATCACACTTTGAAACCACTTGATGGAGGTAGAGAATGTTTCTCATTCACGGTTTGAAGTATTGAAAACAAGTTAAGCTTCGATCCTATCCTTCATGGGAAAAATCCAATGAAACCTGTTGTAATCATCCACAAATAAGATATAATACCTGAGCCCAAAGTAGAAACTTGTGGAGAAGGTCCCAAAATGTCATAGTGAATTAACTCCAGAGGTGCTAAGGCAGACCTGCTCGATGGAGAAAAAGGTAATTTCTTGCTTTTACCAAGTCGAAAGAGTGACACAATGAATCAAACGCACTGAGGTAAATGAAATATGTTTTGATTAGTGCAAGGTGTTGACAATATTGTGTGACGGGTGTCCCACGTCTCTTATGCCACGAGAGATGGTGAAGCAAAAATGGAGGTAAAGGCTTTTTCGGGTGGTGTAAATTAATTGGATAGAGGTTCTCGATTAATAACACCCTCACCAGACATGCCGAGATTCAAGATCCAGTAATCTCCCAAGGAGTAAACCAATCTTGCGCTTATGTTCTCTAGTAAAAATACCCACCGAAATAAGGTTTTGAGTGAGGCTTGGTACATATAAAACATTTGAGAGTGTAAAGGTTCTTGTTGGTGTATGCAAAAATGAACTACCAATCAAAGTAATTGGAATGTGATAGCCATTTCCAACCATTACTTGTTCGTTCCAGCCAGATTGTCTCGGATTTATAAGTAAAGAAGCATCATTAGTC
Organism: Papaver armeniacum; assembly: GCA_023531295.1. Lineage (NCBI taxonomy): Eukaryota > Viridiplantae > Streptophyta > Magnoliopsida > Ranunculales > Papaveraceae > Papaver > Papaver armeniacum. Next base: position 157,636 of record JAJJWW010000740.1, on the reverse strand, counting down.
ATATGACTTGTTGTCATCAATCAGCAACCAAAAATCTAGCAGGAAAGATGAATGTTCGAAAATTAGAAGTATTAACTTGAATAGATGAATTTGCTCGAGGCCCTTTATGTGAAGCAATCGGTCGAGAGTGCTTTTGAGAGCCACCTGCTTCTTGAGGCAAAACATTACCTATATGGACATCTCTGCTAGCAAAATAACCAAATCTTTTACAAATCGACACTCTACGGTTGAGTAATCAATCCACCCAGAAGGAGGTCTATCGGGTCTTGAAGATTGATTTGAATGTCTGAAGATCCAGATCCAGGATGCGACTTGCGGCGAGATCCGTGATGGAAAGGTTCTTTTTGAAAAGAAAGCCGAGTTATTAATCAATCTAGTGCTAAGGTGGTCTCCAAATGTTGATCCTTGATCCACTGCTCTTGAGTCAGAAGTTTGGCCTTTAAATCAACAAAGGAAATAGGATTTTCACGATTGTGAATAGAGATGACAAAGTTGTCATAATCTCTCCCCAATCCATTCAGACATACATAACAACATCATATTCAACAATTTTTTCATTTATAGCAGCTAGAGAATCAGAAATACTTTTAACCTCTTGAACAAACTCAAAGAATGGTATGAGCTCCCCTTTAATGGTCTCGTAGCTGTCCCTTCCGAGCATGGTATCGACGTGTGAGAACTCGATTTGAAAACCTCCTTAGCAAGATATGACCATACCTCCCAGCAGTAGTACATCCCAACACCGAACAAGATAGTGAATCATGAAAGTAGAGAGTTAAGACAGTTATTTACATATATCCCACTTTCTCCACTTAAAATATTTTGGGTTTAAGATCTCAGAAGTCTCCATCTTTATAAACTTCGGTGGTGGTGTTGTAGTTGCGAAATCCCACACTACACCTACTCACTAGATTTTACTCAACTAATCCATTTGAATATGAATTGCTATAGATTTTATTGATTATTTTCTTGAAATGTTTACAAAGAAAGATAGAAACGAGCTAAAGAAATTACAATCACTCTAAATTTTCTCCTCTAATGACTTGCTTAACAATTCAAAAGAACTCTACCTGACAAACTTACTCAACCCTTTATATAGGGTATTACATAGTGGATGACAACTAAGTCATCCTTTGTTTTGGAACCCTTCGCGAAGTATCGCAAGTGTATAAGTGTTTGTCTTGCGACACTCCTAAATCTCGCCAAGTCTTCACACTTTTCTCATGTTCTTGCTGTCGTCATCTAATGTGTCATTTAAAGTACTTCCACACGACACCTTCGCAATGTAGTCATTTAATAATCTCGCCGAAGTATTGATGTCGCGATATTCGATCCTACATCTTGCCTCTCTCATGTCTTCTCTGCGAAGTAGAGAATGTCATGAGAACTAATATTTTAAAATGCCGCGTAGCTCATCCTTATTTGTTTTAATCCTGCACTTTTACACGGAACTTATTACGTATGTTTCTTCTTTCATTCCTTTCTTGACACGTTTCATTCAACCGTTTGTTTTTGACCATTCACGTCCCATCTCGCATTAAATGCACTTATTTTCTCGAGGATCTTTCTCTCTATATATAGTTTTCTTACCCTTCTCTTCTTCACTTTTATTTTCTCTCTCGCAACTTTCCTTCAACTTCCTTCTTCCGATTTTGCGCTCGTTTACCAGTAAATCCTTCCTTTTTTTCTTTCTCTCGATTTTCACTTCTCCCTTCATTCCCATATTCTAATAATGGCTTCACTTGGTCGTACATACACACCTCTTTTCAATGAATTTCAAAAGAAATTACAAGAAAAGGGTTTCACTTTATCAACCATTCCTGATCAAGAATCTTCATCTATACTTTCTGCAAAGTTGTTTTCTGATCATCAATGTGATGATAAGAAAATCATAGTCTCACTAGGTCAACTCCTCGCAGGTCTTCCCATTCCTCTATACAATCCCGAGATACCATTATTCTATGAAATCTTGCTCATGAAAAATTCTCATGAGTGCTTATCACTGAGTGGCGGCTGCATCCGTTTCCAATGCTTGAATTCGCCAACCGTGGCGGCTGTAAAGGATCTTTATATCCCGATGATGTCAAAGATCCTAGATTTGTAAATTTAGAGATAGCCGCCTGAGAAGTATATCAGTAGAGAACTTCTTTGCGAATTATGCAATTATAAATATGAGAAATGATAAATCTGTTGGGGTACTCGGCCAAGAAAAAAGATAACGTTGATGCTGATAAACTGCTCATGCAAGATATTGACCGCATTCGGGTAAAAATAATACCCCTCGCCACTCCAAAGATGAGAAGTGGTGGGTTGTTCCTCTATTTCTAAGTGGACCTTATATCGCAGGTTCACATGCACTCCCTACCAAACCTCGCAAATTATCATCCTTGGGAATTTAAGTGGCCCGAGAAGACAAAGAGGTATATTTCCTTTTTCAATTTTTCACATATTTCCCTCCTCTTATATTTACTAAACTTGCAAAATTTTTTGATTGACAACCGAGGAAAATTTATATAAGAAATCCAAAAACCAATACTCTTGCGATACTTCGATCGATCACGGATGAAGTAAGAAACATTTTCTTTGTTATTTTAAACAATATTGTTGCCTACGTTTTCTTATCTTTATTCGTGTGCGAAGGTTGACGTTGAAGAAACTGATCTTTGCGAAGGTTAAAGGCAAGAATAAAACCACTTCTCTCGCAAGGATAAATCTTCCTGTCCATCTTCTAAAAACGAAAGTTCAATCTTCTTCTCATTCTAATTCCCAAACTAGCGAGAGCTCCGACGAGGATGAAAATGAGGTTGGTACTTCTTCCGCAAAGGGGAATCACTCGGTCACTTATGCTATGGCGCAATTGTCTAAGTATCTTCTCCGATTCTATGCAAGGATTGGGAGATGATAATTTATCTGCTACTTTAACGGCTCTCCGCTAAAATCACATGCCCCGCTGTTAGAGGATAATGAATCTTTTCGTGGAGTTTCCCGAACAATGACTTCTAGCTTTTTAAATTATCTCAATGCTTTGGTATGTTCATATTCCCTTGTTTCTTTGTGACTTCGATTATAAGCTTTATCCTAACTATTTCTTTATTTTCTTTATCATCAGGGAGAGCTTTTTTGTTGTTGCCTCGGACCTTGAGAAAAGACGCAACAATCTTGAAAAGAAGAATCGCAACTTAAAGAGAAGATCCAAGAACTAGAAAATGAAGTTGCGTCATCTCGCAAGAAGGATGAAAAAATTCAAAAATTGGAAGTCGAAGTTCACTTCTAAGAGCAAAATATCTACTCTTCAAAGTGCAAATCAACAACTTTATGGTACAAAATTTTTACTCTTCAAATCATCTTTATTTTTCATCTACTTTTCTTTGCCTCGATTTATTATTTTCGCAGACATATATAATCTCTCTGAAGAAGCCATTCTTCTCCATTCATTTCCCGAGCCTATGGACAATGATGTTCTTCTCACTCACCTCAACGAGTCTTTAAGTAGTTCATCAAACAAAGTTGATTCCCTTCCATTAAATGAACTTCAAACCAAATATCGTCTTTTAGAGATTGAACATAGATCTAGTTTAGGTTTAGCCAACCGATTTAAACAAATGTATCTTGATTCCCATAAGAAAACCAAAACCTTAAGGAAGAAAATTAGTGGTCTCATAGATGAAAAGACCGCATTGCTAATAAAGGTGCACAGGCATTAGCAAAATTTCAAAATCTCTTCTCGAAGTACAAATTTAACGAGATGAATCTCTTCGCCGAATGCCATGCTTAATGAGCGAGAAGATCAAATTCGTCGCTTCTTGTTATAAATAATGATGATGAATTCGCTTTGGGCTGCGAAGGTTCTAGATAATACCAGGAATAACTTAGGTGTTCATGTTAGTCTTCATGCCGAGCATACTTCCTTGGTTAAGGATATGATATCCGACTGAGAAAGGTTGTTTATTATACTCTTTACTTGTTTCTTATTTCCGTAGCATTGCTATTAAATTGTTAACTTATTGTCGCTTGTTTGTTAATCCGAGAAGATATTTCAGTGAGGATCGGAGAACTTGAATCAAAAAGAACAAATCGCAGAGGACCTTTCTCTTCGCAACAACAAGTATTCCAAGCTGAAAAACAATTACAAGCTACGGCCAGCGAATTTTAATAATGATGCCATTCGTTTTCGCAATCAAACTATTGAGACAAGATGCAATGATCACAATATTTTCTTAGTTCATATCCTTGTCTTCTTGATAATATTCCCCTAATATATGCCTTTCTCGGACGTTTCGATAGAAATCTAGTGAAGAAGAAGAGTCTCGCGAAAGAATGATGAAATCGAAAAGTCGATAAAGAAGAAGAATCCTCCAAGAAATAACTTTTTTCTTCTTTAAGCTTTAATAGATTCAGATATATATCCTCTTAATCTTCCGTTTCTATAACCCTTCGCTGTAAATTTCTTGGATTACGTAATATGAATTCAATCTTTGTTTTCTTTATTAGCATACTAATCAAGCAATTCTTCTTTGTAATATATTATTCTTTATTTTCTCGTTTCCTTTATGCATAAATCTATCATATGAAAATGAATAACAAAATTTCATCTCATTCATTCCCATATTTGCCTAGTCATATTTATTTTCAAATGAGAGATTTAGCCACTCTATATGAAGAAATATAATCATTTTCGTAAATTCATTTTATGTTGAAGTTCATTATTGCGACAAGATCGCAATACATGTTCACAAATGAAGAAATCTATTGATCTTGCCTTTAACATTTCTTGTGTGGTCTTATTTTTGCCTTCCTAATTAAAGGTTTTATTTCGCCACCCCTCATTGCGATAAAATCGCGGGACGTCTTTTACATTTTCATGCAATGACCCATTGACCTTGTCTTATCATTTCACAAGTATTTTTGCCTCTGCAGATATTTTACTTGCGATAATACGACAAAGCTTAAATATTCTTGCGAATATAAAATCCCATGACATTGTCGTCTTTGCGATTTAATCGCAGGACGTTTTTACATTTTCATGTAAAACCCATTGATCTCGCCTTTACCTTCATGTTAGTATTTTTGCCTCTTCAGGATCATTGACAAATATGACAAGTCTAAATTTCCTTCCGAAAATAAAGCCTCATGACATTTTTGCGTCTTTTGACACTTATCGGCCTCCCCACCGAGTGCCGCCCTTATCTTCCCCCCGGTTGCCCCTTCAAGGAGGCGTACATCGGCCATACAAGACTAGCTCCTCCCATCCTGGTCTTAACAACAACCAGCTTGTTTTCGGCAGCTCTTATCCCTTATACATATATGGTTTATGGTTACGAGACCGCACCCTAAGTGGAGTTTTCTTCCGGGCCGGAAAAAGATATACCAAGACTTGCCAAGAATGGCCGAGACACTTCAAATGCCCTTGGCACTCTTGGCTCAACCGTGTACCTCGGCGCCTTGAGCATACATCGACTCATCGGGAAGAGACCCTCGGGCGTCCAACCAGGGGTATAACCTTATATAAATAGTTGGAAATCCAAGGTATCTCCCTTGGATAGGCTTTAATGGGCCCCCAATATCCATGACCTGTGTTCCGGGAGCGGTGTAACCCTTCCCCCGATCCATGTCAAGAGATACCCCTTATATGACGACTTTAGGTCTTACATTCGCCTCTTTACGAAATATCATTCGCGAACTAGGGTGCATTTGCATAAAGGCGTTCATCCCATTCACTCACTCATTCATTTTTGTTAATTCAATCAATCATTCATTTTTGATAATCTCTTGTTATTTTGTTTTGAAGCTATCGCACAATTTTGCTTTGTTTGTAATAATCTCATTTCAATTTTTCAATCTGGATTTTCATACGTTCTCGATAAACGAGATTCTCGTAATTTTTCTTCAACTACTATTTATTCTTCTTATCCTTGACATGCCTTCGTCACTAAATCTTTGTCACTTCTCGCAACTATTCACTTCTTACACCTTTACTCCTGCTTCCTCGCCCTCGCATCATTAAAACCTCTTAATAGTTCTTTTCCATCATAACTTTCTTCGCTTCATGCCTTCACCTCGCAATGTGTCTTCTCTCCTTATATTTATGTTATCTACCATCAACCTTTATTTTCTTTGTTCCTCTTTTATATTCTTCTTCCACTTCTTCCTTGCGCATTTCTCTCTTCGCAACTCTCCACATCAACCTCATAACATTTTTGCCCTTCCATCCAGCCTCACTTTATAATTCCAACACCACTAGGATGAGGAAACTTTATACACTCGATGATATCTCGACGCTACACCTGCAATTTCATGCAACCATGGCCTTCCGATCAATGCATTATAAGGGGACTCTACATCGACCACACGTAACAAGATACCGGTTGACAATCCTTGCAAGGGTATTCTCATATGAACTTCTCCTTTAGGCTTATTCGTTGTGCCGTTGAAACCATATATTTTGTATGTTGAAGGTATGAATTCTTCATCCTTTCCTCCCATAGTCTTGTAAGTATGGTAAAAGAATGTTTAACGAGCTCCCAAAAGTATCAATTAATATTCTATTGATCGCCAAAGAATTTTCTCGCTTTCATCATCTTCGCCATCAACGGGTTTTGATTAATTTCCGGTTTACAACCAACGGGCTATCATGTATTTCTCTGCCTTTGGGTATTTCTTCTCGGAGAAAGAAATAATCACAATTGCCATTCTTTTAACTGCGATGTTCTCGCAATGTTCATTACTTCTTTATCATCAGCATCCCTCGCAAAAACCCTACTGAGTACGTTATCATGAAAATCTTTAATTGTGCGGTATGAGTGTACAATGGAATTGCAAAATGATTTTTAGCTTTCGCTCCAACTTCTATTACGAATGTTTTTTTCCCTTTGTCAAAAGGTGGCGGTAAATGTTGAACTTTCTCTTCACTTTTTAGAAAGTGATTCACTTTCCTGATCAATCATTCTCGAGGATGATTCTTTTTATGTTTCGCAATCATTTGTCGATGTCCATGAAAACGGTGGTAAAGAGCAGACCAGTGACTTCTATCACCTGGTGGTGGTTCATTCCCCATATTCCATGGTGCAGGTATGTTTTCCATCAAAAGTATAACTTCCCATATTTTTTCCACATTAGTATTTAGTGGTGGCATCTTGATTTCTTCCCATACTACTCTATGACGTCGTCGTCCTCCATGATAATTTTCGTTTTGACTTCCATAGGTTTCTTAGGGTGATCAAGTCTCTCAATTTTGTTATTGCACGCTACTTGTAGTAGTTTCTTTCTCTTTCAAACTCTTCGATCTCGCCTTCCCATGGCTACTAACTTTGGTTGTCCATCATCTATCAACCTTTCTTGTTGCCCTTGCGAAGTACTCCGCCACCGTGTGTATTAATTTGGGTAATAAACTTGCATTCGCGACATTCAAGCTTGTATTCGCAACTGGATATGATTCCATCTCATTTTGTCTTTATTCCAAAGCAATTTATTCTTCTTGAAGTTCTCTCAACTCACCATCGTGATTGTATTCTTAACTCAAAATTTGAATATATAACAAGTTGGTTGCGAACATAGCATTTATGAACGATAGAATGAGATATCTTTCATCCACCCTCCCGGCCATTTCGCTGCACATTGTCTTCCATCTCACAGCTTAAATGCTTCAAACTTTCACCAACTCTTTGTTTTAGTCCAAACACATCTTCGATAACGGGTCGCGAAAGCAATTGTTACTTATGTATGCCCCTAAGAATATAGCTTGTAAATGGTTGAATGACGTGATTGTATTCCTTGGTAAACCCTCAAACCATTTCAATGCTTCTCCTGTTAAACTTGACGCAAAGTATTTGCACAAAGATAGCATCATGGTTTTCCCCACTGAACATACATCTCACATAAGCCTTGATGTGTTGTATTGCACAAGTTGTTCCATCAAAAATGCTCAAGTTAATACTGGTAGGTTGCACTTTGGGGTATTCCTCCTAGCCGCACTTCTAATGTGAAAGGATTTTTCACGACCTCTCCGCAATGGCTTCATCTAACTGCCTTCTTCCTCCTTCTCTTCTGGCCGCTCAAGATTCCTCTCATCTCTGCCACCCCTCTCAAAATTTGTTCATTTGCCTCGGACCCGAATTTATTGGTCTCTTTAATTCTCCGTCTCTCTCCTTCTCCGTTCGTGTCTACTTATATTTTCCGGTTCATCGTTCTCTTCTTCTTTCTCTCATGAAGTTTCTCCTCATCTCTTTCACAAATTCTCACACCATTATATCTGTCATTTTCTTCTTGGTTGTCTATCAGTTCTTCTTTGTATTCTTTCATATTCTTCGTTGATATTTCCATTGTTGCGATTTTTCTCGCCCTTCTTTCTCGATTATCATGATTATTCCGCCGAATCGCCTCTCGAATTCCCTGCTTCTTCCATTTCTCGCTCTCAATCTTTCCTCTCGCGAGCTAGACGCGCTTGTTCAATATAATGTTTTCAATGTCATCTTCAATTTCCTTTTGTTTCCTTCGTGTTTCTCTCCATGTAGTATTCTTCTTCCTTCTTCCCGATTTTCTTCATTAACTCGGATTATTCTCGCCTTGACGCGCTATTTTCTTGATTTCCTGTCATTTCACCATTACGTAGATCTTCGGACGTGGAATATAACGATCTTCTACCACTTCTCTTCCTTTCTCGCGACCTCCTTCGGGCCAAAATTTAGCTCTCTTTCCAAATTTTCTTCTTTAACGCTTTCCTACGGTAATGTTCTTCTCTATGTCCTCTCTAACCGATCCCGATCTTTACCTGGTGTTACTTCTTGACCTTTTATTCCCCAATCTCATATTTTCCATTCTTAATTCATGGTCTCCGCCTTGTTAAATTTGCTCGTTCTTCCGCTTCTAACCGCCTTTCTTCATGTACGTTTGCCTCAACGTTTCTAATGCTTTGCGATTTCTTCATTTCCACGAATCGTTTCTCCCATCTCTTCTCGATTTCTCTCCTCTTGTCCATTATTTATCAATTGTTGCACTTCTTCTCTTTTCTCCATAGAATCGATCTCCATGTATGGACACTCACCCTATCATAATCTATTATTCTATTTGTTACCAAGTTGAATTGGTGGTTGAATTTGGCTTTTCTCTATCCCTTATGTTTACTCTTGAAGGTTCACCGCTTCATTTCTCCTTTCTCCAGCTAATCTCCTGCTTCTTCTAACAGTTGTTGGTTGTTCTGATGTATTCCTTCTTCTAGCCATTTCTTGATTTCTGTAACTTGTTGTAAATTGTATAAATTGTAACTTGATTTCTGGTCGGGTCCTGCCACGGATGGAAATCGATTTAATTTTAATAATTTTTATTGTTTTGATGGAACATATAAATACCTATTTCTCTCTCCCTTTCTAATCTCACTTTTCACTTTCTCTTTCCTCTTTCTCTCTGTCTCCATTTCTAACCTAAGGAATTAGCTCCATAGAAATGGAGAAATCAGAAACTTATGATGTTTCAACCAATCTAATAAACCCAACCTTCTTTCATTCTTCTTTCCTGAATCCTCAACTCACCAAACGAGTTGTAAATCTCAAATCAAAACATATTCATTCCATGTTTTTTCTTGTTTTCATTTCTACGGTTTTATCAAAATCTCCGACTAGATCTAAATAAATAATCATCTTATGAATTATTACTCCTACTACGTTGGTTTTCTAGGGTTTGAGAATCGAGTTGTTCTTTGAAGATTTAGATTGACGGAGTCTAGTATTCAATTCAATCAAGATGTAGATTTAGATTTGGATTTATAAATTTTTCTTTTGATTTGGTATCGAAATTCTTTGGATTGGGTTTGATTTTCTCGCAAACGAATTAGGGTTTGATTTTCTTCAAACTGTATCGGGTAATATTAGACTTTTGCAATTTAATTTTTATTCAATTTTCACTTCTTAAGTTAGGGTTTGATTTTGTGGATAAGGATTTTTTTCGTGATGTTAATGGTGGATTAGTTTTTATTTGCAGAGGGAGTACTATTGGTTTTTGACTAAAGATGGTATTGATTTTTTTGAGGAATTATTTGAATTTACCATATGAGTTTGTTCCAATACTTTGAAGAAAGTTGCTCAAACTGGTAGAGCACACGGGGTGCTCACCCCAGGTAAGATTTGTTGGCGTTAATTTTTTTTTTTTTTTTGGATTATGTATTTGTAGAATTTGATTTCGATTGTTGTTTTTGTTTTTAGAGTTTGATGATGTAGATTTTGTGTAATTAGGCACAATTACGAAGGTGGTGTGGTGATTTGAGATGGGTGTCTCCGGTGGTCCAAGAGGGGGAGTTTGGAGGAGATGAGGGTGGTTCTCCCAGAGTATCACCACAATGTAAGGTTGAAATCTATCCCTTAGAAATGAACTGCTTATGGCTTTTTTTTATCGAGTAAGAGATAAGAGAAGATATTAATTGTATCCATTAATATTGTCTTGTTTGTGTATTGATATGTAATTCCTAATATAATTTAGGTATGTGGTAAGTGGTCATTTTCAACGGTCATTTCCAAAGTAGTATAGGGTACATATCAAAATGGGTCATTTTCAACGGTTATTTAGTTCATCTTGTGTTTTCGGGAGCTAGCGCCGCAAGCCTGTGGTGGCATTGGTGTCGGCAGGTGCTGGGCACCGCAGGCCGTGTCTTCCTTAAGTGGGAGATTGTTTCTCATTATGCTCCCGTCGAAGCATCTATTTTAGCCTTCATTTTACTCAAAGAATGAGGTTTAGCGTTAGCCTTAACCACATAATGGATGTTAGATTTGAAAGCTTGAAGAAAGTCAAGCTCAAACCGGTAGAGCACCATGATCTTGTCTTTGTATAAAGGTCTAACAGAAGCACCAAGAGAAAGGTCTCGAGGTTACTCTAAGAACAATTATCAACTTCGAGTAACTTCTCTTTTATTTTCGTGCTTAGTTTTAATTGTAATAAGATTAGATTTATGGATTTATCCCTGGATTGCACGAGTAATAACTAATAAGTATGATATTAATAATGCTAAGATAACATTTGGTTTTCAAAATGAATCTCATCTGTGGGGGTATCGACGTGGATCTCACAATTGTTTCTAGCTAATAACTGCTGTTTTTATCCGTAGGTAACATTTTGGCAAAGAAGTTTGATAATTTTGGAAGACCTCGGGAACGGCGCTCTTTCTAAGAAGTATGCTTTAACAAGATAGAGGTAAAAAGGCAAAGCAAAAGTTTAAGGATTTGCTACTGCTAGAAGAGACTAGTATTGCAAGTGTATGTATGTACGAGATGCAATTAGCAGTCCAGATGGTACAGTCAGAAGGTTTCAAGTGTACTTTGTTAAGCATATGTACCAAGATATCCCCGAAGAAAGAAAATTGGTTGTAAGTATAATATGTTTCTTAACTTCAATTTTTTGTCCATTGGTTGTCTCACGACTTCTATTGGTTCTAAGTGGTGTCCTTAATGTTATAATGTAGAGAATGGTTTGAGAGTTGGATGAGACAGATCGTTATATAGGAGAAACTCATTTAGACCGAGATGTTGTTTCCATATGGGTGCATGGATCATAATTTGTGTTCTAACTTTTTTTTTGTCTTTTATGGATACTATTATCTTATTTACTGTTTTTTATTTTTTATTGTTGATAGGTCGCCGATCATGATGGAAGGGCAGTGTACAAGGCTTTGGAGGTGGCATTTCTAAGACCGAGATACTTGCTTTTTGCTACGCTAGAGAGAAATTACCATTAGAAAGGCTGAAGAACAAAGCTTGGGATACTCATGATTTGTGCTATCAAGGATATGAGAGTATTCGACAACCGAGAACCCTCACATTAGAACTTTCCATCCTATGAATGATAGTCGTCGGCTGTAATACTTAATTCTTAGTATCAATATAATTTTCATTTGTGAATGATTGTAAAACCAATTATTATCGATATTCTAATTAAAGTTCAAAAACATAGTAAGTAGTTACCTTTGCCTGGTGTCAAATAGATAACATAGTTAGTAATTGTCCTGGATCCAAATTGTACCCTGCACTTATTATGGAAATGTTTCCATTTGAAAGTTGAACTACACAAAGTGCAAGTGATACTTTAAATTTTTTATTTGGGATATTATTAGTGGATGTATAACTACATTGGCCAGAACTGGGGTAATTGCTCCAGTTGACACTTGTTTATGTCATGTTGGTCAAAACTGAAACCGTAGAACGTTGGGGCAAATAGCATGCCGAATCTTGTACCTTTTATATTCCCCTATATATTGGCTGTTGATGATTTATAATTTCTTATGCATAATCTTGGATGTCGTTAATGAACACTGATGAATTGATTTCTAATTTCTTATGATTAGTACTAGCTAAGCCATCTTCATGAGGAGAATTGCTTGTGAAAGTGTCTTTTTTCTTCCTCGTGATGTTACTTACAAAAAAAAACATGATTTCCAAAGGATGCAACCCATTTCTTTGTATCCGCAGCCGATTTCTCGGAAGCCGTTGTTTTGTTTCTAACTTCTCCTTTCGTAGTCATGGTTGTGCAATGACTTTCCTGCAAATCTGTGTACACACCGCATGTCTTCATTGTCATCTTCACCCCACCTGATATTACTAGTTGTTAAGTGGCGCTTGAATCCAGCTCATTGATTGAATTCTCAGAATATATTACATAACTTTCTTTAACACTACTTGTCATCTCTAGTAACTTATTTTGCTCTACTATGTATTATGAACTAAACGAAGTTGTTGATTTGGTTTGCAGGAACGATGTTCTTTGTCGTATGTGAACCAGGGACACAATACATGGATGCTCTACTTGATATCATTTATGAAGTATTGGCTTAGTTCATCGTCATCGGAGGAGCTTATCGTTTTGTTGTTTAACATGTATTTTTTAGCTTATTGTCTATTAGTTTAGCATCTTGTTGTTAGAACTTACTAGCTAGCTTGGACATGTATTGTCTTGAATCAAAATTTCATCTTTTTTTGTATAATTTTAAACCCAATGGATAAATGAATGAATGTGGAATTCTAAAATTTGAGTTTAAATTTGAATTTCGGGGGTTTCATTTGAGTTTAATTTGAGTTACATTTGACTTGACTTTGACTTGAGTTCCATTTGAATTGATTTTGACTTGACTTTGACTTGAGTTCCATTTGACTTGACTTTGACTTGAGTTCCATTTGACTTGACTTGACTTTGATGTAGTCGATTATTTCGATTTAGCCATTCAGCATTTCAAATAAATCTAAATCTATATATTTTTTATATTATAATTTAAATCGAGACTCACTAGCTTTAGGTCTGCACTCGTTACCCTTAAAATCACGTTGTTTTGGGACACACGGCTAAGGGTCGTCAAACAAACTACGCTTTATCGTAGACCCCAACAGAGACGGTTAGAAATGGTCGTATAACCGGGTATATATGACTTGTCCCGACGGTCGCGAACTTCTATTTTCCACTAGTGGTGGTTGTAGTGAGCTTGAAGATTTAAGTGAAGGTAGGCGGCGGAAGCAATAACTAAGAGCAAACCCTAAACAAAGTTATGACCATATATCTTGTATATTTTCTTCCTTGTTTATCTCTGTTGTAACCCTTTATAAGTTGGGTGCTTTTTCCAATTGAGTACAATACGAAATGAGTTCTTCGCATACCAGTTGTTGTCTATCTCTATGCTCATGTTTATTGTAGTTGCATCTTTTTCGATGGCTATACCCAAATAGATCTAAAGGCTATAAACTACTCGAAACATACAAGATTCAAGATGAACAAGATGTAAAAGAGCATAAAGTAAATATTAACACAAGCATATAACGTGGTTCCTGCATGAAGACCTACGTCCACTTCGGAAAGAAGATTTTTTGTTTATTGATTATAAAGTCTTACCCTTTAAAGAGCTACAAATATCACTTATATTTCTTACTTTTACTCTATCTAGATCTCTCTCAGAATTCTCTCGTAGAAAGACCATTTATTCTTACATAAGTTGTCCATCTCCTTCTACATGGACCTGTATTTATAGCAAAGTAGACTCGTGATGGCTTGTTCGCCCGAGCCGCGGAGCTGCTGTACATTGCCTCTCGCTTCTTGACCGGTTCTATACTATCCCTCATGATGGCTCGCTTGGTTCTCCCTCCGAGTTGTCTCGCCTCTTCGTCATCGCGTAGCCTTTCTGTTAGGAGAACCCCGTGCTCCATCACCTCCGGGTCGTAGTATAGATCGCCCGAGTCTTCCGGCGCGATGTAGATCTGCGCCCATACCTTGTTCTTATCCTTCATTAAATGCGTCCTCCTTTTAAACTTGACCGTCTCGAGCGGATTAGACCACTCCTTACACACGCGTCATTCATGTGACGTTGTACAAGCGTCTCGATCGGACAAACTCACCTTTTAGAGTATAATTCGACGCTCCTGCCTCATCATCTTATCATGGATTCATCCTTAGATGCCGACACGTGGCCATCGGGTATTTTACCGTCACATTTTCTCCTTTTCTTTGCAACTTGCCGAGGGCATGATGGGAAGAAAATTTCGTAACCAGTCTCCGCCCTTTTCGCCACGTCCGCGATTTCCGCCACGTCTGCACTTTTACTCGCGCTTTTACTCGTTGGACTTGAGGCGCCCATTGATATCCCTTGGCTTCTTATAAAATATTTTGGGAGGAGAGAATGACTCCTTTATTATCTGATTTCAGAGTTTAGAACTTTTTCATTCTTTCTCTCCTTTGTCTCTTACTATTCCTTCTTAACTTCTTGTCTCATATAAAGGAGTTTATTATGTCAGGTAAAAACTCTTCATCTCGATCTTCAAGACGGTATGGTCCCATGGCTTTACTTTTCCTTTTGTTTTCTCCGGTGGTTTTACACCATTATTTTGAACTATGTGTCTCATTATACTTGTCTGGATCAACGGTTCTTTCCATCAATTTGTTTTTGTTGGGTTCTCCGATCATCATGATTATTTTAACCGATGGTTATTCTTCAACTGTGAAGTTTTTTGAGAATCGCCATTATCGTCTCTCGTCTTTTTGTTGTTCTCGTCCACCTTTTTTGATTTTTTTGCAAATGTTCTAATTTCTTCCTTCTCGCTTGCCTTTTAGCAATCGAAAGGTCCGTGAGAAATCCAGTTCGACTGCTTCCTCCCAGATTTACGATGATGCTTTCCCCGGAATCGATGAGGATTAAACATCGTCTTCAAAGGTTTCAGAGCTCTTTGCTACTCCCAAAGGTCTGTTTGCGTTCTTTCGAAGAGTCTTTTCGAGGAGAACCCTTGTGGTCCCAAAGAGATCATTGTTGCAAAGTGGGCCAACTTAATCCTGGCCCTCGTCTTCCTCTGTATTGTCCGCTATATCCTTTCCAATACGAGGTATCGTGTAAGCTTTACCCTTAGAGAACTATATTTCATCCCAATAGTAATTTTTATAGGATCGCCCAGAGTGTGCTCGTCGAAGTCAAGGTAAGGTTACCGAGCACGAGTTGAATCGGGTTCGTTCCTTCTCGAAGGATTTGTACAAACTGCTATTTTTGTGGAGAACTATTGGTGTCAACAGTCCGATACCTTTGACGGTTTTGGCGTTGGGATTTCTAGATCTCGGAGAGATATCCAAGGTCCTCCGCTTATGACCGATTTACATCCTCCTATTTCTACTCAGCGTTCGCTTCGTAAGACTCATGATCCGGTGGCTTGTTGCTCCTATTCGGATTGTGGGGCCTTATATTTTTTGTTGGGATGAACTTGGCAATGTTCTTCCCGGTATTCCTGAGATGCATGCCCATCTGCTGTCCTACATTCCTTGGGAGCTTAAATGGGTCATTTCTCATATGCGTTCCTCACAGTCTGCTCGGGTTATTGAGGATGCTAAGGTAGAAAATACTGTTTTAATATTTTAACGTATATATATATACCTTGCACCTGTTTTATGCCTTAAAAGCCGATGGTTTCATGTTTTTGGCAGAGGAGAAGGGTTGCTAATGGTTCTGGGCCATCTAATGCTCCGGCCAATGTGGTAGAGCCTGCCATGGAAGTGGATGTTGGTGCGCTATTTGGTGAAAATAAAGTGCTGGACCTTACTGATGCATTCTTTGATGATCTTGATCAAGCTTTGTTGGATGATCCCGGCAATCCCGATGGCGGTGCTTTTGGATCGGAAGTGAGTCTGCCCCATGCGAGTAATCTCGCTGACAAGGGTGCTCTTCCCGATACGAGTGCTCATATTGGTGATGATGTTAGTGTTGGTGGTGTTCTTCTAGTGGTTCCGAGTATTGGTACTCCTGGTGTACCAAGAAGTTTTGCTAGTGGCTTTCCTTCTGCTTTAGCGGGTTCCTCTAGTTCGTCTTCCACCGTGTTTGGGGGTCCGAGGCGATGAAGATGCTGTGCTCGGACCAATATGCTCCGCTGAGAGAGGACGAGCAAGCTCGTATCTTAACTTCTTTGTCTAAGTCTGCTCAGCAGCAGCTTGTGTATGCCGTATGTAGTGAATACTCTTTCTGTATTACTTTTACGTTTCTTAGTGCCCCATTTTTGACTGGTGTTATTGTCTGATGTACTAGAGCAACAATTTGAGGACTGGTATGTTGTCTGAGACTCGTGTCGCTAGGAAGCGAGCCGAGGCTTTTGAACAAGAGGTCCAGAATCTTCGTTCTGCCATGGAGATGGCTAAGCAAGAGGCCTTATTTTTTCGCCAGGATAAGAGAGAGTTGGAAGGTATTTATTTGTTCATTCGTTTAAGTTTTACGTCGTCATAGTAGGTTTTAGACTTCTGAACTTGCCCCTTTATTAGTAGCCATGGTCAAACGGTTATAGGAGCAGATAGATAATGCTAGTCATAGGCATGCTAGAGAACGTAGCAGTCTTAAGCTCGATGTGAGTGCGCGTCAGTGCAAGATTGACTCCTTGGAGTTAGATAATGCAAAACTGCAGAAGGATGTAAATGTACATCGGGATCGCATTGTGGAGCTTCGTGGGCTGTTGGATAAGGCTAAGAAGGTAGTTTTGGATCGCTCGGACGATATCAAGCTCCTCCGACTTCAGAAAGATGCGCTTTTTGAATGGCAGTCCAATCATTTGCCTCAACTAGCGAGACCGAAGATGATAGGGAGGCATTGAGGCAACTCAAGCGGAAGTTTATCGTACTTGAGAGGGAGCGTGATAGACATATGTTATCATGACCCACTGGTGATGCGGCTATAACTCCTGCTGAATCAAGGATTATTGCTCTAGACACCGAAAAGATCCAATTAGAACAGAATTTAGCTTCCGTTTTAATTGAGAATGAAGGTTGCTCATTAGCATTTTTACGTATCTATTTTGCATGATATTTTTGTAAAACTAATCGTATCCATTTGTTTTTCTTGCAGTGTCTCGTAAGCGAAGTGCAGAGTTGGAGAAGCAATAGGAGGAAGAGAGAGACGCTAGGCACAACTTTGATGAGGAGCTTAATGAGTTGGTGAACCAACATGAGAAGGAGTTAGCAGCTGAGCGTGCTGACAAGAATGAGAAGCTGAGCAAACTTCGCGCGGAGAGCCGCTGTGCTTCGTGAGCGTTAACAGGTTGCTGCTGCTAACGCCGCGAAGCCACCACCATTCGTCGAGCCTAAGCCTGAGCAAGAGGCTCCCGATACCGATGATCAGATGGACACTGATCAGGGTGCTCCTGGTGATGGACAGACTTGAGCTTGTCTGCCATCTTGTACGTGTAGGTGTTTCCTTTTAAGGACTTTTAGTTTTCTTTTGGCCTCTGGGCTTCGTATGAGGGTGTATGTAGTAAACGTTATTTGGTAAATTGGTAGGTTCTCGTGCTTGCGAGACGAAAATACGTTTTTATCTTTGGAAAGTCCTCAAATGTAGGAGGCGCTATTTTGCTACTTATATTTTGATAGGTCCTCGTAGGTGGGAGGTACTTTGATATCTTCCGTTAACTTATTTAACAGTATGACTAGTGACTTCTTGCTTTTATCATGTGATGGTCCCGTATTGCTGGTTTTAAATGGTTTTGGGTGTATATTTTTGGTCCAAACATGGGTGACATAGCCAAGGAGTGATCAATTCCTTAATTGTATAGGTCATCTCTTACAGTGTCGGGCTTCGAATATAGCAGACCTACCTTTATCCTTCGTGCCTTTGTAGGCTTTTTAGTAGTATCCAATTTAGGTTACACTTGCCCCTTGATTGAGTGATCAGATGTTTGAGTCACCTTCTGCTTGTTTGACCAGGGTTTTGGAGGGCGATACCTCGGTCGAGTGATTCTTTCCTTGTCCGAAGGTAAGTACCTTGATTCTGGGTATCTCTTGTTATGGCAGGACATCATCCGATAGCGTGATCGTGATGGCACACTACAAAAAACCTGAGCATTGGCAACCATACTAGTTTAGTTGCCTAATACCAGTTTTGAGTTGCCAAACAAAAAGGAAACTAATGGTAGTTGCGGGGCTTAAGTTGCCGTATGGGTTGTTTCCAAATGCAAAGGCAACTACTAAAAGATTCCAGTTGCTATGTGGGCTTTTGGCAACTTAATCTGTTGTAACCAAATACATTCTTTGTTAATGCAATAGCTTAGACCCACTAGTTTTTGTAGTTGTCAGATTGTTGCCAAACATTCTAACAACAAAATTGTATAGTTGTCGATTACTTCCTAAACGTTATGGCAACTAATCTTATTCTTGTTTCAAATTTATTGAGCAATTAATATGGTGGTTGTCAAATATAGTAACCAAACTGGTCAACTACTAATATTGGTAGTTGTCAGATTAGTTCCGGAATCATTTTACAAATACTATTGGCAGTTGCCAAATGTTTTACATCAAGTTGAGAAGATATCGGCAATTGTGCCTAATTTTTTTTTTTGAAGGAAACATCTTGATTTCATTAATATAACAAGAATGAATACATCATGTTCAAGTACATCAAAGATGAAAACAATGATAAAATACATATATCTTGTTTCATAGATGAAACAGATATTTGAAATATGGCACTTGAAATAATATTATGCCATTTGAATTCTTCTTCTTCATTAAGAGTAACATGTCCCAGAGGGGAGTAATTTGCGCAACCCATCGTTATCACGATCACCTCTATTAGCCTTTTGATCTTCCCATAATTGTAGAATTTCGATTACTTGCAAATCGTCATCGTTGATGTTGTTGATATGAATGATCCATTCAATAGAAACGCCATAATTCGCTATTAGAAATATCTAATTGCTTACGTAAGCCATTAGCAATGAAATCAATTGAAGATAAACTAAAAATATTATTTACAAACCCTAAAATCGCTAAAAAGCGATAGTTTTATTTAATACTAGAAAATAAAAATAATATTTATAACCAAATCTCACAATAGATCTCAAGATTTCAGACCAAATCGACGAGATTTGGATTATAATCTAAGAGATTTACAAGAATTTAGTTTCAGAGAAAAATCAGTTATTTTCTGGAGAGAGGAGGAGAGAGGAAGAGCCGTAATTAAAAAATTTTGGTCAAACGATTATCCCAATAAAAAAAATTTAGGTTCCTGAGCCACGGATTGAATCGTTGGTCTAACGATTCCCCCAATGAAAACTTTGCAAACTTTTTAGATAGCCTTGAGCACACTTTTAGGTTTCCCAATAGAAACTTTTTAGATAGCCGTGCGAGAGGTAGTTGGGGCTATATACCCACTTTAATACTAAAATGGCAGAAATAAATTAAACAGAAAAATTATCTCAAGAATATAATTTTTTTATTTACAATTAATAATACATTTACAATTACAATTAATAATACATTTAAGAGAATTATCTGTTTGACATTACATTTATTATTTCAATTACATTAGACATTTCATAAAAGAAAAACAAAAACAAAACAACAACAGAGAGATGAACACAATCTGATGGTGCAATGCTGCAACTTATGTAACTGGAGAATGCGACCTATTATCATTCACATTAGACAGATTAGGTTCCTACGCTCGATTTTGAAACCAACTACTCTTTCCGAATCGGTTCCTCTCTCCAAAAAATGATAAAATTGAGTCCTGCATATACTAACAAACAAATACAAATATTAGATCTAATTAGAACAAAGAACATAGACCGTACCCTAAATTAGATATACAACATCAAGAACTGAATCAAAAACCAAATAATAAAGCTTGTTATTTTGGTACCTTTTTGGAACATAGCTTTGAAGATCAGATCCATTTGGAGTAAACCTCCCTTTAATTTATACCCACAACAAAATATTTAAGGAAAATTAGGATCCATTTGGAGAAAAAAATCTGAAAACTAAGAAATTGAAAAAGAATTCTGGTAATACAAAATCAAGTCATATTTGCGCTAACCTCGATACAATTAACCAAGCAAGCGCCTAAAATTAGCCGTCATTTTATAGAAGAAGACCAATAGTCAATTTTACATCCGCAATAAGGACTCAAATCAAGAAATTACTAACCGAATCAGGCCTCCATGAAAGAGATAGAAAAACTCAAATCTTATACTACCAAACCACAATCCCATTATTCAAAACAAAAATTCCGTGTGTAGAAATAAACTCCATGAACTAGATCAAACTTTACAAAAAGTACCGTTTTATCAAGACATACAGATTATAAAGAGAGAGAAATACAAATAAGAAGATGCAAAGAGAAGAAACATTAATGTAAATTCACCACACCAAAACAACACTCAAGATGTGCAACACTCAAGACATAAATCAATAACAACTATCAACTATCAAAAAGACTCAAACAAACCGGTGAACAACTTTAATCATTTAGCAATCACCGAGATCTTGTAAACCAGAGAAATGAAGACTCAAGAGAAGATAAGAGAGAGGCAGTTTCGAGAGAGGAGGAGGGACAGAGAAATGAAAAGCGGCCAAATGAGTGAAACTTGAAAGGAAAAAGTAGGGTTTACATAAGTTTCACGGTTGGATTAAAGGCAAACCAAAAAGATTGACGGATGAGATTAACTTCTAGATTGTTCTTGTTTCCCCGTGACCCACCGTTGTATTGTACCACGACCACAAGACCATTAGTCCTCCCTTACAAATAACTAGGCCTTTTATTGGTAACAAATATGTAAATGTAATACGTATTTGGACGTTAAAATCAAAATAAAAAAAAATAAAAAATAAACAAGAATGATCATTTGAAAAGAATGGTCCACAAGCAATACTAATGTGTTGGTGGCATGTAAAATGTACAAGTCCTTTGGAAAAATAATAAAATACGTTATAGGCCACTTTAAATATAATCGTCGCAAACTTGTCAATGGTGCAACGGTAGATATTTGTTCATTTCAATGGATACTACTCGTTTGTAATACAATAGGTCAAGGTCCATCGACCTTTAGTCAATTTCACCCAGTATCTATTAATCTTGTCCAATCTTGTTCGAGCTCCCTTATATTTTTATATTTTTTGGACTTCATATGTTTATATAGTCACCCTACAATTCAAATCGACTTTTCATTGGCATTCATATAATTTCAATTTTTATCTTTCATCTTACCCATATTTATGGAGTCCAAATTTGTGCACATTTCGGCTTCATTATTTGGTTGAGAAAATCTAAAAAGCCAACCTCCTTTTCAGCTTTACCTTGATTGCTTTTTCATTTTTTGAAAAACATATATTATACGACTTTTCGTGCAATCAACTTTGTAGATCGTCTCTCCAAGAACAACTTCGTTACCTAAAATCCATTAGCATCTCCTACCATCATTCTTAAATATTTCTTCACCACATCAATTGAAAAGTCTATCCATGAAACACAAAATACATATACATTAATATAAATGATGTCTCAAAACCCGATTTGAAACCTCTGTTAAGATCGAGCCATAAAGTCAAGTACATCCGATTATTTTGTATTATTCATCGACTTTCTCTTCCGATTAAAAACTTTAGAAATGTAATCTTAGGTTTCGTCTTATGTTAAAGTTTTGAATCTGGGTTACAATTTAATTTTATTCGATAAAAAAAAATCGTAGTTGAAACGTGAATTTTCTTCTTACATTTTTAAAACTTTCAATTATGGCAATGGAAAAACACATTCCCGAAAACGAAATAAGCCCCAACTTACACCAAACAGAGAAAGAAGATAATGGGAGAAAAGGGCACAACTTATGTTACGTAAAAGATTAAAAGAGATATCTTTATCGCAGATAGTCTTTATTACTTTTTAATTTTAACGTAATTTATGGAAAGAGAAAAAAAGTTTCTAAGAAAATACCAAATGTAAATCGGATTGAACGGTGGTTTTGTAGACTTTTTCAACCAATTAATGAAGCTTTTAATGGGCACCCAGGTTTAGTGGGGGTGCACAAATTTGGACTCATATTTATGGGTCTTACTCAATTTATCCGAAATTTCATAGGATTTTCTAATTACCATCAATTTAACCTTACGTCGATCGACCTTAATCAACTTCATCTTTTATTCATCAATTATGCCCGATACAACTCGACCTCGCTCGTTTTATCATGGATTTCATCGGTTTATATGCTTATCTATAAAGTTAAAGCGAATTATCATCGATTTATTTAATTTCACTTGCTATTAGTCAATATTACCGAATGTCGGTCGAATTCCTCGTCCATTTCTTTCGATTTCATCGGTTTGTTTAGTTATCTCGTTATTTTTTAACAAAATTTCCAACAACGTTAGTCAATTTAACATGTTATCTATCAATATTATTCGATACCGCTCGACCTCACTGGATTTCTGATAGGTGTCTAAAACACCTTTATATTTATCTGTTGTTTATGCTTTCTCTGCTAGTTTTCTTGTAAATTATGTATCTTATGTTTGGTTTTGAGTATTTAGGTACTTTGGAGTCACTTGGAACAAAAGAAGAAGAAACGGCGCAAAAATCTCATCTCATGTGCAACTGTTGTTGGAGGCGGATTATTTCTCAGTGTCTGCTTCTATTTCTTCATTAGTGATGCAAATTTCTGTCTGAAAAGCACGACAACTTTAGTGATGACTCTCATTGAATAAAAGAAGTGAATATGAGGAGTAAGAGGCGGATGTTGTTGGCGGAAGGATTCGAAGAAGAGCAAAAGCGTCAATCCTAATGTGCAATCGATATTGGGAGCTGAGCCGAGCCAAGCCGGCGATAGGAGACAACTACCGTAGTCTAGAGATGCAACGAAAAGAAATTCTCGAATTGTCTATTATCTAATGAGTGGGTGCCTAGAGTTATTCTGTACCCCCTTATCTACCCCACATGAGTGGGGTTAACCAAGCCTCATTCCTACACAAGCCTCAAATTCGAGAAGAATTTCTTCTCATTATTACACATCCGAAACCGAGAGGAAAGAGAGAAAGGCGGCACCATTAAAAGATGGGGTTTTGAATTTGTTACAACAAGAACAAAATGAAGAGGAATTACAAATTCTTGATGTTACCGTGGTTGTTAATAATGTTAGGATTTTCTGATGCTGATGGAATTAACCAGAGGAGTCACTGAAATTCGAGAACATCAATAAGAGACATTGAGAAGAATGAGGTGGCCGTTAATATGAGTTTCATTTGGTAATTTGGGTAAAGATCGTTGCCTAGAAATCAGCCATGAAGATGAGCTTGCTTCCGTTCAAAACGAGGTGATGAATGATCGAAACTCAAGGGTGTTTGAGAGTCTGAACAGTTAGGAAAGAGGGGTTTGTGTGAATCTGAATGATATTGCAGGGATCGAGTACATGGAGGATTAGAAATCAGCAACAACTCTCATATGTACATCATCAGCAAATTGCATACAAGCTGTTCGAGGAAATGCCGGGATGACTAATTCTTGATGATTTCAAGGAGGTGAATGTTTGGCATTGGCTTGGACAAGATTTAGAAGCTTACAGAACCGGTGAATACGAGATTGGTGGCTTTGAAGTGTTAGCAACAATGCATTACAGGGGACTTGAGGTCATTTATACGGGGAGATAAATATGTCATTGTTAATAAATGACTGTAAATGCAGCTTTGATAGAATGCTTCACAGGTGGCTCTGGTGTCAGCGGCGGGGATGAATGGTAGCTAAGATGGAATTGCAAAGTGCTACAGTGCAATGGGGATTGCAGTTGTGGAGTCGACGCTACTGAGGTGGATATGCAGGTGATGGTGATAATATGCTATGGATTATGAGGGAGAACTTGAGATCGAGCTGTTTTGGTCTTGGCTGAGTATACAAAGGATGGCAATGATCATATTCGAATCGTCCTTATTACATTGATTTAAATTTATATTTAGATTTTAATTTTCGAATCGTCTTTACTACATCAACCTCGATTTCGCTTTTCGTATTATATTGGTTGCTTTGTATCCCTTTTTTGCTAATTGCATTATATCATTTTTTTTTTTTTTGAAGTAACATTGTAGTGTATGATTACTAGCACAAAAGCTAACATTCCATCGGCATGACATACATGATCCAAATGATATATAACTAGCCAATAGAAAGTCTGGATCTTCAATCCTATGGCTACTAACGGAAAACACAAAAGGGATACGGATTGTTAGCTTATCCAACGGTGGGAAAAAATTTCCACCACAACTTTTCTGTGGCGCGAAAACATCTCGGGGAGAACGAATTGGCGGGAATGTTGGCGCTTTTTTTTTTTTGGTGGGTGAAATCTAATATTCATGTTTGGTAAATCTGAAGAACTAAAACCCTGAGGCGGATACTCTCGCCTACTCTCTCGTTTGGAAACCTTTTCACTTTCACAGCTTATCTCTCAGAAACTAAAACAAAAAGCAAAAATTGTTTCTGAATTGAAACTCAAATCCCTAACATCTCTAGTTCACAGTTTGAAAGAAACTCTCATCCCTGGTTTCTCTCTGAAATTGAAAGGGAATGAAGTGGCTGTTAGAGTTTGAGTTTGTTGTGATTAGTCTTTTTATTCCTTGAGAAAGTTACAGTTGATGCCACATATTGTTCAGATCTTAATTTTTTTTTTTTTTATCTTTGTGTCAATAATCTTTTCCTGCCAAATCCAGGGTTTTATAAGTATGGGATTTGTTTGATTTGGAGGTTTTAATCAATTTTTTACTTCGAATTTGTCCAGTTAATGTTGACAATTGATTTATTCAATTTTTCTTCAGTGAAAATTGTTTTGCTTACTTCAAATCTCTTTGCGTGGGTTCGTTTGATTTAGTTTTTCTACCGATTTGTATCTTTCTCTTCAGACGTTTTCTTCGAATTTCATCTATTTTTCTTTTTGTTTTACTTTTCTTAGATAGACTTTTATTGAATTAAGGAACAAAATTGATTTTCTGCAAAATGGGATTTCATTCGATTGAAATTAGGTTTGAGTTTTTAGAATTATCTGTTCATGTAATTGGGGAAATTTGAGATTTTAGAAGTGGATTTCGTAAATGGAGGTAAAATTTTGGTTTGTCGAAGGGTCTTGATATTTGGGTTATGCAAAATTTTGGTTTTTCAATTTTCATTTGTGATTCAAAACATTGATTTGAATGAATTTTCTTTTTTTCTTAGGATTTGCTTTAGGTTTCTCAGATGGGTTTTGTCTATTTTCTGTTTATGGACAGTTGTTGCAAAGATTTTGCATATGGGGTTTCATATATTTTCAGCTTTTGTGTCTTTAATTTAGGTTTTCTAATGATAGTGAGGTGATCGAGTTCGGATGGTGGTGAGTTGTAGTTCATGTCATGGTGATGTATGGAGTAGTTCAAGCCTATCAAACACCAGTGGTAGTGAGCTCGCCTTTCTCCATAGGTCTTTTACTTTTACTTTGAATTTCATTTTTTATTTTTTTGGTGAACTTAATGTAGTGTGATTTGGTCAAATGTAGTGGAAATGCCAAACTTAGCATTCTGTTTGTTGCTATGGTGCAGGTTTTCCTATCATAGTGCCCTCAAATGCTTTCCTACTTTTGGTAAGTGTCTCCTGCATACTTCTTTGAGCTATATTTTAGGTCGAAGCCAAAGTATTGTTGTGTTATCTTTACTTATATACAATTGCACTATAAGACTGTTAATATGGAAAATTGGATATAATTGCAAACATTATAGAAACCCAAGTGGAGTGAACACGGTTAAGTTTAAAACCATTTCACAACCAAATATTTCAGTCAGTTTACTCCAATGTTATAGCTTTGTAGGGTGTCAATGTGGAAACCTCTGGGCCTACACTTCCGAAAGGTTGTAAAGGATCCCTTAGTATTGGTCACTTAGAGTCCTGCACCTAATTTTGTCTTGGGGGAATAGTTTGTCCTAGTAGAATCTCTCTTCAGTGAGAGATGAGCTGTACTGAAACCTTTAAATTAATTACTGCTACACAGGGGCGGAGCCAGCCCATTGCAATGGGGTGCACTTGCACCCCCTGCCCAGCTGGCTCCAAGCCCATTTTAAGCCCTGAAATTTTTTTTTTTTTGACATACAAGCCCATTTTTACATTTTTGCACCCCTAAAATTATCGGTTGCACCCATAGCAAAATTTTGCACCCCCTCCCATGATTTCTGGCTCCGCCCCTGCTGCTACATGTAATGTTAGTTATGGTGCTATGGGGCCGAGTCGGCAGATAATGTAAGAGTATGATACCTCCAAAAGTGTCTTGTGGTAACTAGTTGAAATTTCTTCTAGGCTAAGAACAATTGATGAGGTTATTATTAGACATTCACCCGCTGATGCAATTGAAGGCCAGTTTTACTCTTTCTATTATTCTTAAAAGCCATAACTCACATCAATGGTGTATGTCCTAGCAACATTGGAGCAAACATTATAGTAACCCAGCTGGAGTGAGTAAGGTTAAGGTTAGAAATCTTGTTACAGTCAAATATTTCAGTCAGTGTACTCCAATGTTGTAGCTTAGTAGGGTGTCAAAAGTAGAAGGCGCTGGGCCTGCACTTCCGAAGGGGTGTATAGGATCCTTCAGTATGTGGTCACCTAGGGTCCTGACCTGATTTTGGCTAAGGGGAACAGTTTGTCCTAGTAGCATTTCTCTTCAGGGAGTGATAAGATGTACTGAAACCTATAAAATTACTGTGGTGCTTACGACAGATAGTTTAATAGTGTGATTGTATACCTCCAAAAGTTTATGGTTGTAATTACTTGAAATTTCTTAAAAGACAATAACACACATCGGTGCATGCCCTAGCAATTTTCCTGACAGTAGCTCATGTCTTGTGCACGTCTTGATGATCTTTGAGATTGGACGAATAATGTCCAGCCCAGCATACCGGAAATTTTCTCTTGTTGTGTTATTTTTTATGAGCATAAATCCTATCGCAGCTCCCTTCAGAGCATGGTCATTTCGTTCCCTGTAATTGATTAGCTTCTCCCATATATTCTCATTTGTTTGTCGCCCTTAGAGGTGTCAACTGTATATCTGGAGATTGTTAACTCTTTCCTTGGTTGCTGATTATTGGGTTTTGTTGATGCAGGTTGCCTTGATATATAAATAGGATGGATTTCCAAGACTTTACTTCTATTGACAAGAGTTAGATAGGACTGCCAAGAGATGACGATGCCTTCATTGCAGGAGCCCAAAAAGTTCATAGACTTTATGAGCTAAGACGTATAACCCTGGTAGAAAAATTGGTGTTCTTGTAAGGGCTGAGAGAACAATAAGAGAGATATTGATATTGTATTGAAGTGCAAGGACATATTCTGTGGGGTGAGTTTACAGCATGGTATGTCGATTAGATATACCATCTGCTAGGACTTTGTCTCGCTGCGAAAGTTGAGCTGAGAAACTATTATGACATTAGATACATACTTGGAATTTGGGAAGACATGATTCATTTTTTTAATCTTTGTACCTTTAAGAGTCTTTCATGGCGCTCGTTTCCTTTACCATTTCTATGAACGATAATTTATCCCGAGTGCTGGAAGGATCTGAGTTAAATATTTCATTGTTAAAACTTTTTTTTTTACGTCAATACCTTAATAGTGACTGCTATCTTAATTTCCTTTTCTACTGCCTGGTTTAAGAAATCTCGAAAGGGATGATGAGTAGTAGTCTAGATTCCTCTACTTAAAATCAACATTTTCTTGTTTTTAGAAAGACTGGTCGGTGGGTGTTAAATTTCTTTGTTCCAATTCGTATTCAATTGATGGAAACTCAATGAAATTTTGAGAGGATACTCTCACATAGGTTGTGTTATTTGGTTGCACAAACCTTTGACAATCGCAGTTGCTGACTTTAGTTTCCGAAAATATAAGCAACTAGTCAACCGGTTGATTGTCAGAGCTGAATTGCTGAAGAGCGGTTTAAGCAACTAATGTGTCCTTAGTTGATGTTTTAAGTTGCTTAGATGTCTGAGGCCACTAGCACATTTTATGTAATTGCTATACGTTTGTTGCTAAAGTGTTTGGAAACTAGTCAAAACCATAGTTGTGATTAACCTATTGTCGAAGTATATAGAAACTAGCAGTTGCCTTCGCGTAGTTTCGGAAGCGTTAGGCTACTATAGTATTTCATATAGTTGCCATATTTTAGTTTCTAAAGGGTTCAGAAACTAACAAAACTAATAGTTGCCATTAAGTTATTGCCGAAGCATATAGGAACTACTAGTTGGCGTTGACTAGTTCCGAACGCATTCGGCAACTAATTTTTTATGGCAGTTGCGAGATTTTAGTGGCCTTTGCTAGGATTTTTTGTAGTGGCATTACCTTAGGTCTTGTGGCCGTGCAAGGTAGCTTAGGTATTATACCTGCATCATTCGTTGTAGAATGGAAGTGTGGCTAGCACCGTGCCATAGTCTTGATGGGCTTTTGTTATAATGCAAGTATGATAGGATTAATCTATATGCACATATAAAGCAAGAAACAAGAAATAAAATGAGAAAATATGGACAAAAAATAAGGACAAAAAATGAGAACACAAAATTAGCAAAGATACACAAAAGGAGTAATTTTATTATCTTCAAAAGAGGGTTTGGTGAACCCTTAGTACATTTGAGTGAGGTTTCATGACCTGTTTACAAGTAGGGATTAGGCCCTATTATCATATGTTGACCTTCTGAGCATCAGCCTGCATGAGATTTATGTTGCTTTGGGTACTTAGCGTGTTATGGGTGCGTTTTTGCTTCCCCATTAAATTTGGGCAGCTTGTGTGCTTCATCATCTGCTTCGGAAATGATTGCGCGGGCTCCTTTTCGAGTGGCAATCGGTTCTTCCGACTCGTAGTGGCATGATAGTAAATCATGCAGAGTTTTGCTGTCTGAGTCAAATTGTCTCTGATGGACATGCTTGTCGTGTGCTCGGGTATACCTCCAGTAACAGTTGTTAATCCTTTGAGGGACCAGATTGTGGTTATCCTCAGGATTGGTTGGTTCAGGGTATACCTCATCCATTTGGGTTGTTGCCTCAGCTGTTGTGATCGCCGTTGTATAAAAGGTGAGAACGATTGGGTTCGTTTCTGCCATCGATCTATGGATGGTCCAACTGGCCCATAATATATTGCATAGCTGATCGCGTCTGTTGGATCCATGTGCGTCTGTGTTCGTCCGGACCATATTAGTGATTACTTCGTTAGAGACCCTTTGAACGTTGTTTCCGTCATCTGGTGCAGTGGTGGTTCGAATATCGTGAGCCACAAGATTGTTAGAGACATCGTGGTCTTGGTTATGCCTGTGGGTTGTGTAGCCCATATTGTATAGTGATTCGATGTCTTGTGCCAGCCTGAAGGGGATCAACGATATTGGTTACCCTCTTGGTTAATGGCCAAGGGCTCAGTACGAATCTAGGAATTTCCGAGAGGGTACGCCTTTGTCTGCCCACCTCGTGTTGCTCTAGGCTTAGCATTGTTGTTTGCTCTAAGCCTTTTTCTTTGTAAGGACAAAGATGTTCTTGCATTCTATCCTTGCTAGTTTGAGAGATGTAACCCGAATATCTATCCATCAAGGATAGTAGTTCACTTGTGGGTGCGGCATCTGTGAGCCGGTTAACATTAAGTTTTTGTGGACTGTTTTGTGAACAGATCCTCGTAAGCTCGCAGGTGTCAATGTTGATTCGCCTGCCTTCATTTGTGTTTGACATCCTAGTCATGTCAAATATCGTTGGTTATGATATGATTCGCCATCGGTGTGCTTGGCCCAATTCCTTAGAGACCACATTTTGGTACAATAGTGTCACCTTGTGCTTTGGATAAGTTCTCAGCTGATTTTGCATTCTTCTTTGTTTTCTTCTGATGGTGCCTTCTTTATTTTCCTTTATAGTAAGGGTGGTTTCAACCTCTGAGTGGAGGTTAGATTCACGTTCTCCATCATCAGGGAGTTTCTGTGATTGCTATAATGGCCATGTGGGCGACCCCTGACGTTATGGTGTTGCACGAGGCTGGGGCATCGTCCGAGCGCTTTGTCTCATTAGTTATTTCTATGTAGTAATGAATTTCAACCAAGTTGTTGGCATTCCTGGCCCTCCTTGTCTGCACCTTTGGGGAGTTTACCTTGTTTTCGCCGTTTTGTACGTCCATCTTGTAGCAGTATTTTGCCTCTCCAGAGTCTCCGATGATTTCCGCAACTCCATCGGGCGTAGGGAACCTTAGCCTTTCATGATAAGTCGAGGCCACTCCTTTGACCCCATGGACCCAGGATTGTCCGACAATGGCTGTGTAAGGTGATAGTACATCTACCTCGCAGAAAGTCGTTAGGGTGAGGATTTTTCCCACCCGGGATTTATAATGTGACCTCACCCCTTGGGCGGGTTGAGGAGTCGTTGAAGCCAAATATGTTGTAGGTAGAGGGTATTAGGAAATCGTTCTAAGACCCATCTGTTTGAATGTTTCATAAAACATGATTTCGACGAACTAACTCCATTCATTAGGATTTTAGGCATTGCCCAAGGCAATGCCTTTGGTATTTCATCCTTTCCTTCGCGTTCGGGAAGTGCAATGGCCATCGTGACCACTAGTGGGTCATTGTGTTTTCGTCCTCCATCAGGTACCTCCGAGGCCGAAAAGCTAATAGGTAATTTCATCAATTCCTCAATCGGAGGCTCTCTAGCTACACTGAAACTTCATCACCTTCAAGTATCATTTGTGAATTTTTCCCCGTAACATTTCCTTCGTGTATGGGGGCAACGCATTGCCGAGTGCGATATTGTATCGCACCCTAGATATTGCGCCTCACGAGGGATCTCCGCACGACGATGGAGTGCCCCGGTAAGTGGGATCGCGGTTGCTTGATGTACTCTTGAAGCTTGCCTTCATCGATCATATCTTGCACCATCTTCTTCAAGTCCCTACACGAGTCTGTCGTGTGGCTATGGAATTGATGGAACTCGCAGAAGTCAGTCCTATTTTTGGCCCGCTCTGGATGCTGACCTTTGTTCCATGGATAAGTGATTTCATGTTTTCCGTCGATCTTCTTGAGGATCTCAAATATGGGAGTGTTCAGCTTCGTGTAGAATGGGTCTACGAACATTCCCTTCTTTTATTGGGCCCGTATCTCCCTTTCCATCCCACAAAATCGATGTTTATTGAACCGGTTGACCTGTTATTGGATCGCCTACTCCTTAGGATGGCACTGTGGGGTTCTATGGTTCTACCACATTTTCTCCTCTACTGGTTCCCTTCACTAATTTGTCGTAAGTACCATCTTGAAGTTCTTCTAGTGCTACATATCCTCTTGGATTTCTCTTAACTTTCCCAAATTCTTTGGCATAGTTTCGTACATGCGACGAATATAGGGTCCGTCTTCCTTAGACGGTTTTGAAGCCCAAGATCGCGTAGGGCCTCGGGGACTCTTCCGATGTCGGCACATAGTTTTCCATCGTGTTACCAGGGAGAGGAGTGACTCGTTAGGTCTTCGGGCTAACTGGAACAAAGGCGTCTACTTCAAGTTTAACTCAAGTATTGTGAATGTAGGTTTCTAAGAACATCTCGGATAGGTGAGCAAATGATTTAACCGAGCCTTTAGGAAGATTATTGAACCACATTAGGGCCTCGTCTTTTAGGCTCGTCGGGAAAAACTTGCACAACACTATTTCGTAGTGATCCCATTGGGTTAATGTCATGCGATAGGTTCTAAGATGCTCAATTGCGTCCCCTCGGTTCCTGGTGAACTGAGCCGTGAACGTCTTGTAGGGAGAATTTCCTTGAAATGGCAATTTTAATAGATTTTAAGACAAAGGAGATTATCCCGCTTCTTGCATAACCTCCGCTAACTTCTTGCTATCTTTCTTTCCCATAGCTTCTATACACATCGCTCTAGTTGCGTAGCCTGGGCCTGTAATTGATCATCATTTCGCCTCATTTCGGCCTTCTTTTTCTTCCCGAGCTCTCTTGGGTGAGAAAGAAAGCTCATGGTTGCGATGACTTGATCGCCCTAAGTCCTCGTACGATTGTTCAAGCATATGATACAATCTTAGAATGAGTTGACTTCGAGGTCTCCCCTCGCTTGGGGTTCACGGCTGCGAGGTTCTTGGCCTCGCAGTTGGTTCTGACTTCGTCGATTCTATTCTTATCTCGCCTGTGCTTGGGATCAACGTCTGATGACCCCTCGGATGGGCTACCCTCCTCGTCAAGAATTCCCCTATTTCCTCGTTTGAGGTGTCAGGGATATTGATTCGTTCGTCATCCTGTAAGTTTTCAAAAGGGTTTTCCTCCTGGGGATCTCCTCGACAAGAGCTTTGCTTTACGTTTCACCTCGCGGTTTCTCCGTTCTAGCTTCATGTTAAGTTTTTCTAATTTCTTCATTCTCTCATCCTGAGCATCTTGTGCTTTCAGGATGGCTGCGATAGTAGCGTTGGCATTGCCGAGGTTGGAAGGGTTGTCCTTCTTGGACTCACTGTTCACTGTTTGCCTTGGCAAACAAATCCAACCCTCCCCGGTTAAGTTAGATAGACATCATTATGCCTCTCGAAGGGTTTCCTTCTTCTTAGGAGCTAGAATTGTCGGGCTAGTCCTTCCCGATACCGGGTCACTCCAAGTTGTCCTCTCCGGGATCACATTGTTTAGCATGGTATCGCCCTAGCTCCATGTCATCGTCCCTCTGGATGGGATCCACCATTTTGACCTTGGTTCGTGCGAGCTGATCGCCGCATCACCATCACTTTACCTGCGATATGTGCAATAATACTTAATTTGTCTCTTCTATCAGGAAAGTGGTACCCTAAATTTGCAGGTCATGTGCATTTTCTAAGTCATAGTTCAGACTGGACAATTTAGTACATGAAGACTTTGCAGTAGATTTTGGATACATGTGAAGATGTCAAAACATTCCCTACTTGCACAAGGTGTTAATGATGAAGAAAAGGTGTTTTATCAGTTCTCCTTTTTCGAGAAAAATACCTCCTTCAACACGTTATACCTCTTATTGGGAAAAAATCAAATTATGACGATTGATCATATCTTCCCATTCTAGGAAATATTTATTATCATCTTTTAACTTGAATTTTGGACAAACTTTTGAGTTTGATGAATGATTATATACTCATTAACCCTTCTTATTGACTTCTGTTAGATTTCTAAGAAGAAGTTTGTGGATTATGTTGAGTTCCTTTGATGATGAAGAACAACTAGTTTTTTCTACTTTCATATGAAGATATTTTGTTCTATGAAGTCTACCGATTAACTTTTTTCTTTCCGACTCTTTCATTGAGGAGATCGTTCGAGTGTCGAAGTATCAAAAACTCCATTTACACTCCGATCTTCAACTCTCCTGAGCACCTTGAGAAAGATAATGAAAGTTGCTACTAGATAAAAAATATAAAAGAAAACTAGCGAAAAAATCAGAGATCTCATTGATTTTGAGGTTCTTCTCGACTTCACGATCGTGTAGATCATATTTGAGTCCGAGCTCTACTCATACATCTTAAAATAAATATATCTAGTAGTATGGAAAATACTTCTCTCATGGAGATTATGAAAACAATATAGAGTTATTACTAGGGAAGTAGAATAAATCTTCATACCTCCCTGTTTCTAGCGCCAAAATGTAGTTGCATCTTTTCTGATGCCTACACCCAAATATATCTAAAGGCTATAAACTAATAAAACATACAAGATTCAAGATGAACAAGATGTAAAGAACATAGAAAGTAAAGATTAACACAAGCATATAACGTGGTTCTGGGCATGAAGACCTACGTCCACCTGAAAGAAGATGTTTTCTTTATTGATTACTAGTAAGGCCACATGTGCGATGCACATGCTTGAATTGATTCTTTTAACAACACCAAATTTGATAATAATGGGAAAAAAAAATCGTAAAATAAAAATTTAAAATCCTTGTTTGTACTCATTACGTAGATGATTTAAAGAGCTTTCCAAATATATTAATTCTGCAAAAATATGTAGTAGCAGGAAATCCCACACTACACCCCTCACTATATTTTGGTTAATTAATCCATTGAAAGTTGCATAATTGAGAATGTTTATTGATTAATTTCATGAGTTCTACAAGAAAAGTAGAATTACACTTAGCAAGTAAAACACTCTTAAACTTTCTCTCTCCTAATGACTTGCCTCACAATTCTAAAAAGATCTCTCCCTTTACAATGACTCACTCGACCCTTTATATAGGGTAATACATAGTGGATGACAAATAAGCTATCCTTTATTTTCGGGAATGTCTCGCGAAGTGTCGCCGTGTACAACTATTCAATCTCGCGACACTTAACCCTCGCTGATCTCACGTCTTCTTTATGTCTCGCCCGTCGTTATTCTTTTTTACGTGCTTATTTTAGCTCTCTCATGACTGCCTCGCGACATCGTTGTTTATTAACTTCGCAAATCCCGTACGTTGCGATATTATGGTCCTACATCTTGCCTCTTTTCCTTGAATATTGCTTGAAGAGCGATTTTGAAGGAAAAATCATTGTCGTAATAATCTTTGGTCTTCGTCGATTTAAGGAACGAGCGAAAGAATACTGACTTGAAAAGTACGTACTTGCCTTGCTATTCTTTTGCGAAATTCGAAGCTCCTATGTACAAAGTGTCATTTCTTGCCTCATGTGTTACGAATAATCGGTTCCAATCTCTTCGCCTTTAGGAAATATGCCATATATTTGAATTCTCGCTAAATTTCTTTTTTCAAGTTTCCTTGGATTTGGGTAATGACCGTTAACACGTGTCTATATTTGCCTCTTTTACCTACGCATTTAATGTTACCCTGGTCGTAATACCTTTTTCTCATCTATTTATAGAAGTGTTCCTTGTGAAGAAATCTCTTTTTCCCTTTCATCTTCCTCATCGCCTCGCAAGCTTTCCTCTTCTTCATCGCTCGCAAGTATTTGCCTCGTTTTTTTCCTTCTTCATCTTCTTCTTCTTCTTCGTTTCTTATCGCTTGTCATTCTCATGGCATCCCGGTTTGTTAATCTTGCCATATCTAATTTGATCTTGTGGTTAATTGCTTTGAAGTTAGTTTTTCTTGTCGAAATCACACTCGGTATGCTTAACTTTATAGTTCTTTTTCTCGCCATTGTTGTTTAGCAAGAACCAACCCAAAACCAGTTTTACCGTGAAGGACCCTTTTCTTTCTTTGGGCTCACCATCTAACCTTCTTCGCAACAAGAATCTCCTTCGCAGCCCAAAGCCTACTTCGCGAACAAAATCTATAGTTACCAAAGAAAGCCCTCGCGAGTGACAAGGTATTTAAGAAACATTTCTTTTTTATGAGCAATATATTGTTGCCTCTGCTTTCTTACTTGACTTGTTACTCAGAATGATGGAAATACTGATAGAACTCCTAAAAGGCTTCGCCAACCCAAGTCTCAAGTACTCCCAATACTCCATTTCCTTCTTTCAAACCTTCTTCTCCTTCTCAAATCTTCGCAGATAGTTTCGTGCCTCTTCCTTCTAATAACATTACCGCGACAACACTTTTACGCCTCAACTCCTCATAGACCAAGTTCCTCACAACCGTTCCCCTACAAATGATACTATATCACCCTCTCGCTATCAATGTTCCTACTATTTCTCCAACCACTTCTCTCCCCGAGACTTCCTCTTCTCATGAGATTCCTTTGACAAAGGATGACTCATTTTTAGTAGAGCAAATTCCTCTAACAAGAGAAAATTTGGAGGGTATAGATGTGGCCTTTAAGGTTCTTTCGGATCTTGTGAATGATGCCAAGAAAACTTCGCGATCCTATCAAATCCAATGTCTCATGCGAGATTTTAAGTAAGCACCTTGGTCCTGATAAGGTCTCGCAGCGTCTTTGGTTCAAGAAATTAGTAAGTCAAGAATGATCTCAGTCATGACCGCGGCACAATCAAAATTTCACAACATCTCGCTGGATTGTGATGACCTTCGCAAGAAGAATGAAGAATTAAAAGGTATGCCCTCGCCGCTCTCTTTTTTTTTTTTTTTTTTTTTTTTTTTTTTTTGCAACTCAAACTCTCTGCTCATTCTCCAAGCATTAAACTGTAAACGAATAATGGAGATATATCGATGGAGTCCATTGTTGAAGAAGTTCGAGTTGAGAGAGATGGTTGGATGGAACAATATAATCTCTTAGATAATCTTCACACTTATGCAATTGATCAAATAAATAACTTGTCAAAAGAAAATTTAAATTTATCGCAAACAAGACTTGTTAAGTAATGATTTATCTCGCCTCTTATGCTTTGACTAAATCTGATTTGGAGTTGCAAACTTTATCGATGAGAATCGAACTCTTTCGCAAGAGAAACGTTCTTTGTTGAATAAGGTGGCGAACTATTCGCTTAGAGCATGATGCTTGTCGAAAATTATGTGAAGAACAAGAGCAAGCCAATCATTCTTTGAAAACCAACTGAAGTAATTACCGCGAGAGAGATAAACTTATTCAGTAGAATAACTTTGAGTGTAAAAGCGAAGCAATTCCAAGAACAATGTGTCAATTTAGAAAAATCCAACTTACTTCTCAAGCGAACGAAAATTCCATACTTGTTTCCAATGAAAAGAATTTGCGTTTCGATTGAAAGGTTTAGTGGGAGATTCATTTGATGATGTCATGGACCGCCCGGGGAATAATTTCGCAGCTGCTAATTCAACATCTTTCTTCTCAAAAGGAAGGTAGTCAATTTATTTGACTATCTTAATTCATATGTTTATCCCATGAATGCTTTACTACCCCGAAAATGTCGATAATGTTCGATAAGAATTTTCTCTGCGATCTTGTGTATTTGTTATGCGATTCTCAGAGAAAGCTTCGCTCCACTATTTCCACCCTCGGTCTCGATTATTCCAAAATTCGCAAGGAAAATGGACTACTCACTTCGCATCTTGCTCGTTCTCGTGACCGTGCAGAGCGAAGACTTGATTATATGTCTCATTGTAAGGACATTGATAGTAAGAATCGTCAAAAGGCATTACTACGCCTGCTCCTCTAAAGGCGGAAGTTCTTGTGAATAACATTTTGCTGTCGAAGTCTCTTGATCCTATTCACGCGCTCCTTTGGAAATAAGTGATGATGAAGTTCCCGATGCCCAGATAGTGATTATGACTATGAAAGCGCGAAGACGTCAGCTAATATTGGAAGTTATCAACAAAGATCCGACCGAAAAGCTTTCTGAGAATCCACCAATTGGCGAGAATAAAGATGCCGAAAATATCTCAAGAACGTCCATTGACCGCGAAGGTGAAGCCGAGAAAGTAATTGGTGAAGACGATAAAATTGATGTAGAGAATTAACTGCTTGATAACTCTTGCTACAACCGTTCTGCTTGTTTTGAAAGATCAAATCCCTTGTTGGAGAATCCTCTTATTTTCTTTCTTCTTATTTATAACTATAATCTCGCAAGCTTATTCGCTTACATTTTGATGAAATGATTTTTACTTAGTCATCATCATCTTTTCATTGTATTCTTCGCCGATGTCGAATTTTGTATTGCGACAAGGTCGCAGCATCTCCATGAGGGAAGAAACCTACTTTTCTCGCTTTATCATTTTGGTAGTCTTTATTTTATCTCTTCTTGTGGCGACAAGATCGCATCGCCTTTACATTTTCATGCAATGGCTCATTGACCTTGCCTTATCAATTTTGTGTGGTCTTCCGAGTTAGACCTCCCTAATTAGAGGTCTTCCTCGCCACCTTTTATGGCGACAAAATCGCAGACGTCCGTACACTTGCATGTAAAGACCCATTGATCTTGTCTTATCATTTTTCAAGTATTTTTGCCTCTCAAGCAGATGTTTTAGTTGCGACAATATGACAGGCCTAGATATCCTTGCAACATAAAGTCCCATGACATTGGTTCCGTGCGACGAAATCGCAGACGTCCGTACACTTTCGTGTAAAGACCCATTGATCTCGCCTTACCCTCGCGTTAGTATTATTGCCTCTCAGATCATTGCACAAATATGACAAGCCTAAGTCTCCTTGCGAAAACAAAGCCTCATGACATTTGCGTCTGTTTTGACACCCCCCTAATGGAGAGCGTCGCCCTTATCATCTCCCTTGCCCCTTCAAGGAGGCGAAACATCGGCCATACAAGACTAGCTCCTCCCATCCGGTCTTAACAACAACCGCTTGTTTTCGCAGCCTCTCTATCCCTTATACCTATATGGTTTATGGTTACGAGACCGCACCCTAAGTGGAGTTTTCTTCGGGCGAGTGCAAGACATGCCAAGACTTGCCAAGAATGGCCTGGGTAGGTTCATCCATCCCGGCACTCGCTCAACCGTGTACCTCGGCGCCTTGTGCATCCACCGACTGGAAGAGACCCTGGTCGCCCAACCAGGTATAACCTACATATATAGTTGGGAATCCAAGGTATCTCCCCGGATAGGCTTTCATGGGCCCCAAATCCGCATGACCCGAGGTTTCGTGAGCTGTAACCTTCCACCCGAGCCATGTTAAGAGATACCCCCTTATATGACGCACTTAGGTCTTACATTTGCCTCTTACGAAAATATAATTCGCGAACTAGGTGTACGCCATAAAGGTTCGTCCCATTCATTCATTCTTTTTAGTCAATCATTCTTCATCATTTGCTATTTTGTCTCATGAGATATTCGCCGATTCATTCATTTAATCATTCCTTATCTCTTGTTGTTTTGTTAAGCTATTCATGACTTTTCTGTTATTCTTATCGCGATCTCTTCGCGGATTCTCCCTGCATTTTACTGAATGTCGCAAATATCTCGGCGAAGAAGTACTTCATCTTAATTCATTTTGTCATCTTTCGTTATCACGGATAATATTTCTTTAGATATAACCTATTCCATGGTCTATCCAATTTTGCCCCACATCTCTTCCTTTTCCCGGGGTCCATCAATCTATATGCCCCCGTACCGACTACCTCTTTGATGATATAAGGTCCATCCCATTTTCTTGCCGCCTTGCCTCCACTTTCACGTTGATATAAGGGTTTCTCGCAAAGACCAAATCTCCCGGTTGGAATTCACGTATTTTGACGCGCTTGTTATATTCTCTAGCCAATCTTCGCCGGTAATTCTCCATGTCGCAACGCCTTCTCCCTTTTCTTCCAATTCATCCAATTTGATTAGAATATTTCCCGCACTAAGATTTTTCTCCCAAACTTCTTTCTTAGTTGTCGGGATCACAACCTCGTTGGAAGCACATGCTTCAACCCCGTATGTTAAGCAAAAAGGTGACATTCCAAAGAGCCTCTTTCTTGTTGTATTGTATGCCCATACCGCACCGGGTACTTGTTCGCACCATCCTCTATTGTGTCCTTCTAATTTCTTCTTCAATATATCCGCAATTGTCTTATTTGTTGCCTCCGCCTGACCGTTAGCTTGCGGATACAGTGGAGTCGATTTTCCACATTTTATTTTGAATGCATTAAGTAACAATTCTATGTTTTGTCCTTCGAATTGTTTCCCATTATCAGATACCAACTGTATGGGATCCCAAATCTGCATATGATATTCTCGAATATGAAAGTAAAAATATCTTTGTCGCGAATGTGTTGTACCGCTTTCACTTCCGACCATTTTGTGAAATAATCCGTTGCGACAATTAAATATCTTCTCTCGTCCAGCTCCTGGTAAAAATGGTCCCACAATATCTAAACCCCATTTTCCAAAAGGCCACACACTTTTTGAAGAATTTAACTGTGCTCCTGGTGCATGTATCTTCTTCCCGTGTCTTTGACAATCTTCGCAGCGCCTTGCTATTGTTCTCGT
This sequence comes from Papaver armeniacum, assembly GCA_023531295.1. Classification (NCBI taxonomy): domain Eukaryota; kingdom Viridiplantae; phylum Streptophyta; class Magnoliopsida; order Ranunculales; family Papaveraceae; genus Papaver; species Papaver armeniacum. Next base: position 117,655 of record JAJJWW010000740.1, on the reverse strand, counting down.
CCCTCATGCATATATGGCCAATAATATCCTTGCGTCTTTGCTTTATATGCCAAAGATCTTCCGCCGCTATGATTTCCGATCTCCACTATGCAAAGATCTTCAATATGGTTTCTCCTTCTTCCTTGTTAGACATCGAAGCGAAGGTCCATCAAAAGAACGCCGATAAAGCACGCCATCTCGCAATTCATAATTTGTTGCCCGGCTCTTTAACTTGTGTGCTTCCAATCTATTTCTTGGTACTCGCCTTTCATTAAGTACGCGTGAAGTTCTACTCTCCACCTTCCTCGCGGCCTTGCATTTCATCTACCACCATCATTATATCTCTTCTTGTCCCTCCTCTTTATTAATTGATGGCGCTAGTAGCGTTTGTATTTTGATATTCCTCATTGGTCTATCATCATACTTGATATAAAGGCAAAAGCGTCATCATGAGCCTATTATCTCTCCTTTGATATGTGTCTCCATTTTATTTTCTAGATTCTTGACCCAAAGATTTCTACAAGCTTCCCGTATTTCAGAGGGATGGATCATTTGTAGTATACTTCTCTTATCCGACGGATTGCCAATTGCGAAGTCACCGGTAATTCTCACATTCTCCAATTTCATTTCTATTGCAAATCTTAAAGCATGTATTATAGCTTCATACTCCGTTTCATTGTTAGTAGACTCAAATTCCAATCTAAAAGCAAAAGCTAATTTATTGCCTTCTGCGAAATTACAACAATTCCCACTCCTTTACCTTCTCCATTCGATGATCCATCCACTAATATTTCCCACCGGTTTGGCTCGCAACAAATCTTTGGATCTCCATGCTCTTCTTCTACATCCATCATTTCATCTACCGCTTCCTCTTCTTCCAAAGGAAATTCCGCCGTAAAGTCTCGCGACAACTGTGATTTGGTTGAAGATAATATTTCATATTTGAATTTATAATGGCTTATTTGAGCGTTCCATCTTTCAACTCTTCCCGATCTTTTTGAATTCTTCATTATCGACTAATTGGTACCTTCTGCACCACTCTAATAACGTGTGCTTGAAAATATATGCGGTTTAAATGACGATAGACTAACGCCGATTAACTTTTCAATCTTCGAATAATTCCTTTCAAAGAACGTTAAAAGTTTTGCCGATATAATAAATTGGTTTTTCTACCTCGTGCAAGGTCCACTCGCAAAGAAAAAACCGCACTTAAGGCATGCGATGTCGTCGCGAGGTATATTAATAATTCCTCTCCCCCGGTTCTCGCTTTCCGCATAATAGATATATCCATTAAATGCTCTTTAATCCTTGTAAAGCCTTTTCACATTCATCCGTCCATTTAAATTTCGACCCTTTTTTCGTAACACCGAAAAGTGTTTACATTTATCGATGACCGCGAAATGAACCTTCCTAGCGACGCTAGTAACCCATTCGCCAACATCCTTTTACCGGCAGTGTCGGCATATCGCGAATAGCTTTTTACTTTTTCCGGTCAACGTGTATCCCTTCTTTTGATATAATGTAACCCAAGAACTTCCCCGACGCAACCCGAAGGTACATTTTTCTGGATTGACTTTGATGTTAAAACGCCTCATTTGTTCAAAAATTTCTCTCAAGTCTTGCACGTGATCTTCTCGCCTTTTACTTTTCACCAAAGATGTCATCCACGTATACCTCTAGTGTTTTGTGTATCCACTCGCGAACACATTTTCTACCATCCTTTGATGCGTTGCTCCAAAGATTTCGCAAACCAAACGGCATTTTAGTATAACAATATAATCCTCTTGAGCGAAGAAAGCAATGTTTCTGGTCTTCCTCGGCGAGAGGAATTTGATTGTAACCTTTGTATCCGTCCAGCGATGATACTCTTTCATTCCCTACGATTCAACTAGTCTGTGGGAATGTCCGGTAATGGAAAACTGTCTTTTTGGCAGTTTTATTCAAATCGATGAAATCAATTCAAATCCTTATTCCTTTGTTCTTCTTTGGAACTATAACCATATTCGCTATCCATTCGGGATATTTTTGCTTGTCTAATGATTCCTACGTCCAACATCTTCCGCAACTCTTCTTCTATCTCGAGGGTGATATGTCAGCTGCTATCTTTCTAATTTTTGTTTGAATGGCTTTACATTTTTATCAATTTCTAACTTGTGACAAGCTACCGATGGATCTATACTGTGCATTTCATCCATATCCCATGCGAAGATATCTTTATAATCTCGCAACCGTGACCGACGCTTCTTTCTTCTTCATCCGCTCCCATGTTAGTTCCAATTTTTAGCATCTTAGGTTCTTCCTTAGTTCCAACATTCACTTCTTTAGTTTGCTCGCCGCGACGTAACCGTCCTTCGCCTCCCATAGGGGTTGGTCCTTTCTTGCCCGTCGCGATCATTTTCTTTCCCGAGATCTCGCTAGGTATTCCTTTTCCTTCTTTCGCTTGATCATGTAAACTCGAATTCTTCTTCTTTCTTAGTCGCCTTCGCCATCTTTTTTTGCGGTATTTTGATATGTTCTTTCGCTTGTTTATTTGTTCCTCGCAACATTTTACTTCATTTTGATAATATATTCTTCCTTTGTCGTCCTCCCTCTCGATCTCGCCGATTCCGCTTGGTGTAGGGAATTTGATACGTTGATGAAGCGTCGCGCCACGCTTTTTATCGCATGTACCCATGGTCTTCCTAGCAACATGTTGTATGGTGATTCCATGTCTACCACACTCAATGTCACCTGTGTTTCAATTCCTCCTAACGGAATACGTATTTTTATCTCCCTTTAACTTTTGTTATGGATTTACCAAAACCTTGAATATTGTATGCCGCGAAAATCATATCTTCATCTTTATATCCCATCTTTTTGTAAGCGTGATAGAACATGATGTTTACCGGACTCGTATCGATTAAAACTCCATTCATCACCCATGTTTTCATCGTATTCTCCGATTTCTCTCCTTCCTTATACACGTTTATTGCAATCACCGGTGGAGATATGTGATCCAAGTTTTCTTTTGATATTTCCTCCGCCGTGAATGTTATTTCTGCTTTTCCCAATCTTTCAAAGGTGACGTTATTTCTCGATTCTCGTAATCTTCTTTCCTTCAAAATCTCGTTTGTGTATCCTTCCTCTCGATATTTTCATGAAATTTGTTAGCCATTACTCTCATACCGTATATACGCCATATCTTTTTCTCCCGTTTCATCCAATCCGAGAGTTTCCTTTCTCATTTTCTTGATCTAAACAACTTTAATTGCGATTTTCTTTCCTAAACCAACAAGATTAGGTCCCTGCTTTCTAGCGCATATGTAGTAAAGAAATCCCACACTACACCCCTCACTATATTTTGGTTAATTAATCCATTGAAAGTTGCATAATTGAGAATGTTTATCGGTTAATTTCATGAGTTCTACACAAGAAAAGTAGAATTACACTTAGCAAGTAAAACACTCTTAAACTTTCTCTCTCCTAATGACTTGCCTCACAATTCTAAAAAAGATCTCTCCCTTTACAAATGACTCACTCGACCCTTATATAGGGTAATACATAGTGGATGACAAACTAAGCTATCCTTTATTTTCGGGAATGTCTGCCAAGTGTCGCTGTACAACTATTCAATCTCGCGACACTTCTTAACCCTCGCGGATCTCACGTCTTCTTTATGTCTCGCTGCCGTTATTCTTTGCGTCGTTTATTTTAGCTCTACTGATCGCCGCGACATCGTTGTTTATTAACTTCGCAAATCCTGTACGTTGCGATATTATGGTCCTACATCCGATGTGTATTTTTTTAAGATATCTAAGTTTTAATTTTTTTTGATTTATTTTAAATATAATGGCATTCCTGTAAATATAGAAACATTAACTAAAAGTTTAGTTAATGGGGGTATTATTGTCACCAAAATAAGGCTTCACCAAACAATTACATATTTTCTTTATATTAGTATAAGATAAGGTTTTACCTTGAAAGAGCTACAAATATCACTTAGATTTTACTCTCTCTCTATCTAGATCTCTCTCGAATTCTCTCAGAAAGACCATCTATTCTTACATAAGTTGTACATCTCCTTCACATGGACTGGTATTTATAGGCAAAAGTAGACCTGATGGCTTTTTCGCTCGAGCCGGTGGAGCTGTCGTACATCGCCTCTGTTGCTTGGATCAGTTCTATACTATCCTCGTGATGGCTTGCTTGGTTTTCCCTCCGAGTTGTCTCGCCTCTTCGTCGTCACGTAGCCCTTCTTAGAAGAACCTCGTGCTCCATCACCTCGGGTCGTAGTATAGATCGCATGAGTGTTCCGTCGCGATATAGATATGCCCACACCTTTCTCTTATCCTTCACTAAATGCGGTCCTCCTTTTTAAGACTTGACCGTCTAGAGGATTAGACCACTCCTTACACGCGACATTCATGTGACGTTATAGCAGCGCCTCGATTCTGACAAACTCACCTTTTAGGAGTATGATTCGATGCTCTGTCTCATCATCTTATCCTAGATTCATCCCTTAGGATGTTGACACGTACACGGGTATTTTCCTCTCACATTTATCATGGCATCGGAGCCAAGAACGACCTGAGAATTCATTCCTCCGCTTGCATAACCTTGAAACAAGCCTTGTCTTAATCTTTTTTAGAAAAATATCTTTCAATCCATGTGGTTCTCAATCTTTTCCTAAAACCCTAAAATCAGAAAATCAAGTTACTAGCTTCTTCAAATTTGTTAACATATCTCGAGAAGATTCTCAACCTATCACTACGAAATTCGATGGAACATACTATACTCATTGGTCTTTTCTTATGAAGAGTTTTCAAAGGAAAGGTATGTGGGAAATATATTGATGGTAGAGAGAAATTTCCTAAAACAAGCAGCTCCACCAGCAAATACAAAGAAATGGAACCAGAAGTTGATCCCAAAGAAACATGGGAAATCAACAATCTCAAGATTTTAACTTGGATCGACAACACTGTAATCACCTCAATCAGTATGCAGCTTACCAGTTTTGAAGTTGGAAAAGAAGCTTGGGATTTTCTTTCAAAAATTGACACACAAATAAACTTTACTCAAAGATATAAACTTGAACAAGATATTCGTTCCATGAAACAATCACATGATCAGTCTGTCTCTGATTTTCATTATGAAATGTCTGTAATCTGGAATCAATTGTCTCTTATGGAGCCAAAATGGAAAATTGATCTAGAATTGTGGGAAAAGTATAGAGAATAAACAAGAGTGGTGCAACTTTTGATGGAAATAAAAGATGAGTATGAGTCGTGCTTAGAGGTGTTATTCTTCATCGATCACCTCTTCCATCTCACAGTCGAGTCCGTTTGTCGATCTTATTACTTTGAGGAAACACGGAAACGTATCAAGCCAGAGCCTTCAGGAGTGTTTGCCATGCCCTCTTCTCGGCCAACTCTTCCAGAGAAGTAATCCAACAAATAATCCAACGCAGCGTGACTTGTCTCAGGTTCAATGTAATAACTGCAAGAAATTTGGTCACATAGCAAGAAATTATACTTCTCCACCTGTTGTAGTGCCACAAGATACACCTACAACTCAATAAAAACTACTGTAAGGAACTCGGGACACTCCACAAGGAATTGTACATCTCCATCATCCAGAACATGAGAATGCAAAATTCATATGGTGGACAAACAAGATTTGGTGGGAAAACTAGATTCACCGCCGCACCAACCTCATATGTTACACCAACTCCATCTCAGTATCAACTCAAACCGCACAACCAATATCTACAAATAGTGACTTATCAACTTTAGTGCTAAATCTTGATGAGATACAGAAATGATCAAGCGGGCACTATCAATTGGTAACAAATCTGCTCGATCTGTTTCGCCCCATCGTATTTTCTCAACTGGTTGGTATCTAGACTCGGATCATCAAATCACATGACTTATGACTCAAAAGTCTTCGATAATTCTCATCCTATTATAGCCCCTAAGATACATACTGCTGATGGGTCGCTTAGCTACGACAAGTCATATTGGTGTGATAAAAGTCTCGAATAACAAATGTGTACCGATGTTTTACTTGTTCCTAAGATCACAATGAATCTTATTTCCATTGGACAATTGTGTGATCAAGGTTTTAATATCATTTTCTCCTATTGTTTGTGCTATCCAGATCTCAAAACAGGGAAGGTAGTTGGGATAGGTCGTAGAGTTGGTCGATTAAATCTACTCCAGCCTCTAATCATTCCCTCAAAGGTGCTAAACCATGTCATTGTCGCAACTACTACTTCATCTCATACCACCTCATCTTAGTTTATGTCTTGCATTCTAGGTTAGGTCATGTTTCCTTTCTCTTCTTTCATATATGATCAATAAGGGTTTATTAGAGATACTTAGTTAGATAAAGACCTAAATTGCATCTCTTGTAAACCGACAAAACAACCATCTCTTTCCTTTAATTTTAGCACTTCTACCTCAACCGAACCATTTGCTCTTATACGCCTCCGATGTCCTGGGTAAATCCCAATTATGTGAAAAGGAGGTGCTTTATATTATGTAAGTTTTATTGATGATTATTCGTGTTATACATGAGTATATTTATTCACTTCTCTAGAGCAGATTTTCTTAAGTTATATGTTGATTTCTCAACCATGATAAAAACTCGCTTTGGTAAAGTGATCAAGGTCTTCCATGCCGATCTGGGTGGAGAATACATTTCTAACCCATTCAAAGAATTCCTTAAAACTCAAGGTACCATCCTTCAATTGTCTTATACTGAAACCTGGAACAGTAATGGAGTTGCGGAACGTAAACATTGTCATATTATAGAAACATCTAGAACTTAGTTAATCTCTCGGTTCAGTCCCTTCCAATTTTTGGGAGAATCGGCCTTACGGCAGTCTACACTATCAATAGAGTCCCAACAACTCGTTATTGAGGTATATCACCTTATGAGCGTCTCTATGGTGAAAAAACAAACTACTCTGAGCTTCGAGTCTTCGATTCAACTTGTTTTGTACTTCTTCCAGAACGAGAACGTCATAAACTTGGTCAAAAGAATGTCATGTGTGTTTTTCATGGATATGGCATTGAACAAAAAGGGTATCGTTGTTATGATCCAGTTAATACAAAGCTTTGTGTCTCTCGTCATGTTACATTCTGGGAGAAAGTCCCATTCTAGTCACTTCCAAGTAGCAAATCATCATCCTTTGAGTCTTTCACTCACTCTGATCCATTTACTAGTGAATCCAATCCTAACACTTCCTCTGTATCTATTCCAGATATCCCATCTCCTCTAGTTGCTGATCCACCAAATACAGATAATCAAGATCACTCTCTATGACTCAGCCCAACAAAGTAGAACTGGCAAGAGATCCCCGAGGATGATGTTTTGCCACCTAGAAATCGGAGACCACCACTAAGTACTCGATTATCATTGTTTATTGTCATCTATTATGTCATTTTATGAACCAAGAACTTACAGAGAAGCTGCATCTATACCCGAATGGCAAGTATCAATAAAAGAGGAATTGACATCACACAGAGAAGTCGGTACATGGGACATGGTAGATCACCCACCAGAAAATCGGCCAGGTAGATGGGGTTCCAAAGTTAAAACCAAGTCAGATGGAAGTATAGAGAGGCACAAGTCTCGTGTGGTTGCTCAAGGCTACACTTAGGAATATGGGATTGACTATGAGAAGTAAGAAACAAACTATAGTTTCTCGTTCTAGTGCTTTGAAGAAGAATATCGAGCTCTTGCTCATACCACTTCTGAAATCATATGGTTACGGTGGCTTCTTACCGACATGGGAATTCATCTACATAATCCTACACCACTATTTTGCGATAACAAGGCTGTTATACAGATCACTCACAATGATGTTTTTCATGAAAGAACTAAGCATATAGAGATTGACTGTCACTTCACAAGGCATCATTTCAAGCATGGCACAATTACTCTTCCTCATGTGAAGTCTGAGTTTCAGTCTGAGTTTCAAATTGCTGATCTTTTCACCAAGTATCATCCTGCACCTCGTTTACAATTCTTGGTTTCCAGACTCAAGATGTGCTTTACACCACCTTGAGTCTAAGAGGGGTGTTAAGATATGATAAGATATCATAATATCTTGACAGCCTAGTATGTATATATGCAGTTATAGAGTATATTTTCTTGTTACTCTAGGTGGTATACAGTCAGTTATGACCATATATATCTTGTATATTTTCTTCCTTGTTTATCTGTTGTAACCCTTTATAAGTTGGGTGCTTTTTCCCATCGAGTACAATACAGAAAGAGAGTTCTTCTCATACCGGTTGTTGTCTATCTCTATGCTCATGTTTATCACGACTTAGGCCATATTGTGGTACAATACTGCCTTCATTCTTGATTGTAAAGTCAGCTCTGGATATAATCAAGATCAATGGTCCAGTACATGTTAATTCAGGAATTTCATTTCTGTTCTTAATTTTATGTTCATCTTTAGATTAACTCTATGTTTTTGTAAATTCTTTGTATTCGGAATTAATATCAATCATCTTCCACTAAAATGAGTAGTTTTATATTTGAGCTAGCTTTGTACTGGATGGTCTGCTTAGAAAAACGAGTGACACACATACGGAATCATGATTGAGAATACCATGGGCAAAAATAAATAAAATAAAAACAGTATTAGAAAACAAGGAATTATACCCTCAACCTAAATAAGGGATAGAGGTAACAGAAACCAGAATTACAAGCAAAACTCATGATATCAAAGAAAAAACAAAGCAAAACTCAAAACAAATGGGAAATACACCTTATTAGGCCATTTTTAGCAAGATTATCAGCTTAAAATGAATCTCTCACTTTGACTAATTTCCATCTTGCTAGGGCGACCCATGGAGCTTTATTTTCTTGATGAAAACCCTACATAGAATATGAGATAGTAGCCTGCTGACATTATTCCGGTTAAACTGCAGAAAAATGGTTCTCCCTTCAACATTGTTGATTGCTAAATGAAAAGAATGTCGATCAAATAACGGATAAAGCACCCGACAATATCCACGTACAAATCAGCAGAAAAGAAAAGCCCCACTAAACCTATTGCCATGTCAAAGTTAAGCCAGACTAAAGGGCCTGTCCATCCAGTAATAAGCATGAACGCTTGGAAGAATGACAAAGCAGTGAAAATAAATGAATTGAACAAAGCAGTTACAGCAAACACGGACCTTAAAGGCAATCGCAAAAAGAAATCGTGTTCGTTAAAGGGAGCAGCATGGATGGTGAGAAATAGACCCAAAGATATAATACAAAAGAACAACCCATAAGCAACGAAATGAATAAATAGTCCAAAATCTTGGTTCTTGAGTAGGATTGGACGACCTGACGTTGAGTTATTTCCCCCAGGTACAGCGAACGCGGATGCAAACATCATAGTTGCTAATAAAGCGGATAACAACATATAATTATTTGACGCTTCTTTTAACCATCTCTCACCTTGTTCTCTGAGATCTGTATGAGTTTCGGTGAATACTTGGTAAGCATATTGGTTCTTAGAATTCTTCATTTTTACCATATTTGGTGGAAGCATACGTTTGACGCGCTGCATATGTATATGATCCAAGAATTATTAATGATTGTTGTACGTGTATTCATGTGTGCATATCTATATATGTATCATTAGATGTTAACATACCTCAAACCAAACACACTCCCACTGCATCCACTGTGCTGCTCCACGAATGTGCCACGGTTTATGTTTTCCAAGCTTTGCAGCAGCATGAAGTGGGGTGTTACCATCTCTATCAATCCCGACGACCAACATGTCCAAGTTCCTTTTTGAAATAGTTGATGATGACTTCAAGAATTCTATTATGGATGCATGTCTGTATTCCGCCGCTAAGTGCAACAAATTTCTTCCAGCTTCTTCATCGGTCATCTCAATTGATTCTGGATATACACCAATTATTTCTTTAAACATCTCTATAATACCCAACTTAGTTGCCAAGATAATGGGCCTCTCTCGAACTTTGTAAGTTGTAACCCTTGTGGTTATTGTTGGATGTTGGTTTTCGAGGTTACCATACTTGTAATCCCATCCATGGAGGATTTCAGGGCCAAAAGTACTCATCGTCCATTGACCATAATCTTTTTCAAGTAACTTCCTGAGGAGTTGTATAGCATAATTGTGTTTCAATTTTGTATTGTAGACGATTTTGAGGACTGGTAAACCTGCATTAGCTCAGGATGTAGTGAATAATCAAATACACAATATCCATCGCTGGAGATTTGGGTGCATGCATACACGATTGTGCTCATGCATGTTGTAAGTTTTTAGTGAATAAAAAAGATTTAAAGATTCGTAAAAGAGCAAATTTACAACATCCAAATTTCTACCTTTACAGAGCCCTCTGAAGTAATGCTTGAATTTTCTCATAAACGAAGAATTTGGTTGTGGTACTGTTCTTTGAGTAGCTGCATTATGTGTCTCATAACTCTCGATTGGGATATCTGAAATAAGTGAGGGAATTAAAAGAAAGAGGCGGTGAGATATTATGAGTCGTATTTGGGGAAATAAATGGGACTTACATGAATATACAATAGCTGCAGCTATTTGGATGAAAACAAATGGTGTGGCCCCGAGGTATTGTTGGAAGTACTTGGTTCCACTCTTGAAAGAAGAAGGTGAGAGCGCTAAAATATGTGAAGCCGTTGCGCCATCATCATTTATATTTGAAGCAAGGTCAGGATAAATCTCCAAGATCTCCATTGCTACATCTGAGTTTTCATTAAGTCAAAATAAAAGTTAAAAATACAAACAATCTGAGTTAAATGAGGACTTATTTTGCATCTGTTCCTTTAAGAAGTCCGCCATCATTTGGAATGCTTCAAAAAAAAAAAAAAAAAAAAAAAAAAAAAAAAAAAAAAAAATCGATGCTTACAGGTTCAGGCTACAAATTAGTAGACTATATAGGTCACAAAAGTATTCTTAAATCATTTCTAACGAAAAGAATTGTTGGATTATTTATTTTTATAGATAAACAAAAGATTTGTTAAATTAGAAAGAACAAAAAAAAAAAAAAAAAACAGGTTTCAAGTATTCTAAACAAGGCGATTGCAGAGTGAATATTGTTTGTTACCATAAGATTCCACAAGAACAGCAGCGTGAAGAATTGTTGAGTGATCACTGGTCCTTATTGTTAATGGGGCAACCATTGATGTAGATGTGGATGTGCTTGTGATTCCTCTGCTACTAGCAGTGGTATGTAGGAATAACAACATATCTTTATGTCCGTACATTGCTGCCCAGTATATAGGTGTCTCACCGTTTAAGTTTGGAACTGATACCAGCAGTTGATCTCCTCCACCATCTAATTCTTTCTCTAAGATTAGCATAGCCATCTTCACAATCCCCGTCCTGGCTGCCTCATGTAATACTGTGTTCCCCTTCTTATTAGACACTGCCAATAACCTTTTTGCCGCCGGTATAATTCTCAACATCTGTTCCATAACATCAGTTTGGCCGCATTGAGCACACATGTGAAGAATGGTATCCCCTGTAACAGGATTAAGTAGGATGTTGCTGTTGTCGTCTTCGATATCTATATTGTTACATGGTGGCAAATTATAAACTCTATTGATGTCATTCCATTCCCCTCGTAGTGCTGCCCTCATCACCTCGACGTACCGATTAGAGGGCGCTGTATTACTCATCACTTGAAGGATTGTTTTGAATATGTTTCTCTATTTTGGCGAAGTACTATGTGTGTTGGTGACGAACACAGCTATACTTATATAGAAGGTGTGAAAGAAATATAATATTGCATGCCATTTTTGTTTTTACTGTTTTTTGCGTGCCCTCTGGGCAAATGTTACCTGAAAGGCTTTCCGTTTCCTTAATGCAACAATATTTAAATGTTTTTCCTTTTTCATTTTTCTTCTTGTTTTGCACAAGTATCAAAGATTTTTCCTAAAGCAATTTTATCCTGCCGATTAAAAAAATAAATTTCTGTGCACCAAAGTATTCCTAAAGTAAACGTGATTTACAATTATGGTTTACAATGATGGGTTCCAATTTCTTGTGTATTGCTTAGTTCGGGGTGGGCAGTTTTCATCAAAATCTCACCTAAATTACATCTCAATCCCACCTGAATTGTTCTGTCCGGCATAATATTTCCGTCAAAAGTAGAATACCATGTATGACTGTATGTAATGTGTCAATGCGAACTATAGGCAAACAACGAAATATTGACTCTGTAAACCCAAGGTGTTCAGGGTTGACATTACTATGCGAAGCCAAGGTGTTCAACGAAATATTGCCCGGCACCATGTGGCTAGTGGAGCCGTAAAGTGGGACGGATATTTATGAGCCGTAATTTTTAAATAGTTGATTTTACTTGGCAGAATCAATCAAATTTAATAACAAAATCGACCAGCCTAAATATGGGAAACGCATTATCAAAACTCTGAATTACAAGCAAAGAACAAAACAAAACACTAAGCAAATGGGAAATGAACCTTAACGGTACTTTGACATCTTGCTAGAGAAGCAACCCATGGAACTTCATTCTCTTGATGATAATGAAAACCCGACACATAATATAATATTTAAAGTAGCCTGACATAATTATATTCCTATTGCACAGAAAGATGGAAACCCGATACATAATATAATATTTAGAGTAGCCTAACATAATTATTGTTAGTTGCTAAATGAAAAGAATGTCGATCAAGTAACGGATAAATCCCACTATGATATCCACGTATAATTCAGCATAGAAGAGAACCGCAAGCGTAGATAATCCCATATCAAAGAGAAGCAAGCCTAAACGGAAAGTCCAGCCAGTGATAAGAAACCACGTTTGGAAGAATGCATAAACCGTGAAAGTAACTGAGTTGAACAAAGCAGTTATAGCAAACACGATTCTTAAAGGCATTCGAAAAAAGAAGTCGTGTTCGTTAAAAGGAGCAGCATGGATGGTGAGAAATAAACCCAAAGCTACAAGAGAAAAGAACAAGGATAAACCAACGTAATGAAGAAATAGTGTGAAATCTTGGTTCCTGAGTAAGACTGGACGACCTGACTGCGAGTCGTTTCCCCCAGGTGCAGTAAAGGCAGATGCAAACATCACAGTTGCTATTAGAGCTGATATCAACATACAATTATTTGATCCTTCTTTTAACCATCTCTCAGCTTGTTCTCTAAGATTTGAATGTGTTTCAGTGAATACTTGGTAAGCATATTGATTATTGGAATTCTTAATTGTTAGCATATGTGGTGGAAGCATACGTCTTACCCGCTGCATATAACCCAACAATAATGGTTATTGATTATTGTGTACACCAGTATATATATTTGTGTGTGCGTATCTGTATATGAATTATTAGCTTTACATACCTGAAACCAAACACACTCCCACTGCATCCATTGTGCTGCTCCGCGAATGTGCCATGGCTTATGTTTTCCAAGCTTAGCAGCAGCATGTAGTGGCGTGTTACCATCTCTATCAATTCCGACGACCAAAATGTCTAAGTTCCTCTTTGAGTTAGTTGACGATGACTTCAGAAATTCTATTAAGCGCTCATGCCTGTATTCTGCTGCTAAGTGCAACAAATTTCTTCCTGCTTCTTCATCACAAAATTCAATTGATTCTGGATATGCTTTAATTATTTCTTTAAACATCTCTACAATACCCAATTTAGTTGCTAAGATAAGTGGCTTTTCTCTAACTTTGTAAGTTGTAACCCTTGTTGTTATTGTCGGCAACGGACGTCGGTTTTCGAGGTCATTGTACTTGTCATCCAATCCATAGGTGGGGTCGTCATAATTTATGGTCCATTGGCCATGATCTTTTTCAAGTAACTTCCTAAGCAGTTGTATTGCATAAGCGTGCTTCAATTTTACATTATAAATGAGTTGAAGGACAGGAAGACCTGCAGACGCAGTAGATAATTGATAATCAAATACCTGTGGCCGAATATTTGACATTTTAGTGAATAAAACTTGGTTTAAAGATTCTTTCTAGTTTCGAGGATGCAAATATGGACACTCTCATAAACGGGCATATTTACGTTATCTGAATTTTTACCTTTACACAGTGATCTGAAGTAATGATTGAATTTTTCCTTTAATGAGGAACCTTGTTGAAGTGTTCTACGAACAACTGCATTAGATGTCTCATAATTCTCGATTTCGATAACTGAAGTAAGAAGCGATCGAATTAAAGAAAGAATTGTTTAGATGTAAGCTAGGCATATTAATTAGAAACTCTTTATATGTAATAGTGAAAGTCTACAAGATGTAAATGCATGGGACTTACATGAGTATATAATAGCTGCAGCATATTGGGCCAAAACAATAGGTGTGGCCCCAAGGTATTGTTGAGAATACATGGTTCCACTCTTGAAAGAAGAAGGTGACAGTGCTAAAATATGTGAAGCCGTGGCGCCATCAGCGTTTCTATTAGAAGCAAGGTCTGGGTAAATCTCCAATATCTCCATTGCCACATCTGAGTCAGTGGCACATAGGTAAGCCAAACAATAAAACTAAAGAATAGAAACAATCTAGTCGTTTGTAATGGTTCATTTCTTTCTTTAGAGAAGCTGCTTGGTAGTTAGAAGTCCTCCTTCATTTGTAATAGTTCTGGCAAACAAAAATACCACTAGCTAGTCATGGGCACTACTGATGCCCACAAGGTCAGGCTATACTGTAAGACACAATAGAGGTCTCGATCAGTACGATGCCGGACACAATATTGTATTCTTAAATCAGCTTGAGTAATACCTTTTTCTAAATTCGTGAAAAAGATGTTCAAAGAGTTAATTAGTATTTGGGTCCTAAGTTTTGGTACCTTTTAGTGTTTGGGTCGTAAATTTGTCCGTTATAGTGTTTGGGTCGTAAACCCGTTAGTCAAATAAGTCAAACGGTCAAACTGTTAACTTCCGTTTGTTAAATGATTTACGGGAGGTTAATTAATATTTTCTTCTTTCACATTCATATCCGTCGAATAAAAGATCAATCTTTCTCTTCTGCTGCTGTCTCCAGTTTTCGCAGCTTTTGTTGCATTTTTGTTGTCGTCTACTCGTCTCTTCTATTTCATTCCTCTGCTGGTCTTAGCATTACACTGCTAGCTCATCCTCGCCTTTTATATGATCAAAACACACCCATTAAGCTTCTGAAGATTGCCCTTTTTCAGAAACGGCCTCAAAGAAATCTTGTTGGATGTATTGAACGTCATGCGTGAACCTTCAACTTCACTCTAGATAAACGAGTATTTTAGAGTTGCATCAAAAAATCAGTAAAGAAGAGGGGAAGGTTTGCGGCCATTTAACAAGTTACAGCCATTGAATTAGATTTGTTATTGATGGTTTGGGGTAATGTATGAGGGCGATTGATGTCTTTAAGGCTTATGAATGATAGGAAATGTTTCGTTAATTTTGGATATGAATTTGTAGGAATTTGAGAGCATGAGAAGATGATCCCTTTGCGGAAACCATCATTACAGGTCTTGCCCATCAACTGTACGACAAAAATCCACACAGATGATAAATGTTTAAATTATTTAACGGGAGTTAACAGAAGTTAATATTTTGACCGTTTGACCGCTTTGACTAACGGGTCTACGACCCAAACACTATAATGGACAAACTTACGACCCAAACTCTAAATTGTACCAAAATTTACGACCCAAATACTAATTAACTCATGTTCAAAGCAATGTGCAAAAACCAGTATCAAGAACAACGTATATGAGATTATGATACTTACCGTAAGCTTTCGCGAGAACAGCAGCGTGAAGAATTGTTGAGCCATCAGTCCTCGTTGTTAATGGGCCAACCATTGATGTGGATGTGCTTGTGATTCCTCTGTTACTAGCAGTTGTATTTAGGAATAACAACATATCTTTATGTCCATACATTGCTGCCCAGTATATAGGTGTCTCACCGTTTAAGTTAGGGACTGATATCAGCACTTGATCTCCTCCACTATCTAATTCTTTCTTCAAGATTAACGTAGCCATCTCCACGATTCCGGTTTTGGCTGCCTCATGCAATACAGTGT
Organism: Papaver armeniacum; assembly: GCA_023531295.1. NCBI lineage: Eukaryota > Viridiplantae > Streptophyta > Magnoliopsida > Ranunculales > Papaveraceae > Papaver > Papaver armeniacum. The sequence goes on along the minus strand of JAJJWW010000740.1, from coordinate 101,670 downwards.
TCCCCTTCCTATTAGTCATCAATAGTAACACTTTTGCCGCCGGCAATATTCTCAACAGCTGTTTCATAACATGAGTTTGGCAGCATTGTGCACATAGGTGAAGAATGGTATCCCCTGTAAGATTATTAACTAGAACCTTGCTGTGGTCGTCTTCCATATCGATATTATTAGATGATGATTCCACTTGCTGCAAGTTATAAAAGTTTATGATGTCATTCCATTCCCCTCTTAGTGCTGCCCTCATCACATCAAGTCGAGACTGCCCATTAGAGGCTGCAGAATTTTTCATCACTTGGAGCTTGTTTTGATATCTCTATTTCTGGTAAACTATGTCCGTTGGTACAACTGACTTTATCTTCCTATACTTATTTAATTAGAAGGGGAGCAAGGAATATAATACTGCATAAATCTTTTTCTGCTTTTTTTACTATATCTTGCGTGCCATCTTGGCAATACTACCTAAAAGGCACATGTAGGGTAGTATCAAAAACACCCTGATAAGGAAATAGAGACAAGCACTCACATGCCAACAGAATCCAAATGGTGCTTTTCCTTTATTTGCAAGTATCAGAAGCTTATTCTAAAACACTTCGGTGCACCAAAGTATTCATTCCTATAGGCGATTTACAATGGCCTTCCAATTTTTTATTGTATAAAAGTTAATAGTCGCTAAGATATTGCGAATTTGGTGGGTGGTCCTGGACGATGTTCTTTTTTTTATTATTGAAAAGAAAAGAGTGTTCTGCTCGAGGGTAGAATTAGGACTGTAGAGCTGACTCCAGCATCATGCATGAACCTTAAGAGTTTCCAATGGCATTACTCACGAACTGAAGATAATTAAGTGACAACGTTAAGTTTGGGCCATTCCAATAGAAATTATTTAAGTACCTATATAATTTAATTTCTTTATGGTTCTGATCTTTAGTGATTTTGATCAGCTTTCGAGTGCTTTAAGAATTACCATCCTTCATTTGATGAAAACCCAGGTTGGATCTTCCTTGAACTTCTGACTTGTATTCATTCTCTAGCTCCTTCAAAGTTGCATCATTATCTGCTTGGAAATTGATGTTTGCTCTTTCCAACTCTTTGGCCCAACTCACTGCTAATTTTGCTCATCTCCTGGCTCTATTTTCACCGGGGATGCAGTCTTTGATTCTTCTTGCTCCCACTCAAATTCTTGTGTAAGCCATGAAATATAAAGAAAGCATGGTTAGTATAGGATGAGTGATCAACATTTCCTTCCATGTTGGCATGGCTCATGGAAATTATGTTGGCATGGCTCATGGAAATTATGTTGATAGTGATACCGAATTTCACTTATGATCATAAGTAATTTTGTCTATAGTATCTTTTTAGAGCTCGATAATAGAGATTGTTCGAATGTTGTTTGGATTATACATCGGTCTATATATTAAAAAAGCAAAGATGATGCTTAATCTTATTTACTGTCACTATAGGAGAAGATTTAGTCTTATGGAATACTGGATCACATCTAGCTTTCTCAATGAACCAGCAGATAATGGCAAAGTTTTGTATCAAGTCCTCAAACTAATAGTGAGGAATGAACCGGGAGTTTAGCCAGTCATTAAAATTAGTGGCAGCACCAAAGCATTGTTGTTGAGCACCAAATAGGTTTATCCAAACTTCAGTAAGATAGAGTATGGGTGATATATTCTTTAGCACTTTTTCAAAGGTTGTGAGGATGCCTGCAGTCCTGGCATTGGTAGGTAGGATTCTATGAGAGAAATTCCAGATGAACGTTTTTATGGATGGGGTGGTGTCTCGTTTACAAATTCTTTCCCAGGATGAGTTGGGGATATCATCTATGTAATTGTCTTTGATCTTCCTATCATAAATGGATTTGAAAGTGAATCTCCCATCATCAGTGAGACTCTAGACAATTCAATCCTTCTCCTGATATTGTGTTCAGGATACTAAGTTAGTTTTCTTCATTGAACCATAGAAAAGAGCGTGTCCCATTCTTATGAGGTAATGATTAGTTGACTGAGAACTGTAATTAAGGTCATTTGGGCAGTGTTGTGGCTTTGTTGTAATCCGTTATTTATTCTGAATCCATATGTCCTCCCGTATTTTGATGTTTTGACCATTACCTATCTCCCATTTGTAGTATTTCTGGATATTTTCCACCCCTTCCAAAATTCCTTTCCATATCCAAGCATCAGTTCTTTTAGGTTTGATGCTCAAATATATAAAATTAGTTTCTTTAAAGTGATTGTCTTTCAAGGTAGATAACCACAGAGAGTACAGTTTAGATATTAGTCTTCATGTTATTCTAGTGACCACAATGTTGTTAAAGAACTCCATGTTTCTAAAACCAAGACCTCCTAGCTCCTTAGGCTTGCAAACAGAGCTCCAAGAAATGAAATATCAGCCTTTGAGTTCTTCGGGGTCTTTTTTCCAGAAGAAGTCTCTCTGAAGTTTATCAATCTCATGACAAGTATTCTTAGGCAGTTTGAACCAACTAATCTGATAAATGCTGGAGGTGGAAGTGACACTAGCAATCATAGTGGCTCTGCCATTAGGGGATATATTTTAACTTTTGTACCTAGCAAGTCTGAATTTCAGCTTGTCTAAGCAGGGTTGAAATCATGAATCTTACTTTTGTTAGTGAATAGGGGAGATCCGATGTAGTTATCTTTAGTATGAATCTGTTAAACCTGCATGAATTTGCTGATGATGTTGGCTATGTGAGGATCAGTGTTTTTGCTAAAGAAAATATAGGAAGTACTTAGTAATTGGAAATTGAAGATGCTTATTCAAGACTTTCATAGTCGTCCTTGTGATGGAATCGGTTAGGCTTGTACTGAGTAATAATAATGCTTGTAATTAAATAACCTGTAAAGAAGACATGCTTTGGTGCAGATTAGGATTAATGTTGTTAATATTCTGTATCTTAAAATCTGTTAAACTTGAATTGATATCTCCTAGCAATTTTGTTACTAAATTTGTTCTGTTTGCAAAGTCATTCCTGTTAGAATATTATCCACTAATCATGTTTAAGATGTACTTTATTAGCTTTAACATGCTTTACATAATCATGCTTAACCTCATCATATTTAAGTAAAACCACTTCATTCTATACATGCTCCATACTTGGATCAGGCATAATACAATCAACACATGATACACAAGAAATAAGAGTGAAAAGGCGAGGGTACCCAAATATACCTCAAGATAAAACTTTTCTTACCTATAAGTCCTTTCTCCGAAAGTGATTGTCTATGGACTGAGTCGAGACAATGCAACTAATCGGTTCACACTTCGTGTGATCGTCTATGGATATGAGATCAAGACAATACACAACAACGAAGTATGTTTACTTGATACAAATGTTCGGACTTAACCAAACACAATAGGATTGCTTATCAAGTAAATATGAATTAACGTTTGTGTGAGTTACTTTAATTATAATAAAACAATTATAATGCGGAAAATAAAAGTAAATGACACAGCAAGGTTTTGTTAACGAGGAAACCGCAAATGCAGAAAAACCTCGGGACCTTGTCCAGAATTGAATACTCTTAGGATTAAGCCGCTACACAAAATTATACCTAACTTCGTATAGTTGAGACCAAGAAACTAACCCTATAGTTCATTTAGTTCCGTCTGAATTCCCACGCCTCCGACTTGTGAATAAGTCACGTACTTGGAACAATTCCTTTGGTTCGTATTCCAAACAATAAAGGAACAACAAATCTGTTTAGTATCAACTCTATTCAACCAAGTGATATGAGTCGGACAAAGGCTCTTCTGTTTATCTTAACATAAAATCCTTCGTCGGGTCCTTAGATCTATCTTATGTTCAATCACCCAAAGTTAATCGTTTAAGATTAAGCCAACAACACCTTTAATCCGAAGAATCGTGTTGATGCCGATCTACTCAATTAATCAATCCAATCTACCACAAGGATAAACCGATTATTAATTGGCTCCACTTTTACCGAAACAAGTATTATGCACACCAAAGATTATAAAACCCAAGTCAGATCTTCAATATCTTCTTTTTCTTCAAATCTTCTTAAATCTTCAATAAAAACTTGCACACAATCACTTGAATCTCTTGTGATCAATCACGCACAGAACGGAGTCTGTTAACAATGGATTATCACAAGATCGTCTTTAGAACGAACAATAGTCTAAAGATCCCTGTCGAATCTCTGAACTAGTTTGAGTGAATCTTATATCAGAAGAGAAGATTCTCAAGAATAAACAAACTAGGTGCAATCAGATTTCAATCACCGTTAGTCAATCAAATCAATCGAAAACAAATATAAACCGCAATTATCTAGTTTCCCACCAACGGGTCACGCTAGAGCTTCTCAATCTCAAATAAGATTTTAAACTGAGCGACCGTAAGAGATTTCGCCTAATTAGGTTACTCTCCTCTACGAATAGGTGGCAACACCAGTAACAACAACAAAAGAGTAAATCTGTTGTTACGAAGGATTACTTTGCTATAAAGGAAAACTTCGTGTATTTATAGACAATGAAGTTTGGACACCAAGGAATTTCCAAAACCGAAAAATATTCTCAAGATATTCATAAAAGCACAGATTCGGTTTTTCATAATTTACGAAATGCTCATCCAAAAATAATGATCGAAATATCTCGGAAAATCTAATTAGTAAATGCATATTACTAATTCTGTAATTTCCCTACAAAATGAAATTAATAACCTTAATTAAAAGATTCTTAACTTACTTATGTTTCGATCCTGGGATTCTCTTCCCTTAGCCGTTAATGAATATCTTTGAACAATTATAGAAATAAACATTCACAACACGTGTTCAAAGTTTGTCGACATCTTAACTTTGTAAGTTCTCTTTCACACTTACAACCTTGAAACCGATTTGCCTCACTTCCAAACAAGTTTAGAATTGGTTCATCTGACTTTCAAGAACTATGTGATTGATCAAACCAACATTCAATCACAATCATAGGTTTACGGTTCTACCAAAATAAGTTTCGGTTCTACCTCCATTTGATTATTGTGCATAGTCACACTAGCTTCCCAAAAGTTCGGTTGACTAGGTACTAGGATCGGTTCCTAACGTATATGTGGTATCTAACTTATATGTGTTGCACATGTCCATAGGATCGGTTCCCCTTTCTGTTATAAACCTTGTGGCACCCCATACAAGGATCGGTTCCCTTTGATGTACTGCACCCCTTAGTAGGATTGGTTCCTTTTCCCTTACTAGGATTGGTTCCCTTTCCCTTACAAGGATCGGTTCCCTTTCCTTTACAAGGTCAGACATACAAAATACGATCATACCAAAGATGATTACTTAAGATCGGTTTTTCTAATAAAAGTTATAGCAACACATAAGTCAGGCCTTTGTGAACAGTTCTACCAAGAACACAACAAGTTGTGAGCGGTTATACTCTATCATACATATTGGTTGTTCATAAGATATGCAATGAATAACAAAACCAATAACACCTGGCGATTTCTTTTTTGGTTCACAAACAAGTTTATGAACTTACTTCCTTAGAACACATGTAAAAATTGTTCCCTAGGATGAAATCCTCACCTCATACCCATACATAATCACAATAGCATTCAAATGATTATGGCGATGTCTTATCTACAAAGTTTAATGGTTAAGCAATAAACTTCGTATTGTATTCCTTAATACTATGTCTATCTAGAGTTCAAATATGATTCGCATTTATGTTTTCAATATGCATGACTTGAAAGATACGTTAGGGAATGAAACAGTTCAAGTCAAATATCACTAACCTCAAGTGGAAGGATGATTGTTGTCATTGTAGCTCATTGATTCTTCACATCTTCAAGTCTTCGCAATACTTGTAATGTCTCATATCCTAATACTTTCAAGCTAACCTATACGAAGTTTAACTCTAGTACATAATCAAGCGACTCTTAACATGAGTTTTGATTCACTAAAATATGACAACCAAACTTGACATACCAACGCTTGGTGGGTTCAACCGATCCATGCTCTAACAATACCCCCCTTTTTCAATTTTAGTGACAAAACTCTTACATCATATGGATAAACAAATTACAATAATTCATTAAAATCCGCTTGATTCTCGATTCAACATCACAGTGAAACTGCTTACATTCAATCCTTGAAAATGTCGCGGTTGACATTATAATAATAGAGCTATTACTCCCCCTAAGGAAGATAGGTAGATATCCAATCCTCACATCTTTGTTATACCAAACATATGACATGTTACTCCCCCTTAGTCTGTGCTTTCACTCTTTCGTTAGATAAAAATATTCAAGTACCAATGTTCTTTTCCCTAGCGATGCCAATCAATATAAATATCAATGCCAAAGATCACCTGTTTACTCCATATATTTCTCCCCATTTTTTTCACAAAATGACAAAGAAACGAAAAAATAAAGGACAACACGAAAAGAATCTTACAAATCTCATAATTGACTTGCAAACCTGTAGAGTTAGGCACGAGGGTTCCACACATCATGTTCTGATAACCAATATCAAAACCGAAACTACAAGTAGTCTTATTTTCATATGTTACCAAGGAAACAATTGTCCGAAACAATTTTTCCAATTTAGTTTAGCGAACCAAAAACAACTAAGCATATTAGTCCCTTTTCTAAACCTATTGTTCAAAAACAACCGCTTAATTCGATAAGACCAAAATAAAGATAAACTCCATTTTTCTCATCAGGTTCTAGTTATCCATAAACTTAGACCTTTCAATTTTAAACAAGAAAAGTACTAGCTAGGTTAGTTAACTAGCATTCTTTGTTTAGGCATTCGATTAGACTTGAATAACCGAAACCTCACTTAGATAAGTCTAACTAAGATCAGAATTAACTTAGTTTATCTTATCCAGAATCGAATTGGACTAAACAACTCATCATGTACACGTATTATTTAGTTAAGCCATAAATAATTCATACAAACCAAAATAAATCAACTTGCATAATTATTCACCTCAACCGGAAGCAATTGAAACAACATAGACATTATAAGCACCGCAATTGCACCGTAATTTTGTAAGCCTAAACGATTGATACCATACAAAAGCAAGATAACAATAGTTTTTCTTAAACTAACCAATTGAATCACACACACATCAATTGTACCGAAATTTTGTAAGCCTAAACAATTGATACCACAAAATAAAGCAAGATAACAATAGTTTTTCTTAACCTAACCAATTGAAACACACATCCACACACACATCATGGAACAAATATCAATTTAACCGAAATTTTTTTAAGCAAAAGCAAAAAATATATATAATATAAACTCAGGCTTTTCTTAAACAGGAAAACAATTAACTAACAAGATTGTTACCTCAAATTTTGCATCCATTTCTCCAATATGATTGCATCTTCGTCCAGGGAGAATTGATATCGAAATATCACCACGTTGTCATCCTTATGCGTAAACAAAATAATAACAACACACCTCAACCTTTACCAGAGAAAGGTTGAAAACCGGTTTTAACAATTGCAAGCAAAATTAGAAAACCGTCGAAACACATATGCTTTATGCTAAACCAAAACCGATTCAACATATTGTGACTTTTTCACATATTGTTTCTATCAGAACCCCTCATAATCCTTTGATAAAGCCTACCTACTAGGGCTAGAACTTAATCCCGCTAAATCAAAAAGTCACCCAAACCATGAGGGTTCACAATATATGAGATCGAATATTAAGGTAGTAAACCCGAAATCAAACATCCCATAAACATACTTAGCAATAAGGTAAAAGCAATTAAGCACGGGCTATGTAAACCAAAAACTATCACAAGAAAAATTACCAATCAAATAATGTTATTCATAATAGTTTTATTCATAATAGACTAATACAATCAATGTAAGAAATCAAAAATTGATGTCTATTTTTCTTCTCATTTGTGAAACTCTGAAATAGACTTTTTAGAGTTTTCATCCAATGATGAAACTGGATCCGCAGATGTCACTGGATTCCAATCATCTTCAATGATCACGAGCCTAGATTCAAGACTCATAACATTGTCATTGACTTCTTTAACTTCCTTTCTCAAATCCTTTTCCATGTTCCTTACTTCACATAAAATTAGATCCAACTTTAGTGAAAGATTCTTGAGAAGATTATCATTGAGAGAGGAGATCTCTTCATTAGGAACATCTTGCTGAAGCAATGGAGATGAATTAGAATCTCTATCAGAAGATTCAAGACGAAGTTTCTTGTTTGGAAACAATATTGTCCAGGACTTTTCGGTTTTCCGAGAACTGCAAATAGAGGTGGACATTTTTGATGAACTCGCTGAAAATGAGGCAATATATTTTACCTCTTATAAGTTTTAGAACTTTTCTTCAAAGATCTTTGAGAATATTTTTCATAACCGAAAAATTAATTTTTAGAAATATTTAAAACTAAATATTTACATCAATATCCTTACTCCATATTATTAAGGGTAACTCGTAAGGATTCATGATAATCGGTTAGACTATCACAATCTGGTTGTTGAATTTTCTTCCTTTGGATTTCAACAGAATGTTTGAACACCTAGATTCACTTCTTAGTCTTGTTATGGGATCATGATACTCAATGAGCTTATTCTCTTATTTCGAAGAAATTTTTTGTAACGATCCTCAAGCTCGTCAATGCTATTAGACCGGTCAAGAGACGTTTTAGTCGCTAATGACTCGATTAATTAGAGAATGTAACGAGCCTCAAGATCGTCAACGCTATTAGACCGTTAAAGAGACGTTTTCGTCGCTAATGACTCGATTAATTAGAGATGAATCTTAATTAATAGAAATTAATCTAACAACGATTTAGATACTAAACTAGTATCACTAGATAGATCTCGAAAAGTTACGAAAGAGATTACTCGAACGTGTCATTCAGACACCGGACGCAGAAGATATCACTGGATTATTATGAAGGGCAAATAATCATTTTAAATCTAAACCGAATGGATGCCCTTATCCAAAGCGCGGGTGCCTTAATAATTTCGTTGGCCTTATCTTCACCAAACGTGTTGAGAGAAAAATCATTTCTCTTTTCTTATTTTCTTTTCTTCTTCTTTCTTCTTCTTATCGGTTTCTTCTCTTTTTCTCTGTCGATCTCAATCTGAAGAACTGAGTTAGTTTGTGTGAGATTTTCATAGAAACTTACGTAGTGTGATGAATCGAAGAAGATGAAGTTATAACTGAAGTTGATTGAACTCGAGGGAAGAAAAAACTGTTGTTGTGGTAGTTGAAATTAGGGTTTTGGGTTTGTTTCGAGTTCTGAGGTGAATCGATGGGTTAGATAGACTGTTGACTAATGAAGATTATGAGGGTTGGTGTTTAATTGAAGTTTGAAGCTGTCCTGGTGAAGATTCAAAATAAAGGTAATTTAGTTTTTCAAATTGATTGAACTTATTCTTTGAATTTGAGATGTTTTGATAAATTATTAGGTGGGTTTGTGTTTGATTGAAGCATAGATGGTTCCATAGGGTTTAATTGTAGTTTACCTGTTAATCGAATTAGAAATCAGGGTTTATAGAATTGAGTTGTTGATGTAGAATCTCAGATGAAGGAGATGAATTAATTGGTGGTGATTCTTGGAAGATTATAGGTTGTTAAGTCTAGGGTTGGTGATTTATACATTTGCAGAAGACAAATTAAAAATATAGTTTTGTGACAACAAGATTGTTTCTACTGAACTGGTGGTTAGTAAGAAAAGAAGGCCTTGCAGGTATGATGTTTAGCTAGATGATCTGGGATGTAAGCTGAAGTGATGTTGAGTAATGAAATAGACATGTTGGTGACTGTAATTGAGCAGGGTGATGTTATCAAGTACAAGGAGAAGAACTGAGGTGAATTTAGATGTACGAATTAGGAATATGTTACCTAGTACAAGTGGAAGATGATGGTCAGGAGTTATGTTTGAATGGTTTTGTGGGATGGTATTGCAATGGCAGTCCAATGGTAGCGGGAGTTGGTACTAGAGATGGTGTTGTTTATGTATCTGTGATTGCAGCTGTTGGGGGTAAAATTTCTGTTGAACTGTTAGTGCAGAAAGGTTTGGAGTGGTCTGTATGAAGAGAAGTTGAGATACTGTGTTGTTGTGAGGCTAAGAGGATATGGTAGAAGTTTATTTGAATGTGAGGGAGTTATGGCTTAGAACATATTTGTAATGGTTGAGTCTAGACTGTAGTTGATTTGAAGAATTGAAGTGGAAGTGATTGGTTGTGCTACTGAAAATGCAGGGAAGAGGTTGGTGGTCAGATGCTGATGATGTTAAACTGATATGAAGCTATAATTATAATGAAGATTATGGCATGGGCAACTATGAAGTGAACTTGTGATGTTTTACAGATGTTGATGAACTGCAGGTGGAATAAGAAAGAGAAGTAGTGGCTTTGAATAAGAGTCTCAAGTAAAAATCTGGTGGTGATTGACTGTTGAGTTAAGTGTCAGTGGCGGTAAAGGGGGAAGTTGAGTTTTGTTGATTAGAGTTGCAGGCAAGCTACAACAAGGGGGTGATTAGATTTGACAGTGAGTGGTGTGTGTTTTTGGTTAATAGTTATAGATTGATTTTGTAGGAACTCAAATTGAATGAGTTATATGGATGGAGACTGAAGTTTAAATAGAATTCAAATTGTAGATGATTCATGTGTTGCAATGGGAGTTTTAGATGTTGTTTAGATTGAACTGATTTGTTAAAGGAGTAGAAGTTGTTTTGAGTTTGGCTTGTTGTGTTTTGCATCATCTTAGTCTTGGCAGGTTAGGTGTTGCACCTTGTTTGTGCATTAGTAGTCTTTGGCCTGAGCAATGGCTCTGGCCTGTGCAAGGCTTTGGCCTTGAGATTTTCATGCTTAGTCAGAGCCTGACTGACCTAACTTACCCTGACTCAGATATATGAATGAGTTGAATCGTTTTGACTCACCGATTTTCCTATCTTGACCCGAGTTGACTCAGTGATTTAACTCGTTGACCAATTGACTTGAATTTGACCATTTGACCTGGACTTGACCTTGACATTAGACGTTGACTATTAGTTGACTCTTTTGACCGTCAGTGACCATTAGTTGACTCTGTTGGACTGGACCTTGTGTAATGGGCCGGACTAGTGGGTCGTGCCGGATTAAACCCATGGGCTTGGGCTTGGGCTTAGGGCCAGAAACCTTATTTTGTATCTTTGGACCACTTGTGTTCTGAATTAACCTTTGGTTCCTTCTACAAAGTTGTAGATATTCATAATACATATCTAATGGACTATAGAACCAACCTAATCGGATTAGTAAAACATTGGAAGTGTTAAATATAGATAATGAAAAGGTGTAGAACCATAATTGGGATTAGAACCATTAGATAGTTCACTTAGCCTATAACTAGAGAATTGTATGAGATTATGTTATGAGCCTTGTATGAACCTTTTGGCTAATCTTTAGAGTGCTTGTGTGCTTAACAGTTAATTTTTATTAATAACGATCGATTCAAAAGGACGAACCAGTGGATTATGGATCTCAAGGTATGCGAGGCTTGTCATCAAAAGAGGTGGGAATTGATAACGAACTCTCTTGTATTCATTATTGTTTTATAAATCTATATTTTATGAAATGCATGCATTCATATATTTGCTACTATATGATGTGTATGCATGTATTATCTGTGTGTAATACAAACTAGTTTTCTTTTACATTTTGGGATGAGCTTGGAACTTTAGAAACAACTAATATCTCTGTGTTTTGGGAGTATTTACCTATTTTTCAAAATGTGATTCTTTCCATTGACTGGAAAGAGGTTACAAACTTTATTTGTTGTTAGCATGTAAGGAAACCTTTTCCTTTTGATTTGTGTGGGATGTGTGCCCCCAAATGTTATACCTATTTTATGCAAACCTAGATAGACCTCGTTGGGTTGAATATTATATAGGTCTAGTTTTAATTTGGCCATTATACTTTCCATATTTTCCTCGTTAAACGCATGTCTCATACATGGATGTTTATTATTCTTTTAAATTACTTTCAAAAGTTATTATATTATGTTTTGGTGTTTAGAGAGAATGATGTTGAGAATCTTATGTCTGATTGTTAGATTTGACATGCGAGAGGTATAGGGTTCTTCATGTTAAAGTTCTTCCGTCGGCTATAACGTTAACACCATTAGATCTCTTTAGATACTTGCTATGTAGAGTGCGCGTATAATAAGGTACCGGTAAGGTACAAATCTTATATGACTACGGGGTCGTCAAACCTCAGGGCACTTTAATGATCATTGAAGAATCCGCAAGAATCACGCCTTACTACTCCGAAGGACTGCGTCGCTTAACTATTATTTCTGTTGTGAATCTGTGCCGCAAGATTGGTCGGTAGAACTTTATAATTTAGTAAACTTATTATCTTATTTATGTTTTATCTGTTTTCCGTATTTTATTATTTTTCAGTAAAACCTGCATTGTATTTAAATCATTCTAGTGATTACTTGAAAGTTAGTTATTATTTCTACTGGGCACACCTTTTAGGGATGATGTGCTCACCCTTTCCAACTTTCAATTTCAGAGAAAGATTCAAGATGTGCACGTGTCGATAAAGGCTCCGAGGAGTTGGTTTCGTTAGTTGGTTAGCTCCGCTATGTTTATTTTTGTATTTATATCCTATTTGTAAACCAACTCATTATTGAATATGTATCACTTGAGAGGAGTTCTTGTATTTATTTCAGAGGGTTTAGATTCGGGTTAAACTTTATTTAGAACTTTTAAATTAATTCTTAAATAGATGTTTTAAATCGTTAGTGCCTCATTTTATGGTTAATCTCTTGGATTAGTCAGCTGCTAGCTTAGGGGGCGCTACATTTTCGATCTACGATTAGATCTTGATTTTTTGTTTTTATACAGTTTCTCTCTCTGTTTTGTATTTAAACATTCCCTTTGAAAATGCCCACTTTGTTTGCATAGAAAGCAAACACCAGAATTATTACGCTTCCTAGAATCGGATCCGTCGGATCTCTTTATTCTTGCCTCTTGTTTCTTGAATCATTCAACCTAGGTGATGAATTTTCAAAGCAATTGAGTCCCTCTCTCAATTTCTGATTTTCTGCTTTTAACACCCTAATCTCATCTTGACAAGAACGAATGTCGGAGATGAGTTTAGATACTTGTACTCTTTCGGAGCATTGAGTAATCTCGATTTTCTTTAGACGCTTGTTAAATTTCTCTTTATCATTTATATAAAATCTGTTTGAGTTGATCAAGCGATGAATTTATTTCACAAATGTCAGACTTAAGAAGATGAGTTCTTTTATCTTTACATGGAAACGTTTTTTCGAAAATCAAAGGATTGAACTCTTCATGAGTATCTATGTTTGGAAGGGTTTCAGAATCACAGATTTCTGTGATAGTTACAACATGATCTATCCCATCAACTTGATTATTCTCATTAGGACAATAATCAAGAGTGGTAGTATAAGCTTTTCTTTTCTACTTTCTGTCCTTGGTTGGACAGTCTGGAGAGATATGGCCAAAGCCTCTGCACTTTTAACATTGGGGAATAACATCATCATCATCCCAGGTGTCTTCACATTTAAGTGGAGGAACACTTTTCCTTTTTGACGCATATGCTCCTCTTTTTCGATGTCTCAACAGTCTTTTGAATCGTTGAGTAATAAGAGACAAGTGATGGTTTATTTCTCCTTCATATTCAGAAAAGAGATCTTCTTGATCATAGGAATCTTCCGAATATTGAGTCGAAGCTCCTTTTATGGATTTATAGCCCTGATTGTCCTTTTGTTTAGACAACATTTCTTGATCAAATATCTTTAGTTTTTCAACTAAGGAACTTCTAGATAGAGACGAAAGATCATTAGCTTCAACGATTGCATGCTTCTTAGAATCGTATCTAGATGGCAACGATATGAGAATATTGCATATTATATCCTTTTCAGAAATAATCTTTCCTAACGAGAAAGAGGCATTAATTATCTCAGAGATTTTAATGTGAAACTCCTCAAAAGTGTATTTGTCATCCATTCGAAGGTTTTCCCACTCGGAAGTGAGGGTTTGAAGTCTAGCTTCTTTCTCTGAAGAATTTCCTTCGAATACGATCTGAATATTATACCAAGCTTCTTTCGAAGTTTGACATGTTGACACATGATGTTTTAGGTCGCGACTTACAGCATGAATAATAGAATTCAAACTATCTGAATTCTGCGTTGCAAATGCCTTTTCTTCGTTCGAAAACTTTGCTAAGCGTTTAAACTCAGTTTCTGAATTTTCTCTCTTTGGTAGAGTATAACCATCCACGACTAATAGCCAAGTATTAAAGTCTCGTGATTGAAGAAAAGATATCATAGCAGATTTCCACCATAGATAGTTTGTTTTGTAAAATCTTGGTGGCACGTTAAGTCGATTCATGAGAACTCGAGTTTATTCTTATAGGTTGGATCGCACCAAACACAGATTGTTATATCTTTTCGTGTTTGCCTGCTCTGATACCAATTGAAAAGGCGAGGGTAACCAAATATACCTCAAGCTAAAAAATTTCCTACCTATAAGTCCTTTCTTCGAAAGTGATTGTCTATGGACCGAGTCGAGACAATGCAACTAATCGTTTCAAACTTCGTGTGATCGTCTATGGATACGAGATCGAGACAATACAACAACGAAGTATGTTTACTTGATACAAAGGTTCGGACTTAACCAAACACAATAGGATTGCTTATCAAGTAAATAGGAATTAACGTTTGTGTGATTTACTTTAATTATAATAAAACAATTATAATGTGGAAAATAAAAGTAAATGACACAGCAAGATTTTGTTAACGAGGAAACCGCAAATGTAGAAAAACCATGGGGCATTGTCCATAATTGAAGACTCTCATGATTAAGCCGCTACACAAAATTACACCTAACTTCGTATAGTTGAGACCAAGTAAATAACCCTATAGTTCACTTAGTTCCGTCTGTATTCCCACGCCTCCGACTTGTGAATAATTCACGTACTTGGAACAATTACTTTGGTTCGTATTCCAAACAATAAAGGAACAACAAATCTGTTTGGTATCAACTTTATTCAACCAAGTGATATGAGTCGGACAAAGGCTCTTCTGTTTATCTTAACATAAACTCCTTCGTCGGGTCCTTAGATTTATCTTATGTTCAATCACCCAAACGTAATCATTTAAGATTAAGCCAACAACACCTTTAATCCAAAGAATCGTGTTGATGCCGATCTACTCAATTAATCAATCCAATCTACCACAAGGATAAACCGATTATTAATTGGATCCTCTTTTACCGAAACAAGTATTGTGCACACCAAAGATTATAAAACCCAAGTCAGATCTTCAGTATCTTCTTTGTCTTCAAATCTTCTTAAATCTTCAATAAAAACCTGCACACAATCACTTAAATCTCTTGTGATCAATCACGCACCGAACGGAGTCTGTTAACAATGGATTATCACAAGATCGTCTTTAGAACTAACAACAGTCTAAAGATCCCTGTCGAAACTCAACTAGTTTGAGTGAATCTTATATCAGAAGAGAAGATTATCAAGAATAAACAAACTAGGTGCAATCATATTTCAACCACCGTTAGTCAATCAAATCAATCGAAAACAAAGATAAACCGCAATTATCTAGTTTCCAACCAACGGGTCGCGCTATAGCTTCTCAATCCCAAATAAGACTTTAAACTGACCAGCCGTAAGAGATTTCGCCTAATTAGGTTACTCTCCTCTCCGAATAGGCGGATACACCAGTAACAACAACAAAAGAGTAAATTTGTTGTTACGAAGGATTAGTTTGCTAGAAAGGAAAACTTGGTGTATTTATTGAAAAGGAAGTTTGGACACCAAGGAATTTCCAAAACCAAAAATATTCTCAAGATATTCATAAAATCACAGATTCGGTTTTTCATAATTCCTGGAAATGCTCTGTCCAAAAATAACGATCGAAATCCTTTGGAAAATCTAATTAGTAAATGCACATTAATAATTCTGTAATTTCCCTACAAAATGAAATTAATAACCTTAATTAAAAGATTCTTAACTTACTTATGTTTCGATCCTGGGATTCTCTTCCCTTATCCCTTAAGGAATATCCTTGAAAAATTATAGAAATAAACATTCACAGCACGTGTTCAAAGTTTGTCGACATCTTAACTTTGTAAGTTCTCCTTCACACTTACAACCTTGAAACCGATTTGCCACACTTCCAATCAAGTTTAGAATTGGTTCATCTGACTTTCAAGAACTATGTGATTGATCAAACAAATATTCAATCACAATCATGGGTTTACGGTTCTACCAAAACAAGTTTCGGTTCTACCACCATGTGAGTACTGTGCATAGTCACACTAGATTCCCAAAATTTTGGTTGACTAGGTAGTATAAGATCGGTTCCTCACATATATATGGTATCTAACTTATATGTGTTGCACATGTACATAGGATCGGTTCCCCTTTCTGCTATAAACCTTGCTGCACCCCATACAAGGATCGGTTCCCTTTGATGTATTGCACCCCTTACTAGGATCAGTTCCCTTTCCCTTACTAGGATCGGTTCCATTTCCCTTACAAGGATCGGTTCCCTTTCCCTTACACGGTCAGATATACAAAATCGGATCATACCACAGGTGATTACTTAAGATCGGTTTTACTAATAAAAGTTATACCAATACATAAGTCAGGCCTTTGTGAACAGTTCTACCAAGAACACAACAAGTTGTGAGCGGTTATACTCTATCACACATATTGGTTGTTCATAAGATATGCAATGAATAACAAAACCAATAACACCTGGCGATTTCCTTTTCGGTTCACAAACAAGTTTATGAACTTACTTCCTTAGAACACATGTAAAAATTGTTCCCTAGGATGAAATCCTCACCTCATACCCATACATAATCACAATAGCATTCAAATGATTATGGCGATGTCTTATCTACAAAGTTTAATGGTTAAGCAATAAACTTCGTATTGTATTCCTTAATACTATGTCAATCTAGAGTTCAAATATGCTTCGCGGTTATGTTTTCAATATGCACAACTTGAAAGATACGTTAGGGAATGAAACAGTTCAAGTCAAATATCACTAACCTCAAGTGGAAGGATGATTGTTGTCGTTGTAGCTCATTGCTTCTTCACATCTTCAAGTCTTCGCAATACTTGTAATGTCTCATATCCTAATACTTTCAAGCTAACCTATACAAGTTTAACTCTAGTACATAATCAATCGACTCTTAACATGAGTTTTGATTCACTAAAAATGACAACCAAACTTGACATACCAACGCTTGGTGGGTTCAGCCGAGCCATGCTCTAACAAAGAGTGTTAAGATAGAGATAAAGAAGTTTTGTACCATATGGATAATATCTTTTCCTATAATATTCCAGTTGGCATTGGAAAATTTTGGTGGAAAACCATTTGAACCTGGAGATTTGTCACCTTCCATATTGAATATGATATTCCTTATTTCTATAACATCAAGTTTTAATAGAAGATAAGCATTTTCAGCTGGGATTAACATAGTGGGTATGAGATTAATAATGGTTGGGTCTATGTTGATGTTCTCAGCAGTAGCCATACTTTCAAAATGGTTAGTGAAGCAGCTAAATATTTCAGAACCCTTAGTGATCCATTCACCTCTATCATTTTGAATGAAATCGATCTTATTTGTTCTCATATTTTCCTTGCAGAGTCGTGAAAGTACTTGGTGTTTATATCTCCTAGATTGATGGATTGACTTCTGTTTTTAGTTTTCCAAAAACTATCTAGAATATCATACCAATGTTTGATGTTGTCTTTGGCTTCTCTGATAGTTATCCAATCCATCTTAGCTTTGCATTCTTCAAGATTTGTTTTAATGTTACCATAGATTTCTTTGTTCCAGATTTTCACTCTGGCCTTGACATCATTTAATTTTCTAGCAATTATATAATCAATGGATCTAGAGTGACATTGGTTCCAGCATTTAAAGATGATGTCCTTGCAATCTTTGTGGTCATTCCAGGGACCAAAGAATTTGAATGGTATTTGACCATTTTTCCAGTTAGGATTAGTGTTAAAGAGAATGAGATTATGATTATAGCCAATATCAAGCAGGTTAGAAATAGTACTATCGGGGAATATGTTGAGCCAATTATCAGTAACTAGACCTATGTCAAGTCTTTACTCTGTTAATCGGTCACCATTTCTTCTATTAGTCCAAGTAAAAGGACAAACAGTGTAACCCAGATCAATAAGGGATAGATCATCAATCTTTCCATTAATAGGGTTCTTACAAAAAAAAACACGATCATGTGACACAAAGTTGAAGTCTCCCATCATTAGACAAGGCATACTAAAGTTCCCAATATGATTTTCAATCATTTTCCATGAAGCAAATTTACCATTTGTAGTATAAGGGATATTATAATAGCCTGTGAAAATGCAAGGGTGCCACTGATAGGATTGATTTGGGAAATAATGTGATTGTTGGAAAACTCCAAAATATTTAAGGATAATTTGGATTTCCAAGCTAGAGCTAGACCCCCAGTTGTACTAATAACACCCATTGGTTAAACAAACTATAAGTTGGTTACCCCAATATCACCAAGGATTTTACTTAAATTTGGAGATTTTTGGTTAGTTTCATATAAAAATAAATTGTTAGGGTTTATTTTATTTAGCATGTTATTCAGATATCTAATGGGGGTACTTTTTCCTATATGTTGACAGTTCCATGCCGTAGCTGTGAAGAATTACCAGAGGTATGAAATTTTAGGATATCTAAAGATTATAATTAATAATATAGCCATGCACTGTTATATTGTGATTAGTGATATGAAGAGTTATTATGAGGATGCATTTATGATGCAGAACTATTTTGTGAGAAAGATTTAAGTTGTATAGGTATACCTCAAGGGTGTTGATGTGAGTTTGTCCTTCAAGGTTGCTAGTAGTCAGATTGATGTCCAATTTCTTTTTCTCCTCCAATTCCTCATTTCCTTTTGGTCTGAAACCTTGGGGGTAATCCTTTGCTCTTTTTTTCCTTCTCTGATAAGGAGAGAAATCCATACTTTCTGTCTTGAATCATTCTTTTAACTTCAAATTGTTGATTATCGTAAGGTCCATTAGGAGTTCTTCAATTTCTAGCCGTTGGGTAATTCAAAAACTGAAAATTGAATTCTAATGTGATCAAATCTAACCTATCTAATCAAATAAAAATAACAACAAATAGTGGGTTTGTCGATTCTTACCTAAAATAGTGGTTGGAAGATTATTTTGTTGTTGAGGTACTTATCAATTTATCAATTCATCATTTTCTTCTTAGAGTTCATCCTCTTCATCATTTGGTGGTGAATTACGGAGGAGAAGAAAAATAAAATAGTAATAAATTTAGGTATATCTATTTATGGATAGTTATTAGATTTTAGGTTTAGTTATAGAAGAATGGTATTTCTGCCATCTGCTACATATTTGGAAGCCTCCTATCCACATTTTTAACATTAAAATCAATTTATAGCCCTCAAGGAAAAATTTGTTAGCTGAAAAGTAACTTTTACGGCCGGTTCCTATACTTAAGGTATATGACATAGTTTGTCACTTTTGCACTCACTATATGGACATGGAAATTTGGAAAACATATCTAATTATGTGATACATATATATATATATATATATATATATATATACACCACATATCTATCTGCGATAGAGACTCCATCCCTCGGTGGTATTTATGTCGCTCATTAGTCATTACAAAGCTAGAAATAGTTTCTATATTGCTCGACGCTATGGTCAATGCTAAATGGGTTATAACGGTTATAAATCCACCCCCTATAAATACCCAGCTTCAAATTTATTTCAACTTACATCATCTTAACATCAAATTCATTTTAACATGGCTAGTACTCGCTTCACCGACATGGCTAGTGCTCGCTTCACTTGAGAAAAAGAAGTTTCTCTTGTTCGATCTTGGATATCGGTTGCAAAGGATATAAATTTCAATTAAACTACTTTTAATTTATGGGATTGAGTGTATCAAAGGTGTATGGTATTTTCCGGAAATGAAAATTCAATGAGAACAAATAAGAGCCTTCATTTAAATTTTTTTTTTTATCAAAGAAAGAGTGCAGAAGTTTCGTGGATTAAAAATGAGGATTATGTTGGGTTGTTCATCAACGATCTAGTGAGTATCTTACTAACTTTTTTTTAACAACTCAGTTTTATTTAATTAAAATCATATTTACTTATCATATTTACTTATTATATTTATATTTTTTTTTCAGAAAATTAGAATTCGTAAAACAAGTTTGGATTTGAATATTCATTCTAAGATAATTTTCATTAATAAAAATTGAATAATTACATTAGAAAGATTGAAATTAAATCACATACATAAACTATCAATTTTCATTTCCATTTTCCTAACCATTAAATATCCAATTGGTCAGGTTTTGTGGATCAAGACTGTTGTTTAACATAATAGAGATTTCATGGGTTTAAGACTCATTGATGGTTAAATCTCATCAAAATCTTCAAAATGTTGAGGGAACACGATATATAGGAATCTTGAAATGCTGATGTGGTTGAGGAAATTGGGGTATAGAGAGAAGATTTTCTACTGTTTCAGTTTCCAAATCACCACTCGGAGTCATAGTGTCAGTTTTCTATTGATTAAACTAACCTCCAGGAGTTGTTTCCATCTCAATGACTTCAACACCTTCTCATACTTGAGTATATAACACTAAATTTGGAGTATAACTATGTACTACCACATTATGCATAAAATTAACGACGTCTCAAACTTCTTTGACTTGCACGACTTCTAAAATTTTGTTGACTTCCACTACCAGTACTTGAACCTCTTGTACCACCGCAATTTGAACGTACACCACCATGACTGGAATAGTGATATCAAACAATTTCATGCATTACCTCATTCTTATGCATCTTTTCTAAGTGGAATTTCTGAAATCCATGTATTAGATGGTTATAATCGTTCATCGTCCACTGATACTGCTCCGGTGTAGCTTTTATCCCCTAATATGGATAAGTTCATTCCGTGCCTTTATTACTAATTGAACATTTATAATGTTTCCTTCTGAAGATACAATTTATACTTCCCAATTAAATTTTGGTATACTTGACGATGAACCCAATTGAAAACTGGCAAGGGCGGAGCCAAGGGATAACTAACCATGGCCCCATCCCTCTAGAATCCTTATAACCATGCAAAAGACCATTGTTGTATTCACAATTTTGTATTCAATCCACCAGATTTTTAGTATTTAGTAAATCCTAAATGTCTATAAAAATTATTTTTATCCCCCTTGTAACTAATATCTAGTTCTCCACTGACTACTGTGATACGAAGGAATGAAGATATTCATCATCAAGTGGCATCCTACCTAAAGTTGGAAAATCTATCCCACCCATGAAAGGTAGTAAATGTCATCACTAACCTGTGGACCAAATCCTTTGCTTGTTCCCAATGTGGATCATCCCTTTTCAATATCTCCCAGTCATCTTGAGAAATATCTCCAATTGGATAAGGGTTGATGGCTTTCATCTTCTTCTTTTTCGTCATAATACCAAACACCCTTTTTCAGAAATAAGGATGTATAACCTAATCTACGTATGGCTTGGCTGTAGCATATATTGGGTTTCCACATCTTCGAACTCAGGGATTGATTGATAAGGCATCACAACAATGTTCAATTCTCTGAACAACGGAAGCATGTTGACAATCTTCAATATATTAGTTCGTCCAATTATCGGTATTATACTTTCGTATGAATGTAAAGATAAAGTTCACAAATACGGAAGTAAATATACCACCAATACCGAATATAATAAGATTTCTGGGTTAGTATATTTACCGCTTCAAAATCTGTGATGATAATAAAGAAATGATTTGAGAAAAAAAGATTTCTTACCTCCAATGCTCCTCAAAAATCATTCAGGTTGTCTTTCAAAGACAAGCATTGACCAAGGTCCAAGTAAAGTTCTAATAGAATTGGACACCCCCGGTTATATGTTGGTGCAAGCTATAAATCTTTTAGTCTCCCTTATAAAGCATAGTTTGGACAACTTAGGCAAGTTAAAGAGCGGTCAGGATTCCTTCTTGGGAAAGCTAAATCTACGGCTGTAAGATGATCAGTTTAATTAACTTTCAATAATAAATGTTCTATTAACATTTCATAATAAATGTTTGTTCAATTAATAAAATAAATACACTTTCATTAATACGGTACATAATAAATTTATTTTATACTAAATCAGTTGACACTAATGGTGGTTGTGATGGTGGGCGGGTATGGTGGGTGTTGGTGAGAATGGTGGAGTGATGACGTTAATGGTGGTGGTGGTGGTGGTGGAAGAAGTAGTGGTAGTGGGATGAAAAAGGTGTCCTAAGGTAGATAGATTAATTAGTTACCCTTGGTTTATTCTTTTTATTTAATACAATATTAGTTTTTAAATTTGTTTTTCTTTAATTTTTTAAATTAAAATAAATATTATAGGCCGATTTTTATCGGCCGGGACAGAAAAACGATGAACGGTTGAGGACTATAAAGAAACCAAGCTCTGAATCTCATATACCAAACCAGGACGCTCTGGATGCATTCTTGGGAAAGCTAAATCTACGGCCGAAAAATGATTAGTTTACATAACTTTCAATAAAAAATGTTTTATTGATATTTCATAATAATTTTTTTTAACAAATTAAATAAATATATTTCATTAATACAGTACATAATAAACTTATTTTATATTAAATCAATTGACATTAATGGTGGTTGTGGTGGTATGAGGGGGTGGTAGATCAGCGGTGGAGATAATGGTGGTGGGTGTTGGTGAGAATGGTATAGTAGTGACGTTAATGGTGGTGGTGGTGGTGGCAGAAGTAGTGGTAGTTGGATGAGAAAGGTGTCCTAAGGTAGATAAATTACATAATTACCCTTGGTTTATTTTTTTTATTTGATATTAGTTTTTAAATTTGTTTTCTTTTTTATTCCTTTTATTTTTTAAATTTATAATAAATATTATAGGCCGATTTTTTGTGGACTGGGACGAGAAAGAAGATGAACAATTGAGGACTATAAAGTAACAAAGCTCATTCTGAAAGTTAGATACCAAACCAAGATAAATAGCCATTATAATTGAAAAAAATTACCATACCAAAAAAAAAAAAAACGGTAAAATTATTTTTTTAACGTATTAGTCTAAATTTTGCAATTGTGACAAGTTAGGAAACATAAAGAGCGGCTCAGAGTCATTTAGGAAAAAGATAAATCAATGGTTGTGGTTGTTTACATCATTATTGTATCATTAACTTCAAATAATAAATAATTTACTAATCTCTCATTATAAATGTCTTAATTGTTATAATCCAAATATCTATTTACTAAGATGCCCTTCGTGTTTAAGATTAGGGTTTACATATCTTGGGAACCAAGTATTCTATCTATATAAAAATAGGCTTAACCCATTGTAATTCTATATATATGAATAATAATGTCTCTCTCTTATTCTCCCTATTTTATGTCTCCTTCTCCTTTTACAAGACGTTATCATGCACGTTGCTCTGCCGGTGGCATTTTTTCCGAGATCGAGAATGGAATCGGTTATTATTACACTATCTTTTTTTCTCTCTAATTATTATTTCCAAGCTTATCTCATCAGATCATATCATTAACACTGTTATGCTTTTATAGGTTTTCAACTATGTACTAATCTCTTTGTTTGTGTAATTTGCATGTACTAATTTTTGATTGGTTGATACAAATCTGATCAAAGTGTCTGTCTACATGCTCACAGGAGAATTCAGTAAGTAAACACCGTTTATGATTTTTCTTAACTAATCCGAGGTGAATGGTGGTTTATTTAATTTGCTAATGCTTTTGTTATACAATTCTTTATGGCATATTAATTTGTCAACGAATTATCTTTTAGTGAGTATATGGATTATACAGTGGACCATTGATTTCATATACTGTCATATTTGACATCTTACTGTTTTGTCTTGTCGACGAAATAACAGCATTCAGTCAATGAATCCACAAATACGTTTGAAGTTTAGTAGCTAACGTGGATTTCATATTTTTGTTACACCAACCATACCAATATGGCTTCTTAAGTTTTTTCCTTTGGTGTAACTAAAACCCAAAAACACGGTCTACATTTAGTATGTGTTATCAAATTTATTTATTATTTCTTCGAATAAATTTGATTTCTTTTCTTCTCTATTTTTCATTGAGAAATAAAGAAAAGAAAAGAAAAAATCATCGAAAGATGGTTTGTGGTTTCTATTCTTTTAATGAAACTGTAATCACCAAAATCCGGTGTTATCGCAATTGAAATAACTTTACGGTAATTAATCACGTGCATGGTTGAAAAACCTACGGCCAATTAAGTTTGGTATCTTCTTTCATTGGAGGAAGATCATGTGATTTTTTATAAATTGTTTCTATTCGTTTACAAGAAACTATCCGTGACCATAAAATGGATTTTCCATATGTGATGACTAAACGATTTTCTTTTTCCCTATCGTTGTTTAACCATTTGGTATAGGTTTGGTATCTCAATTATGTGAGTAAAATTGGCATTCCCAAATTAATTTTTCTCTTAGCCAATTTGATATGTTTCGTCGATTCTAAAATAACGACGCAGAACATAGGTTTATAAAAAACCTTTATCGACGAATATGGTTTTATCTCATAATAAACCACTAATTTTTATTCTTTCAAAGGAAATTGTTCCATCAACCATTAAGTGGATATTTCTCTTCAAATGATGTGATTTCTTTATTTTTCTTAAATTGAAATTTATAACCAACTAGATTTGGTTTTCCCTACTGATTTTAGAGGGATAAAGTATCGTTATTATGGTCCAATTGCAAATACCAGCGAATAAAAAAATTGTAATATCCTTGGGATATTGGGAAAATTTAATTTTTCTTCCTATTAATAATCTCCTAAATTTTGAACTGTTCCACTTGTAGTTGGAACACGAAAGGACACAAAAGATCAAAGGGTGCGCACCCGGCTTGTTAGCCAATATCATTAGTCCTTGAGCGACTTAATTGATCTTTCTATAAATTACTTTTGCTAACATAAGTGTCCATAATTTTATTCTCATTTTATTTTTTGGGGAGTACGCATATTTTATATGCTTTTACACCAATTAATTTTGGTTCCAAACGTACATGGTTGATGTTAAATATGTATGTCTATTAAGACTACATTTTTTTATGTCGAAAGATATATTTTATAATAAGTATATGTCTCGAATTAATCGGATAATACTTTATGAAACTTATTTTCGTATATGAGATGAAAGTATTTCCGCCACAACCAGGGGGAGACCATACACTACCGGAGGTTGGTGTTCATTAACTTAAAAGTTATATTAATTTCTCTCCCATCACTCAAATCGATTAAGGCTGTCATTATATAATTGGCGTGAAATTTTTCTCATTTTACTTTTATATAAGCTTTGCCTCTTAAGAGGAAATCCAGTCACATCTAGCAAATAAGTAGCGTTCTATAAAAGGCTACGGTGTAGTGCTCCAATTTAGTGTACCAAAATCACATTCTCAAATATAATAATATATTCTCACATGAAAACGAGGAGATTATAATGCCCTTGGTCTTTGGTACCCATAAATTTTGAAATTTTCAAAGTATGCATACATTTGGGAATTGTGTGAGCTCGTAGTAAGCTATTTTTTTTTGTCGAATATTAAAGTAGCTACTAAAATAATAAAGATTGTGGTTGTTAACCCCTCTCGCGAGGAATATCGACAATGTGATTGGTTGGAATATATTCCAAATTAGATTGGATTAATTTCTTGATTAATGTGATTTTGGATCCAAGACTTAACAATTTAAATTTCCAAGCCTATTAATTAAAGGTTGGTGTAGTCGTATTGCGTATTAAGAGAAATAAGTCGTTTTAAGAGCGATTGAGGGTTATAAGTTCAAACCCGAGGATTGGTTCAATAATATATCGTTCTTCCTATATGATGCATTTTGTGTGGTAGTCTTGAAGGACTCGTATTGCATTCACACAAGTGATTTTCTTGGAGAACATATTCAAATTTGTATTATTTTGAGGATTCAAATTATATTCAGGCAGCCACTTGACTCGATTATGTCAGGTTTAACAATCATGTATGTGTTTTTAGAAGTTTGGTACCAAACCGACAATCCGGATTAATTAGTTGATGATATCGCCTTTATATATAGGTCTCTTGAGGAGTCCATAAAAACACAAAAATCCACGCTTTAGTTGCATATATTCTATTTTTTCCCCTTAAATCTGCAGCTTAGAATTATGGTAGCTTAAACTCTTATTCAAGATGGACTAGAGTTATTTTTTGATGCTTGTCTTCTGTAAAACTCATATAGTTGGGTTAGCATCAATATTTACGTCAAAAGTTGTACTCTTTTTCCTTCGTTCAAGTTTTGCCCCATGTGGTTTTCTTGACAAGGTTTTAACGAGGCAACTTCTTGTTGACATTTGATTTTAATTTAAAATGTTGATATTGTGCTCTTTTTCCTTCGTCCAAATTTTTCCCTATTGGGTTTTATTGGCAAGGTTTTAGTGAGGCAATTTAATTCAACATGATGGTCATCCAAGGGGGAGTCGTATCAATTTTGGTTGTTTAGTGGATGCCCACATTTGATTAAACCAAATCAACTTAATCATCTCCTAAGAATTTGGATTTCCTTCTCACAAATACGATTTTTGTTCCCCGTATGATAAGGTATCTTGGCACTTTATTGAAGAAACTACATCAACTATTTCTGCAAATCATCTCCGAGAATCTAGCAACCCAAGATACAAGTCTTCAATGTTTTTAAAGAAGCATAGAGACTCGAGAAAACTACTACTAGAAGACTAACACAAAAGAAGACTTCATCAAGTAGCAATTTTGTTGACGAAAGAAGAAGAATCTTCTGCATTTAAGAAATCTATTCATCAAATTGGGAAGTCACGACTCAGAGATTTGCAAGCCAAGATTTAATCAAGTACTCATCGGGGAGCGACGCCATCATCAAAGGTGCATTTACTGGACTTATCGAGTTGTACTCTTTTCCCTTCGTCAAGGTTTTGTCCCACCGGGTTTTTCCTTGTCAAGGTTTTAACGAGGCAACATATGCGTGTCCAACACTCCCGAGTCTTTACATGCTCATGCAATTTCGTGTTTTTCTCTTTTGAGTTTTCCTGGTATTTTTGTAATGACTTAGCCACAGTGGTCATCAGGGGAGTGTTATAAACCAAATATCTATTTACTAAGATGCTCTTCGTGTCTAAGATTAGGGTTTACATATCTTGGGAACCAAGTCTTCTATCTATATAAAAAGAGTCTTAACCCATTGTAATTCTATATATATGAATAAGAATGTCTCTCTCTTCTTCTCCCTATTTTATGTCTCCTTCTCCTTTTACAAGATTAATAATATATTTTCATTAAATAAATAATAAATTTATTAATAATCATTACAAATGATTGGGGTGATCTTTGTGAGTGGTAGTGCATGGAGCCCGTGACGATAATGCTGGTGGTGGAAAAGGAGTGGTGATGGGTGGTTCTAGTGATGGTAGTGCATGTGCTCAATGTGCCGGTCTATGTTGTTAGGACACATGTAACATTATTATGGAAGTTGTGGTTGATTTTTTTTAATTTGAAAATAAGATGGTTATTAATACAAAGAAACAATTGTACGGGTTGACCATAAAATTTTTTCCGAAAAATAACCCGACAAAAACCAAGCGATGATAGGGGTAGTAAAGGTTTCAGTTGATCCCACTACATGTTTCACCCGGTAATTTTTTCGAGACAAATATTTCGATCAACCTAGCAATTGTCTGGAAAAAAACATAACAATTAAAAACAAGGGGCAAAATTGTCACTTTATATAGAGCTATAGAGACAACAAAATAATGACAAAGGTTTAAATTGACATAATTTTTTTTACTTACTATGGAGTCTGTGCCGTTACGGCACAGGTGAAGTTCTAGTGCCTCAATAAAACCAAGCAATGTCACTGATCTAGTGTTTTGAAATAGATATCATATTGTCCACAACACAAAACATGTTCGATCTCCTCATTATGTTCATAGAATAAATTGATTATTTTCTCTATCTTGTTTTCATTCATTTTACTACCATAATGTTGTTAACAACTTTTCAACCCATACACCTTTATCCACGGGCATTTGGTTTTCGATGGATTGGATTTCTTTCTGGATCAATTGAGTATAAAGCCGGTTTTTCCATCCTTGTTCCAACTTCCACTTTAAACTTTCAAATGGAAGTACATTTCCCTCACATGTAATTCTCGTCAATATGCACGAATCTAATAGCGTAACTTCTATAAACAACATATGTTCATAGTTAACCTCGGTTGAATATTCATAAAACTAAAACTAAAATCTATAAATTTGAAACGCTAGAAACAATAAACTTACCGCATTTGAAATCTTTGAAAAAAAGAACGTATGTGTAGTCTTCCACTATCGTTCTAATATAATTTAAACAATTTGGGTCATATGGTTTCTAGGTTGCATAAAATATAAACGCCGCAAGGATATCTTCAGACTCTATCTTGAACAACTAGAGGAACGTATACTTGGTCACCTTATTGAACTCAGATCACCACCTCTTTGACTAAATTAATTTGCTTTGGATGACCATATTTGTACACGAGGAGTATACTATCACCAGCTTGTTGACTAAAATTTTGAAAAACATACCTCTTCCTAGTAATTCGATCCATTCGCTGGGGTGCTGGTTGATCCTTTGACTTTTTTTTGTTTCTATTTGCTTTTGTTTTCAAACTCATATTTGGAGAGAAATAACTAGGGATCAAAGATTTTTGTATGCGAAAAATTGGAGAAAAAAAAAGAAGGCGTGAAGTAGAAATGGTAGAAGGTGTAGGTATTCATAGGCGAGGTAGAGTCGAATGTTGGCGATATTGCGTCGATCATTACATCGAACGATATAGATAAAATCGTCAGCGACAAAGACTGTCGCAAAACTGGAGTTAAGAACACTCGATAACATCTCCGCTGCTAAACCATTTTACCACAGTGGCGCGGCTAGCTTACCAGGCCACTTGATTTAACAAATGGAAAATTATATCATGGTGCATAGGAACTGGCCGAATAAAAAGGAATTGAACAAGGGAGCCCGGACCCGTCTTGACTTACTTTACACCCCTAATTCAGACGGACTCACCGGGAATCTTGGGTCGAAATATCAACCTTGTTTTGGGATCGGCCACGAGTCAGTATAGAAAGCCATTCTAGTCAGACAATACAGAGACTACCGAAGACTTTGCTCCAACATTAAAACAAAACGAAGAAGAAAAAAAAAAACCCTTGAACGAGGCAAGCTCTGGTAATTGAAGAACGGTGAACAAAGCCCCATCACATACAGTCATGGTAACCCTATTCTCTTTAGATCATTGATTACTTTTCATGGGTTTTTGTTGTTTTTAGGGTTACAGAATTGGTACTTATGTGGGGGGGGTTCGATCTAGTTTTCTATGACAAAGTTACTTCTTTTGGTTCGATTTCTGAATTCTTTATATGTTTTAGTTCATAATTTGAGATTTTAATGTTGAAATAATTCTTACATTGCATCTGATTGTGGGTATTGGGTTTACTTGGTTCTTTGTTCTTTGGAGTGTTTTAGGTTCAATTGTGTTTGGTTTTTATAGAAAATTTAAGTTTACAGTGATCTTATTCTTGAGTAATTTGTCCATTTATCTTTATGGATGCGTTTTGTGCAGAATTTGTGTAATTTAGTTGAATTGACTTCAGTTTGATCGAAAATCTAAGTTTAATAGTGATCTAATGCTTTCAATTTTGATAGGTTCTTTTACAACCAGACCCGTTTCTCAATGAGCTTACTTCCATGTATGGGAGAAGCACGGAAAAGGGATCAGTTTGGGTCACCTTTAAAAGATGTAATTCAATTTATTCTCTTACCTTGAAATTGAATTGTGTTTCGTTGTGGTTTTGATTTTGATCTGGGACATTGTTGTGTTATTGGTCTCTAGCATCGATGAAGTCTAAGGCGCAGAGGAATAAATTGGGTGCTGATGCTCTTGAATTTAGATGCCTTGTTCGAGCCACTGATAGTAAAAAGACCATCTCTACTTCGGTATGGTTTATAACTATTTACCTCTTTTATTATTGAATGATATTAAATTGTTGAGTTGTGGAAACCCTTGTCTAATGTTTACGTGTTATTATTGAGTTAGGAGTTCAAATGAGAAAATTATCATC
This sequence comes from Papaver armeniacum, assembly GCA_023531295.1. NCBI lineage: Eukaryota > Viridiplantae > Streptophyta > Magnoliopsida > Ranunculales > Papaveraceae > Papaver > Papaver armeniacum. Next base: position 71,426 of record JAJJWW010000740.1, on the reverse strand, counting down.
TAAACCCTGTGCCGTTTCAGAAATTTACTCCGTTCCATGTATCTATTACCTGTATTAGTTTAGAACATATTTCCGCATGGTTGGACGATATGCTGTGGAAGTCATGATTTATACTAGTGCACTAAGTAGTTGATGTCCTGTGCTGGAGTCACTTTAGACACTTGCCTTCGAGTCCATCTTAAAGAAAACCAACCATTATGATCTTTCTTCAATCACTTATTCTCATTTAATAGAAATGCCTCGTTGACAAATGTCGACATGGATGAAAGAGAAATTGAAATAGAAGGAAAATGTGGAGAAAGATAATGAATTTGAGCGGGGTGTGTGTGGGAGTGGTTCTCTGCGTAGGAAACCCATAACAGTCCTATACAAGTTAGAAGTTGGCATATCTCCTATATTGCTTAAATAAGCTAACAACGAAAGGATGTGAGTTTTTATGACGTTATGTGAAGTGTATTTACTGATAATTAAGGGACCATGGACTATGTCAACCGTTAGCTCCCTGTGCACCTTGGACATATATATTGTTACCTCTTTCTTCTATTAAAACTTGCTATAGGATTGTGGTGAAGAAATCTTAAGAGGGTGCCAACCAACATCTCTCTTCCTATTAGTGCTTGTTTCTGTATTTTTTATTTTCGTGCAAAACTCCAATTTGAATGATATATCATTGCCTGTGTTTGAATGGTACACGTTTGTTTATGGACATGAACTCCTCCCCAGTTAGGTATCTGTCTGAACTCATCAGATTGTATGGCTAACTCAATGTTCTTCAGAATTTAAATATTTCTTTGTGTCATCTGGATTCTACAAAGATATCATAGTAGCTTTCTTTTCTGGTTGTGGTTGCAGATTTCAGCTAAGGATCAGCAAAAGTTTCAATCTTCTTATGCAACAGTTCTGAAAGCACACATGCATGCGCTAAAAAAGAGGGAGAGAAAAGATAAGAAGAAGGCAGCCGAGGTGAACAAGAAGGAAGAGAAAGCTCCAAAAAAGTCTCGTTCATCCACCAAGGTTACTGCTTGAGTCATATTCCAGTGTTCCATTCAATCTTTTGTTCCCTTTTTCTATTAAATCATCATGGAAGGATTTTTTGGTTAATCTTCCAACATAGAGAAACAAATGAAATTTTCTTGAATAGCAATTAATTGGATATACAGCTTTTAGTACCAGTTATGTTTTCTTTCTGCGACTAGTAGTTTAGATAAGAATTTTGTGAATGTTTGGCCCTTTGGTGGCTAATAGACAGCGTCACTTGTCTGTATTAGCATTCTGGCGACTCCTAAGCCCTTGCCACTAACTATAGTAATTTGAAGATGTGATTTCAGCTGAGATGCTGTTGTCATTTGGCACCGTAACACACAAGGTGGTATTTCGCTGTCAAAAGCGTTAGTAAGTAGATACAAGTTATGGTACTCATGACCTTTCAGGCAGCTTGTCCTGCAAAAGTTTTCTGCAAGTTGGTTTGTTGACTTTCTTTTTCTTTGCTGAAGCTGTTGCAGTATTTCTATTTGTATCTAAAACCCAATGCCAAATTTTGGTCTCTTGACCCCTCTATCAGGTCATTGTACATTTTCTGTTTTCTGCATGAGCTATACTCTGGTAACATAGCAAAGGAAAAATTTGTGCTGGGTGGAGATTTTCTTTGCTTTGAAATAGAATTCAGTTTCTGAAATTTTCCATTTCAGTGAGAAGTAATATCTAAAAACAAGGACAGCAAAGTTTAACAGCTTGTCTATATTCCTGAGATAAGGTTGAATCACCAGAAATTGAACTTCTAATTTCAGAAGGAATATGGTGATAAAATTCCAGGTTGAACCAAGTTGAACCTGGAAAACATGATCTCTCTAAGAACAAAATACATTTCCATGAAAAGAAATCTCACATCTTTTACAAATTGTGTCTGGGGAAAAATCTTAACAAACACAGCTTCAAAAAAACAACAAAGATGAAGTTGCAAAAGTTTTTCTAAAAGAACATCAGAAAGGTATTAGCCTATGAATAGGATGATCGTTTAAGCCGAGATGCGAGGTAGCGTTTGTACTTTACAGGGTCGTGCCACCATGTTGGAGTATTGAGGATTGCACGTTCCAACCAAAACGGATCTCTCTGTACCTGATCCTTCTTTGCCAGTCTACGGTAGAGCCTTCTCCACCTGTCACCAATACGTTCTAATCGAAGACTCTTCTTTCTTGTAACAATAAACTTTAAAATGTCCTTAAATACCCGAGCTATCTCGTCACCACGGAGTATGTAGACATACTGCAACGAAACAATTGGGTCAGAACAGGAACCATGTCCAACTTTCTCAAGGCAGAATCATCCCAGTTGAAATCTTGAAGATAACAAGGGTATCTAAGGTGCATTTAAGAGAAATCCTACTTAAAAATAGAGAAATGAGAGGAAATAAGTGTTTCTTATAATTTTTTAGATATAACCCGAATATGAAAAGTGATATAATAGGAGGTTTCGTACCAGAAAGAGGAAGCCAGCAGTTGCTAAGATTACTTGTACGAATTCGTCCAACATACCAGCAACACCTTCATCCTCGGGACCATCCCCTCCCCCACCTCCACCACTCGGTGGTGGACGACCTCCAAGTCCACCTCCACCTCCAGTATCAGCATATTCCTTATTTTGCATCTGCTCCCTCAAAATATCCTGTATTGACTTCTCTTTTCCTATTCCTCCCATAGCATTCTCAAGAGATTTCCATGGAGACGACCCCTAAAAGGAAAATCAAATAAGGTCAAAATCAACTCAAATGAAAATAAGATCCAAACCAAGTGGTCCTAGCTTTGCAGCAGTCCCCTCTTTCTTATATTGATGCTTCAAATGTTAACTAAAGAAGATTGGAGGTCATCCTTTTTCACACATGAGATATATTGCGGCTTACATTATCTTATCTTCCCCAGACTCGTCCCTTTGGGATGTTTTGTTCAGAGTCCTAGACCTACATCTCAAGCCCTATGCCTCAACAATTGACGACGTGACTCTTACAGGAAGTTTTACATGCTTTATATACTCATCAATCAGCACATTTCGAAATTAAGATACTCTTGGAACAGGTGAGAAGACCCTAACGGTCTAAACAGAACGTTATGCTAGGAAGTTGAGGCAAAATTTACAGACAGGAATACAAATTACTCAGTAGCCAGTCGGGTCTCCTGACACGATCAATGGGTGCGGCATCAACATGTGGATCCATTGAGATTGACCCTAACTATAAAAATATGAACCTTATGCCAGGAAGTAAGACGATACTAAGAGACAGAGGTACGAGTTCCTATATAGTTACTTGTACCTCGAGAGTTTCTCATCAAACAAACATACTCTTCCATGTTTAGTTGCCCTGACTATACTACCAACAAATAAAAAAGAATTGGAGATGAGTTACTTACATCACCACTATTCTCTGGTTTTCCTTTGTTTCCAAACAAGCAAACGGTGGTGCCCCTCTGGTATCTAGATGTGCAAGAAACTTGTCTCAACGGGGTTCCAAGAAGTTGAACAGAATTATTCCGAGAGACACATGATTGTGAGGAAGATAAACAACGTGATGGGCATATACTCTTGGTTTTTGCAATCGTCCCACAAGCAGTAATCTGCAAGCAGCTCATCCTTTGTAATATGTTTAGTTCCCCAGACTTCAATTCTCTCCCCATATGAATCTGTACGTCAAACAACCAGACAAAGTTAAATTCAATTCACAAACAAGCAAAGCTTACAAAGACAATAAAGTGAAGGTGTGTTCATCGAAAACAATAGTATAAGGCTACTTTCGCGAGCAGTAAAGTAGAATCTTGGGCCGCTATTCAAAGAAACCAAGATGAACATGACTCAACAGCTGAACCTCAAAACAACAACCCTTGCTATATATTGTAAGCTATATAGCCACAGTCTGGATCAGGCATACAAATCGACTAACCCTAAATATACCTACTGTTAAACTTCTAATTTTCTCAACTCACAAGTTGAGTAAAGGGTTCACAGACAATTCAAATTGGAGATGTAATGTGTCAAGGGGGCAAACCATCTGATTAAACCTAGAAATAAGAGTTAAAATTAAACCAAACAAAACAAAATTTAGGGGATTTGCTTTAAACCCCAGAGTTCAAATTCTAGCAAATAATCACATATATTCAACCACACCCAATTTCAGCCACCATTTGTTCATTTTCAAAAATGGGTTTTCTTATCGACATCTATTACTAAGACTAGATAATGCAATTGGATTAGTATAATACAGAAATTACAGAAACCAAAAAAAACCTACCAATATACTGAATCTTGAACTAAACTAAAATCAAATAGACTATTGTATAAAATCTTAAGATTTCCTACCTTTTTGTTGTTGCTTTGAATATTTATTGAGGTTTTCTTCTTCTTCTTGTATTTCTCTCTAGTCTCTCAAGTTTCAGAAGTTCAGTTCTTTCTAGTGCAATTGCTGAGTTTATCTGAACTAAAAAACTTGCCCTTTTGTGAATGTGGGATATTTTAACCCAAAGCTCCTACCTGTTTGTAAGGAAGTGGATGTTTAAGCCCATTTTGGTCCATCTTACTGACTCAGTCATGAATTCCATTCAGTTCCTCAGTCAGCAAGACCAAAGTTCCCTTTTCACTCTCTCAGCTGTTAGGTTAGGTTACTAATTCCAGTCTTCATTCTTCTTCTTCTACAGCTCTCTCAGTCTTATTCCTTCCAAATGGCTGAGAAATTGGGTTGTATGTATTGGCAGATACAACATATGGGAGTTTTTGTGTTGATGAAGTTGGTGCTTCACATGTTGATAAGGTATGTGATTTTATAAGTTTAATCTTTAGTTTTAGTTTTGAGTTTTGATGAATAAATTTTGTTTAGATTTATAATTATGAGTTAAAACAGAATCTGGGTTTCATCTGTATGAGTCAATCTTGTTATCTTTTATGTGCAAACGAGAGAGTATTAGAGATGCAATTACAGTTTGTAGAAAGGATATTTGAATGATGGGTTTGTATGATAAGAAATTGGAGATTGATTAAACTCTGTCAAAATGTAAACGAAAGATATATGGACATTAATTTGTAACAGCCATGCGTTTAGGAGTTCAAATTAGCACTGACAAGGCAAATTGAGATGCCACATAGAGAGTGTTCGATAAAACGTCTCAAATGATTTACACAAAATTGGTTCAAGAATATAAGACTAGGCGCTGTTGATTGCTTACTGTAAAGGAACAAACAAAGTAGAAGGTGGATAGATTGTGCTTTATCAATAAACAAGTTCTTGTAGAAATTTAATGAATCAAGAGGGCTGAAATTGAGCTTATCAGTTGGGAGTATGTTGTGTGGTTATATCACAATGGAACTGCCTCTGTGCACAGCACTTTCTGGTCGTAGTTTTGTTTTTGATATACACACATTAAAAGTAAAAAGTTTCTGTAGATTCACCAACCTAGGACGTTAGTTGGCTACCAAACCTCTGCAGTAGTTAAATCAATTGGGCTAACAAAGAATTAGATTATACTGTTTGTGCCACTTGCATGTCATAGAGCTGATGAAACAACTTCTTAAAATCCCCACATCCCTACAACGGAAATGGCAGGTTATGAAGTCCTTCGGCAACAAGTAGGACGTAGCAGATCAGTCATCTTTGCAATCACAGTATTGTAGTAATTTGGTTTCTTTATGATGTTTTATTTTCAATTCTTCTCCACTTTGTCGACTTTCTTTGGTTGTATATGAGAGAGTCAATTTTGATCTTGTTGGTTCTGGTGGGAGATATATTTCTTCCTATTCCGATCATAATTAGATTAAATGTTCACACATATGTATTGCCATCCAGGATTCACCAATGCACGCACCAGCTCAGTAGTTCCTTACTCTGAGGGTTAGTGCTGCGAGATAATACTGTTTGTGCCATTTGTGAATATGGTGGCCATGTTTTGTGGTATGCTTCTATTCTTGCGTTGTAATGCTGGTTTCCTCTTTTTCATAAGGTTTGAGTATTCTATCTTTGGCATAGAGAGTACTCTTCGTTTTTGTTTTACACTTACTAAGATAGAGGTGTAAAACTGTTAGTGGTTGATGCATTAAACGATAGAGCCCTTGCAGATATTGTTGCTGGAGTTGTGATCCCTGGGAGGTAGAACCATTATGGTGCAGGGTAAATTACTTGTGTCTTAGCAGTCCTGTTGTTTGAGATAATGTTCCTAAAGTGTCAACTTTATCTTCTTGTGTGGATACCATTGTGTTGGGGAGTGTATAAGATGCTTTCATGCAACTATAGCAGCTGCTGATGCTGAATCAAATACTGAATCACCAGGCCTTTCTAAAGCTGAACTTGTTGTTGGCTGTATGCGGGGTTCCATGTCTTTATTTGGTGTTTTTTTCTCTTACAGAGTTTTTGTTGTTCAAAGTTTTATTATGGTTTTGTGCAGGACTACCGATATAAAAAGCAGTGTTCTACGTGTGAAAAAATGGGCTTGGTAGGCTGATCTGACGGTGAAAGAGTTGATATGTGTGTGCTTCCAAGAGATAGAATCTGGGATTGAAGTGAATGGTGGTGGGTTTGGCGGGAAGGATGCAGGAATTATGATTTTGAAAATTCCCAATGTTTTCAAATGTCGCTTGCTTGATCTTTGGTCTGGTTAGTTCGTTTTTTCATATAAAAATTGGATCTTTATTGATTTCTTAATTGGGTTCACCTTAGCTAGATTTTAAAGGTTTTAGCATGTTCATAATTCTGTGTTTACTTGTGTACAGAACAACAACTCTGCTGGCATTATGTGTTTTGAAAAGCTATGGTCGATGTATCTGATTGTGACTAGTATTTATCTGATTGCTTATCAACAAGTGACAAACCCATTCTGGTATGTATAAGATTCTGATTTGAAAACTTTGGACTCCTGATTTTCGTTTTGCCCACTAGTGCTGGAAAAGTTCTATGGTTGTCAAGCATGTGAATTTCATGTTGAGGTTTTGTTAAATGTGGTGTGTAAAATATGTGTTGTTCCGAATGCAGGTTCTTTATGGACTTGAACAAGCTCATGCATTAGATTCATTTAGAGCAGAATCATCATTACTTTGTGGAACTGAATCCAGTTTATGGCTCCATTGTGCGGATGGTACTAGTTCGGTAATTAATCCATCAGAAAGTAAGCATCTAATGTGAAGCTTGAATCTTCCAATAGCTGTACTGCAAATGTAAGGCATGGTGACTGTGCACAGACAGATCCTAGAAGAGATGGTTCCAAATATTTCATTGGAGGCTTGACATGGAGTTTTCCCGCAACAAGACGGAGGATCAAATGGTCTTCTGGATGGGTTCAGAGAACCCCTGCCTTTTCAGATTTTGTGCCCACCTACAAAAGCAGTGATATAGGTATGTTTGTTGTGTAATAAGTTTCTTTGCCATCTTTATCACTAGGAAGATTCATGTTGTTGGGTTATAATTTGTTATTTTCTCATTATTGAATATAGATTTTTAATCCTCCATGTAATTGGTGTGAGGGATTCTTTTTCTAAACTTACAAAGAATGGTATGATGATTCCATGTATGAAGGATCTTTCACTTATGTTTTTGCTTTTTCTTTGCCTTTTGACATAGATCTTTTCTTACATTAGGTAGTTATCTGATTAAAGTTGTAATTCTAATGTATCGATTCTTAACTTACCTCTGAGTTGTCGACGATGGTTTCAGTCAGATATGACCCTGTGGGAAACTGTATAATGAAGGATGTGTCTTAAAATGAGAAAGATTCTTCAGCATAGGTATTACTACTGATAAATGGTTCTCATCTTCCCTTTCAGATGGTTCGAAGTTATCATAATACGGGATATGTGTTTCTGTAGATAGTGGAGTACATTGTCGAGAAACCAAAGGATGCTAACATTGTAGGGATTTTGGCCGGTATTCTTGGTTTAGGTATGTTCCATATTCGAGTTATTGTCACACTATATTTTTAGATATTTTAGTGCAGATTACTAGATTAGCGCTTCATTTGGACTGCAAATCCTAATTGTTAGCTTGTTTCTATCTCAGTTTTATCAGATTTCAAATAAACTTAGTAGTTCAAGGTTTCTTGTTGTGTATATATTGTGTCAGGCCACGTTTATTTAACTATGGTACCTGACTGAGTTTTCTATTTGGCAAATGTGAATGCAGCTGTTTATCTTGATTTGATAAATCAAATGAAAGCACTCATCAAGAGAGCCAGGAAAAAGGTTTATACTCTTCTTATGGGAAAGCCAAGCCCAGCAAAACTAGCCAACTTCCTCGAGGTACAGCTTTTATCCAGGCATCCAAAATAGTTGCTGTTTTCAACAGCTTGAGATGATTACGAATAAGAATTTTCATTTTGCGCAGTTGGATGTTTTTATATATGCCTCTGCTGCCCAAACTGCGCTTTAGGATAGCAAAGGTGTTTTATCTCCAGTAATTACACCTTTTGAAGCCGTTCTGGCTTTCAACAGGTATGCTTACAAACGACGTCTTTACTAGATACTCCAATTTATTTAGCTGTATGCGTACGTTCGCAGTTACATTTTCTGTTTGTGTCATTTATTTTTGGAGGTGAAGCATCCATAGATATTTGCAATGTCTTAGAATTCAACCTCTCATGTTCAGAATTTCATTATGTTGATAAAATTGTTTACATGAAGTATTCTTGATACCGAATTTGCTCATTCTTACGGAGTCAGTAGACTGCGTAATATGTGATAGGCTTCCAGGATTTGATCACATTTCGTCAGTTCAATGTCCATGGAAACCCCGGAGAAGCTCTTTTACCCTTCATGAAGGTACTGCCCGAAGGATACACCAATGAATACGTCTGGAGTTGGTTCCAAGGGCACAACAATGAACAGATTCTCTGTATAGAATATTTTCTATTGCTCAATCACAAGAACCCATTAAATTATTGAAAAATAAAATTCCCCAAAACAATACTGCCTCATATTTTTTTAATAAAAATGGATTGGTTTTGAGAAATTAAGAAATTAAAAATCTAATCATCGAAAGTGGTTGGAAGACACTTGTTAGAAAAAGTTCAATTATATTTTCCCACACATTCTGTCAAAAGTAAAAACGAAATCGTCTTAAAAATAAAAGTAACATTTTAACTTTCCCAATTACGTAAACCAAATTATTTTATTGTAACATTTATTTATAAAACAAATTTATTTTAAGAACGGATGGAGTAATCAATAAATCAAATCTTATTCTATCCAACATTACAAATGTTGCGATGGATTTAGTTGTCGCATTAACATTAGATCTGGACCTCTCACCTAACGCAACTCCAACCACAAGTGAAGTTTGGTTTGGCATTTGGTGTTGCACAACCAAAAACAATAAGTGATAATAAGACTGCAACCAGAATTGGTGGGAATCCCTGCACATCATAAATTGATGTTTCCATGTGGCTCCAATAAATCATCCAGCTAACACCATACCATTTGAAGAATGATAATCCGCACAAAGCTTCACAGATGATATTCCAAGTAATGCATCATCTAACGTTTGTTTTTCATCCCAACGATCTCGGATACCTTGATTCAACCGTCTGATGAACCCACTCTTAATACCTTCACAATATCTCAAGAAATGAGCAACATTTACAGGATTCTTATCCTTCCAACATGCCTTATCAGAATCCGCCGGCAACTTCTTCTTGCCGGAATTTAACAATGATGGGTGGTAATCAAACCCAACTGAGTTCCCAACAACATATTCTTCCATGCCTTGTATCAAGGATTCCGGCACACCATGATAATCCCCATAACTCCATATCCATACACGAGCCATACCTCTCTGCACTGCCATGACTACTTCCTTGTCAACATTTCTCTTCTCCTCGTGCAACAACAATGAAGGACTAATGTTAAGTTCAAATTCTCCTTCATTTTGATGATTGACAACAACCGGATTTGATAGATTTTGATCAGCAAGCCGAACCGTTACCCGGGTTATCGTGTTTTTCAGGTGAGATTCATTAGGCGGATACAGAATATTTTCCACAAATTCACTTGTGTTAAGAACAACTCGACTGATTTTGTCGTTTGAGACGTATAAGAGATTAAACCGCCGCGATGCGGCCGAGGCCTCGTGGTTTTGGCTGATGATGTTGATTTCAAAACCTTTGGAGGCTTCATAGTTTGCCCACAGAGAGATTATTGCAACAAACAAGATGGATAAGAAACGGATGCTAATGCTTTTGAGAGAATGAGAATCACTTGGGCCGAAGCCGACGTCTTCTTCGTTTTTGTTGGAGGAGGTGGTGGTGGTGATGAAAGGTTGAAGAAGGAAATGATCTTCCATGAATGACATTTTTAGGTATGTTGTTCTTTGATTGGAAGAAACGAAAGCCAAGTAGAGTAGCGTAGTACCACACTTGTCGGGAAATATTCAATTATTGTGGTGCCAACCGAATAAAGTGGCATGTATATAGACAAGACAGTGGTGTTGGTCGCTATATAATTCGGGGCCACTGTTTTAATTGCAGTCATTATAACTCCTTATCTTTTTATCTGATAGAAAACGAAACAACCACACCCGATTAGACTGTTATTTATGGACTGTTTTGATGATTTTTTATTCGTTTTTAATCAAATCAAATCGTACATCATAAACTAGAGGATATGGTTTTGAAGTACAGTGGTTCTATACAGACCGAGCGTCTGAACCACAGAAAAACAATATTTTGAAAAGCTTTCACAATTTTTGTTGGTAAGATGAAAAGTCATGGGAGACAAGAAAGTTCTTATGGTGGGGCCCATTAAAAATTTTGTGAGAGGTGGTTTTCTCGTAGTCCAGTTTGGTGGTTCGCCAAGAATTTTTGTTTGAAGTATTGCATTTGTCCTATTTTCTCTATAGGATTTGCTCTAAATACACCTTGCTAATACTGGAGGAGACACAGGAAATTCAGGAGGAGGGAAATCAGCAACTACATACCCACAAGAAGTAAAGATGCAGGCAGCTATTTGGGCTTATGAAAAAGGTCTGGAAAAGTTCATTATAAAAGGAGCTTACGAGAGTATTACCCACAAGAAGTAAAGATGCAGGCAGCTATTTGGGCTTATGAAAAAGGTCTGGAAAAGTTCATTATAAAAGGAGCTTACGAGAGTATTTTCAAGTTCTTACAAGGAAAGGCAACTGACATATCCTGGCGCTCAAAAGCTTATCTCGATAAAGCAAACAGACTAGCACAATTATGCAACAACTTTTTGGGTTTTTACTTTGTTCCGAGATTAGGAAATTGAGTGGCAGATATTTTAGCAAAATTTGTAAGGCCATTAAACACTACAGTCTTTTGGGAAACCACTCCTCCGTCTTGTATTATTAAACATCTAAAATATTAGTAACTAAAATATAGAACTAAAATTTATCTTGGCCTACTTAACCCAAGTATTAGTAACATCATTGGAAATTTTAGGCTCAAAAGAAAAAACACATTCGGCTAGTCTAAAACTAAAAAGGGAAATATCTTGAAAGAGAGTATATTCATTGATTGCTTTCAAAAAGTCCTCCTGAAAATCGGTCACCAACTCCTTAGCATCATTTTTCGTAACGACATGAGTGAGTTGCAACTCCACCGCTTTCTTGAGAACATCCTAAATTGCTTTAATTTCTCGTTTGCCTGCAGAGATCCTAGATTCCAAACCCTAATGGTGGCACCAAAGGAAGCTTTGTTTACCGTGTCTCTCATCACAAAACCTACATCATTGGACAAAGAGACGGAATCAAAGACTACACCAGTGTTACGTTTAATTCATCAAGGAAGAGGAGGCATCAGTTTTATAGCATTAGTGATATTAATGAGGGGTCTAGGAATAATATATGTTGGGCACTTTAAAGATTATCATAGCTCCATTCTAGCCAGGACGAAGCCATCATAGTGCGCAAGGGTGTTCACTTGCACCTCCGCCAAGTCGGCTCATAAATATAATTTGAGGAAACTATTTAATTTAGGCCGACTTTCAAGCTCGTTTTTGCTTCTTTGCACCCCCTAGCCAAGTTGGCTTTATGGGTAAGTAAATATCAAAAAAAAAAAAACCTAGAAATTTTGACTCCGTTGTGGGTGCAAAATTAATCACCCCAACAATCTTCGAGATTTGTATATGTTGATCGAATCTCCGTCGTTGCTTTATTTCTCCAGAACTGTGGATGAAAGATGAGGGGGTACCTGCAAATTAAGACACTCCGACGCTTAAGTCAGAGAGAGTTCTAGACAGGTTTTTTCAGAGAAGAAAAGGAATTATTATTGTGTCCCATTTGAGTTGGATTTTAGCCTCTATTTATAGGCTGAAAACAAATTTTATTGTTATGATTTGTAGTTATCTCAAATAACCACCAAAATTTACCTTTATCTTATGAGATTTGTAGTTATCTTAAATAACCACTTAGATTTGTACTTATCTCCCCAATATTTGTATATATCCTGGAAGATTCATGTTTATCTTCATCATATTTGTGCACATCTTGAAAGATCCATGTTTATCTTGTCAAGATTTGCATTTTTCCAAGAAGATCTATGTTTATCTTTATATATCTGGATATATCTTGAGAGATTCCAAGCTATCTTCTCCAGATTCATAATTATATCAAAAGATCTATATTTATCCCTTTGAGATTTGTATTTATCTTTAATATTTTCCATAATAAACCATTGAGCCTCTTTAATAAGCCATTTTTGGTTTCTTTAATAAACCACTGGCTTTCCTTAATAAACCCAGTCGGGCTTCTTTAATAAGCCATTTTTGGTTTCTTTAATAAACCACTGGCTTGATAACCCAGCTGGGCTTCTTTAATAAGCCATTTTTGGTTTCCTTAATAAACCACTGGGTTACCTTGATAACCCAGCAGCTTCTTTAATAAGCCATTTTTGGTTTCCTTAATAAACCACTGGTTACCTTGATAACCCAAATAAATGCTTCTTTAATAAGCCAATTTTGGTTTCCTTAATAAACCACTGGGTTACCTTGATAACCCAGCCGGGCTTCTTTAATAAGCCAATTTTGGGTTTCCTTAATAAACCACTGGGTTACCTTGATAACCCAGCCGGGCTTCTTTAGTAAGCCAATTTTGGTTTCCTTAATAAACCACTGGGTTACCTTGATAACCCAGCCGGGCTTCTTTAGTAAGCTAATTTTGGTAATGGGACACAACGTGCGCCTAGCACGTGCACCATATTTGGTGGGTACAAACATCCGTACTTGGTTCTAGCGATAACAACTCTAGGAAACCAATGACAAAGCCAGTCCTAAAACAAAGGTTGTTTTACTATTCCAAATAGACCACATAATAGCAGCAAAAAACACTAAGGACAAACACAATCTACAAAAAAGAATTAGGAAAATTTGGCAGGCAAACAAAGAGAAGAGAGTGTCAAACAACAGGCACCAAATAATACATAAAAAATTCATTAGAAAATGGGCTACTGGCAAACCATAGAATCAATAAAGCGTTCTAATATGAAGAACCTGCTCCCGCAGAAGCAGAATTCTGTAGGGGGTGCTCGATTTTCCACATACACTTTCGAAGATGGGTATTTGAGGAAGGTCTAGGATCTCGAGACGCTAAGTAGGTTGATTTAGAGCTATATTCTCATTATTTGAAAGCTCTCAATTCCTCTTATCATAAGTGCACAAATCGGCTTAAATAATGAAAATCTACTCAACATAAACATTATCAAAGTGGGTATTTAATCCAGACAAGTTCCAGCATCTAATATCCGAATCAATAAAGTAAGAGACTTTCAAACTAGGACTCTGGGGATGGATCAAGGGAATAGGTTTAGCAAATCCCAAAATAGGGATCTGGTTATTACACCAAGGGTCAATAAATTGGCAATCACCCACAATCCATGAGCATTAAGGATAGTGCTTATGAAATGACGAGGGTATCCAAATACACCTCGCTTTTTCGTCACAACCTATAAGTCCGATACCAAGTGTGATCGTCTATGGACAAAGTCGAGACAATACAACAACAAGGTATTCATTTGACAATAGTTATGGTACAAGACCGATTGACTATATGATCAATGCCTAGTAATTAGGAATTAATCTACAAGTGTATTTACTTTTAATTATAATAAACAATTATAATCGCGGAAAGTAAAAGTAAATGACACAATAAGATTTTAGTAAAGAGGAAATCGAAAATGCAAAAAAAAAATCCGGGACTTAGTCTAGTTTTGAATACTCTCAGTATTAAGCCGCTATACAAAGAACAAAGTCAACTTCGCATAGTTGAGACCAAGTAATCTACCCCTAGTTACTTAGTTGTGTCGTCCTCCCCTGCGTCTCACGATCGTCTAGTCACTCACGCTAATCCCAAGACAAATCGTTATCTTGAGTTGTTTTACCGATGTAAAGTCTTAAGCACTCAACTCCTTTGATCGTATTCCAAACAGTAGAGGATCAAAGCTGTTTGGTATCCACTCTATTCAATCTTTAAGATAAACATTTGTTGAGTTCGACAAAGGATCTTCCATTTAAACTAGTAAATTCTTTGTCATGTAAGATCAATCTAAATCCGAAAAAATCAGATCTAGATTCACAACTATCAGATTGTAGAAAACCACCAAATGATAGTTGCCGATCAATACGACTATATGATCAAATCTTTTAAAGAAAAATCTAATCTAAGTCGGATCCCATCCGATCAAGATGTGTGCACAAATCACGAGATACGAAAACCAATAAAGAAAATCTTCTTTGTCTTCAAATCTTCAAGTGCCTTCTTATGTACCTTCACACCACAAGCTTGAATCCACTTATGATTATCACACACAGAACATAGTTTGTTAACAATGGATGGTCACAAGTTGTCTTTAGAGATCCCGTCAATACTTTGATCTAGTTTGTGTGACCCTTATGTCAGAAGAGAAGTTATGTTCACTAAAGATAATAAAGAGAAACTTACAAACTTAAAGAATATTGTGATTTCTTTTGATTTCATGTCTTAAATTCAACTTTATGAATAGTTCTTTACTAGTAGTAGGTATGTTCTTCATGCGATGCTTGTGCCGATATTTTGGATATTTGAGGATGAATTTCCCTCTTAATTACTTGGGTATTCTTACGGGACACAAATCCAAATCTGCAGGGAGTATGGGAGGTTATTCTTGAAAATTTCTAGAAAAGACTCGACACTTGGCAAAGGAAGTACCTATCTAAAGGTGACGGACTTATGTTAGTTAAGCATGTGCTTGCTTCCTTACCCATTTACTCCCTCCGTTCTTAAATAATAGGCTGGTTTCATGTGTAATTTGTACATGAAACCAGCCTATTATTTAAGAACGGGGGAGTATTACCTGTTTCTATTTAACTACCAGTTTCAATTGAGAAACAAATAAATAAAATAATGATGCACTTTCTATGGGATCCACTAACTCAGTTATATATAATAAAAATAGTTAGGTTAGATGGAGGAAGGTATGTTTATCTGAAGATAGAGGCAGTGTTGAAATCATAAAACTGAAATTTGATGAATAAGGCCTTACACGTAAAATGGAGTTACGGTATGGTAAAGTTGAGAATAGTTATAAACCTGAAGTCTGGTGGAAATTAGCTGGCTCTTCTTCTAATTACTAAAATGGTACTGTTGGTAAAAGCTTATGGAAAGGCATCGTCAAATCAAAGAACGTTGTACAACAACTTTCAAACTCACAGTTTGTCAGTGGCAACAAAATTAGTTTCTGTCATGATTCATGGTCTGGCATTCATTTCCTTGCAGATATTTTTCCTTTCTACGCATAATCTCAAGACACAAACATGCATCTCTACGAGAAATGTTGGCAAGTCAACTTCTTCTGGTAATACTTTATCTATTGCTTCTTGTTACTCAACTCTGGTTGATGATGAGCTCATAAGCTTCCGACACAAATGCATTTGAAACTATAGGATACCTCAAAAAGTTATCTTTTCACTTGGACACTCTGCTAAAATGATACTCCAACTTTAGACTATTTAAGGAAATCCATCGTGATAAACGATTGCATTTTGTGCAAGAAAGTTGTGGATCAAACTCTCATTTATTCTTAGGCTTTTAGATCAATAAATATATTGAATTTTTCTTATATGGATTCAAATTTGATTGAGTTTTCCATAAGGATCTAAAATCTAATACTCCCTCCCTTACTTTTTAATAGGCTGGTTTCTATAAATAAATATTTCAAAAAAATAAAAATGTTGTTTCCTAATCGAAAGTCAAACGTTACTTTGGGCTTTTGACCACTTCTCTTAACTTTTTTTGATGAAAGTGTCATGGGGACCATTTCACTTTACTTTTCTACCGACAAGTGTCATGGGACCATTTCAATTCACTTCTTTTATTGACAAGTGTCATTAGGACCACTTTCAATGATTAGTTTTCTTAATTTCCTTAATTTTCTAAAAACCAAACCAGCCTATTAAAAAGTAACGGAGAGAGTATACAAAAATGAAATGTAAAACATCTAAACTAGAAAGAGAAAATCAAGAGGCCCATTCATGGTAAATACAAGAACTTCTATCTACTTATCGATGATGTCAAGTGCCTGCTTTACAACTGGTCTTACGGAAAAAACACTTTTGAAAAATATCTTTAGACGACGGGCTATTAATTGTTGTTTTCTCCTTTTGATATTTATTTTTTCCCATGGATTTTGCAACTTTTTCTAATAAATTGCCCTTTTCCAAGTTAAATAAAACAAAAGAAGATAAAACCGATAATTAGTACACAAAATTGGTTAAAATGATCAAAATCAACAATTCCTGGGTGAAACGTACATTTAGATTTTGATACTGTTTAAATGGACAAAAATATAAAAATAGCCAGGATGTAACCAGTTTCATCCTACCCATTTTCAAATACTTTTTCTTATTTTTAATTTACATCAGGATGCATCCAGTTTCATCTTTGCTATTTTTTAAGTTTAAGTGAGATGAATCCAGTTTCACCCTTGCTATTGTTTTGGTGTCCATTTCACTCGTACTAATTTTTAGTCGTCCATTTAAACCATGTTTTAAAAATATTTGGAAAAATGACCCATTTTCCGTAATTAGTATTGGAGAAAGTAAACACCGAGAAACAACGTAAAAGGTGTTTTTTTTTTCTGATCGGTCAATAGGAAATATAATAAATAACACACATGCCTGTGACATGTTTGATGTCTCGAGTGTTTTCGTGGAAAACGTGTAGTAGATTGCTACGTGTGGCAAGTCAAAGTCAAGAGACTTGTCATAGGAAAATAACCAGTGATGCTATTAGTCTTGCCTTGGCTGGCCGCTTAAAACTTGCCACAGCCCTCCAATTCTGGCGAATTTGGATGACTCGAGATTATAGTTTATGAGAAAGGATGGCCATTGATTATGGACACATCCTTTGTATAGCAAAGTGGCGCTATTGGCATAGTGGCACTGGGCGTAGCTTACGACATAACGACATGCCAGTGGCGTAGCCGTGGCGGTTGTTTTAGCATATTGGCGTTAGACCCAAATGTGGCGTGCCAACATTGCCCATGTTGCCACAATAATCCCAATGCTCTGGGAAACGTTACTTGGCTTGGTTGGCGAAGAACTTTGCTCGAATTAGGATTTGCATGCCAAAACCCTAATTAGTGCATGCGACATGCTGGCCGTGGCACATCGATGTTTTGTGCAATCAGTGCCATAGCCATACCGAAAGAACCATATCCAAGCCATCATGTGGAGACGCCCACATGATAAAGGATTTCCACGGTGGTTATAATATGGCGTCTTTGTTGTGGTTTCTGCTCCCATTCCGACTCCTTGTTTTATGATATTGGGTAGATTTTGCACCTACTAATCCATGACGGATTACCTAGTTCTCCTAGGCTTAATTTCGATGGGAAAGGTATAATATATCATGCGGCAATACAAGAAACCCTAATTTTTGCAAATTAGTCGTAGAGTAATTCGAATTTTGTGAATTATCACAAAATTGATTGAATTCCTATGTGTTGACACAGAGTTCTTTAAGTTCATTTCAAGAGAGCGGTATGCTTTCCGATTGAATACTTTTATGCAAGGACCTTATCCTCGATACTTGGAAATTCGTGCTATACACTGCGAGTGAACACAAATTGTCATGCCATATCAACATTAAGGGTTCAGCCTGGGAACATAGCACAAAAAGAATTCAAAAAAACTTATGTTAATTGAATAATATAGGCAGGGTGCCGAAATTTACAGAATATCTGGGATTGTTGCTCAATAAATGCGCCAGTGAAGAGGTTGAACACTCATCACTTTTACATGGCTCTGTTTCTTCGCAGAGTGACGGCACATTAAATGTTGGGTTTTACAAATTTAGCCATGAACTAAAAACCACCATCAACATTAAGTCCCATACTTAGTACGTAACAGTGGCATTGTTGCGGGTAAGCATGATATGGTGATTGTAAAAGGATAAAAAATCGAAAGGGCAAGACATGAGAAGATTACCAGAAAACTCGATTGACATTTGGCAAGAGGCATAAGTATCAGAATCTTTGTGTCACACTTCTTTTCTTGGCCACTGAGTACTAGTTCCATGTATTATTTGTGCAGCGAGCCTTGAATACAAAGATGAGTGTTGAGGTGGTGAAGCCATCAACACTATAATGTATTAAGGCAGTATGCATGACAACATAGTAGTGAGTGTTGAGGAATTTGTACGTCTTAACACTAAGAGAGAAGTGTTAAGGCAGTTTTCCTGGCAACACATTGATGAGTGTTGAAAACTTTGAACATCTCAACACTAAGAGGAAAAATGTGTTGAGGCAGTTTGCCTGGCAACACAGTAGTGAGTGTTGAGGAATTTGCACATCTCAACACTAAGAGAAAAGGATGGGTTGATGCCCGGCAGCACATTGGTGAGTGTTGAGGAATTTGTACGTCTCAACACTAAGAGAAAAGGATGTGTTGATGCCTGGCAACACAGTGGTGAGGAATTTACACGTCTCAACACTACAGTAAAACTTCTATAAATTAATAGTCTTGGGACTGCTAAATTCTATCAATTAAGCGAAATATTAATTTATCGATAAATTAATAAATTATTATTATATCAAACATACCAAATTTAATTCTAAATTTCTAAAATAAGTGTGTAGTATCAAATATCTAGAGATTTAATTTGCAATTCAAATTATTTTCTAATTATGTTATGACATATTATGTGTATAAATGTTATATATTTTAACATTAAAATTAAAATAAAAAAACGAAAACACAATAAAATCATTTTGAAACTTCTCATAGTAGTACAGATGGAGTCCAATATATTATAAATGCTTACAAAAACGAATAACCATAGATGTTTATTTTAATAAGCATCGAATGTAATGTAATCACAACATTATTAATTTATATATTAGTTGGGACCTATTGGAAACTTAAATTTTTTATTATCTTATAAATTTAGCGGGTTATTAATTTAAGACACCTGCCAAATCGGGACCTGCAAAAATATTATCTTAGCGAAGTTATTAATTTATCGCGAATTAATTTAACGAAGTTCTACTGTATAAGAAAGGATGTGTTGATCCCCGCAACACAAAGCAGGTGAGGTTGAGGAATTTGCACGTCTCAACACTAAGAGAAGAGTATGTGCTGATGCTCGCAACAAAGCGGTGAGTTTTCAGAATTTGTACGTCTCAACACTAAGAGAAAAGGATATGTTGATGCTCGGCAACATAGTGGTGAGTGTTTAGGAATTTGTACATCTCAACACTAAGAGACGAGGATGTGTTGATGCTCGACAACACAGTGGTGACTGTTTAGGAATTTGTACGTCTCAACACTAAGAGAAAAGGATGTGTTGATGCCCGGCAACACAGTGGTGAGTGTTGAGGAATTTGCACGTCTCAATACTAAGAGAAAAAGATGTGTTGATGCCCGGCAACACAGTGGTGAGTGTTGAGGAATTTGTATATTTCAACACTAAGAGAAAGGATGTGTTGATGCCCGATAACACAGTGGTGAGGGTTGAGGAATTTGCACGTCTCAAAACCAAGAGAAAATGATGTGTTGATGCCCGACAACACAGTGGCGAGTGTTGAGGAATTTGTACGTCTGAACACTAAGATAAAAAGGATGTGTTGATGCTCGGCAACACAAGCAGGTGAGTGTTAAGGAATTTTCACGTCTCAACACTAAGAGAAAAGGATGTGTTGATGCTCGGCAACACAGTGGTGAGTGTTGAGGAATTTGCACGTCTCAACACTAAGAGAAAAGGATGTGTTGATGCCCGAAAATACAGTTTTGAGGAATTTGTACGTCTCAACACTAAGAGAAAAGGATGTGTTGATTCTCGTCAACACAGTGGTGAGTGTTGAGGAATTTGTACGTCTCAACACTAAGAGAAAGAGTGTGTTGATGCTCGGAAACACAGTGGTGACTGTTGAGGAATTTGTACGTCTCAACACTAAGAGAAAAGGATGTGTTGATGCTCGGAAACACAATGGTGAGTGTTGAGTAATTTGTACGTCTTAACACTAAGAGAAAAGGATATGTTGATGCTCGGCAACACAAAGTGGTGAGTGTTGAGGAATTTGTTCATTTCAACACTAAGAGAAAAGGATGTGTTGATGGTCGGCAACCCAGTGGTGAGTGTTGAGGAATTTGTACGTCTCAACACTAATAGAAAAGGATGTGTTAATGCTCGGCAACATAATGGTGAGTGTGGAGGAATTTGTATGTCTCAACACTAAGAGAAAAGAATGTGTTGATGCTCGGCAACACAGTGGTGAGTGTTGAGGAATTTGCACGTCTCATCACTAAGAGAAAAGGATGTGTCGATGCTCAGCAACACAGTGGTGAGTGTTGAGGAATTTGTACGTCTCAACACTAAGAGAAAAGGATGTCTTGATGCTCGGCAACACAGAGGATGTGTTGATGCTCGGCAACACAGTGGTGAGTGTTGAGGAATTTGTACGTCTCAACACTAAGAGAAAAGGATGTGTTGATGCTCGGCAACACAGTGGTGAGTGTTGAGGAATTTATACGTCTTGATGTAGTTTTACAAGTGGTAAGTATGAGAGTATCGTTCGCTCGGACTCGTTGAGGTTGATTTTAAGACTTACTTAAATAAAATACTAGAAACAAAGAAAAGATTTTAACAAAGTCGAGATATACAGTAGAACTTCGATAGATTAATCTTCGATAAATTAATTACTTCGCTAAAATAATAAAATTCTCTGGTCCCAACTAGGCTTGTACAGGCTAAATTTTAACTCGATAAATTAATAACTTCGCTAAAATAATATTTTTCTTCGGTCCCAACACTATTAATTTATCGAAGTTTTACTGTACTGGGACTTAGGATTCCACCAAACTTCTTTTTCTGTGGTTCAATTATTAATTCTTAGACAATAACAGCTCCAAAAACAATAACTATTGACTCTAAATCTTTGCCAAGGTAGATTTTATAAAACATTAATTGTAAATGGTAAGCATGGATTATCAAAACACCTAAGCTAAGCATAACCCATCAAACTAAATCACAACTAATTAATTTAAAATCATAATTCAAATTTTTTTAATGCAAAAGTCGTAAAAAGAATTAAATAAAGTTACCACAGTGATGAGAATTGGCTTCCTCCGTTGATGTGGTCTTTAATGTTGTTGTAGAACGTGGTAGTAAAGTTCGTTCAACTCGGGCTTGTAAAGATTCGATTTAAGAAAATACTAAAAACAAAGAAAATATATTCACAAGTTTGTCACGATATCGAGAGATACTAGGACTTCGGATTCCACCATTAATCACATTCAATTGGTTCATATAATGACTCATAACAATTCTAGCTCTTTAGTTGACTCTTTTCTTTGCCGAAAGTAGATTTTATAAAGAATTAGATGTAAATCATAAGCATAGCGCATCAAGAGTTCTTAGACTAAGCATACGCTATCAGACAAAATCACAACTAATCAAGAAAAATCATAAATCAATTAAATCAATGCAAAAGGCATAGAGAATCAAATATAGTTACCAAACAATTGTGAAATAAGGTTTCCTCCTTCGTCCCAGTGTTGGGGTTTAGCTCCTCATGTCGAAAACGCACCCAAAAGATAGAAACATGGCTCAAGAGGTGTTTTTATTGAAACAAAAGTATAAAGCAGCGAGTTTGTAACAGATGTAATTGTTACAAAACTCACTGTTACAGAGAAACAGTAACAGAGCTGTTACAAAGTTTGAATAATTGTTACAGAAATTGTGACAAAGTGAATTGAATTTGAAAGCTAAGGCCACGGATTCTGCGACTGTGTTTATGTGTTGTTCTCTGTTTTTCTTCCCTTCTTCCCTGCTAATGATAAATTGAGCTCTGCAGCTCCTCCAAACCCTCCTTTTCAACCCCCAAAGTCTCTACCCCCTTATTATCAACCTTACTCTCTCTTGTATACCTCACAGGCCGATAAATATCGTAAGAATATTTTGCTTTCTTCTTTACCAAACCACGGGTTTTTCTCCGTTTCATTTATTCTCACACGTCTTCTGATTTGGTTAAACTTCCAAAAATAGAGTACGTAAAATCTCTAGAGAAGATATCCCCATTTAATCAACAGTTCCCGGAAATATGATAACTTCCATGTTTTATCGAAACTTGGTTGAAAACTTTCTTCTTTTCCTCCTACGCGGCTCTGAGTTTTTGCAATTATTTACAGGATGAAATAAAATATTCAGAGAGGATCTTCTTTCCATTTCTACACGTAACTCAAATAGATTGCCTGTAATACTCTCCACTGTCGTATCGAGATAAAGAAGGAAACTCTTTCTTTTCACGTAAGTTCCACTACCAATCCTGTTTTGGCATATCCATCCAATCCAAAATAAATCCCATGAAAATCTCCAAAGAACATGACTGAAAATTCGATCCACAAATCCCGAGAATATTTGCCCCTGTTTTATTGTACGTGACCATCTCTCACTTCTTTTTCCGATTTCGAGACATTTAACAATCCTGTTTTGATCGAACAACGCCAAACAAACTCATTCCCATGAAATACTTCGATAGAATCTCGACCCATTTCCAACTCAGAAAGTTCACGCTGTCTGATAAAATTTCCCGCCAAATTCAGTTCAAGTGGGGAAGAAGATGGCCGCCCCCTATCCGCCAGTGGAGTCCCTTTAGCAATTGGGGGAGGAAACAATAATTTCTGGGGTGCAAATAGCCATGAGGTGTAAATAGCAATTAGGGTATCCCTTAGTAATTTAGATGCCCCTTATCCAAGCCGAGAGTCCGAATAGTAATTTTCTCCCACGAGCGCAAATACCACTTTTCGAGCCAATTTTCCCGCAAAATCTTATTTCTCCAAAAACACCTACAAAGACATAAAATACCAAAACAAGCGCAAAATCGAGTACTAACATTACAGAGAATTGAGACTAAAATAGACACATAAATGCGTCTATCAAATACCCCAAACTTATTATTTGCTAGTCCCGAGCAAATCAAATTTACAAAATAAAATCCTAACTCACTCATGAGTATCGCCGATTGCATTTAGCGTATGCAATAAGCCTTTAAACCCTAGGTGGCCCTAGTGCCGAGTTATTTTACCAGAGGTGTACCCACAAAACCTTTACACTCCAGACCCTAACTATCTACGCAAAACCTTGGAAGGCACTAAAAAGTCTCCTTGGTTGGCATACTTATTGACTACAGGAGGAAGTACCCTGATGCGAAATTCCAATTGATGTACACGAGTTTGCACTCAAGCATACTAAAATTCATATATAAGTCACAAAGCAATACTCAGATAGTCACACTATGGACATCAATAACCGGAGTCAAAACTAATCACATGGATAGATCAAGAAGATGGATATAGAGAAAAAATATAGATGGTTTTGATGTTTACTAAATGATCGATATTTCTCATATCTGTCTGAAGGCCTCCGCTAAAACGAACCTATCCTAATGGACTGAGATACTAGTCTGACTAATATCAACACACTGGCATATACAAGGGAAACCAGGTGGCCAATAATCCTAACTCTAGTGTCAACACAACCGGCATATACAAGGGTTCCAGGTGGTCGACTTTATTGAATTTATTCTCGATTGGTCCGATGGTCTCGGTCTCATTTTTTTTTGTTTTTTTTTTTCATAATACTTTTTTTTTTCTTTTTCACTTTTTTTTTTTTTTTTTTTTTTGGTATCTCAATCACTCTAATTCACCCTAGCATTGGTAACAACTTGAATCGTGGGACCCACCTAATCACTTAGAAAACATAGTTTGAAACAAAATAAAATAAAAAGAAGTGAAAAGGACTCAACGAGATATGGTGATACTATCATGTTATTTCTAACACCCGAGCTCGTGCTTTTATGAATAGACTCTTTTTAGATGTTTCCATCTAATCAGATTGGTTCCTCAACTCCTACAACTAAAATGCTTCCATCCACTTAGATTGGTTAGTGCCATCCTTAATAAGCATACATTTCTACGCTCTGGAGTTTAACAATGCAACTAGAATGTTTCTCCCATACCCCCAAACTTAAATCTAACATTGTCCTCAATGTTCTAAAGATAAAATTAAAAGCATGAACAAGGAGAAATCATACCATTTGAAGTAAAAGAGTTAAGGAAAGATATTACCGTGTCGCATGAATATTGGGTTACCTCCCAAGAAGTGCTAAGTTTAACGCCTTCACCAGACTAAGAAGGGATTAGTCACCTCCTAAAATCATAAAGTAATAGCCGAAAATCAGGTCATCAAAACCAAATAAAGCTATCACAAGCAATGTGTGAATCAAGAACATGCCAAGAAAATTAACAAATAATGCACACCCTTGTCTAGTTTCTCGTTTAAGACAACTATATCTAGCCGTGGTTCAGTTCAGTTCTATAACCGGTCAAATAAAATATTTTCATGGGTTGAATTCCTCAAAGCTAAGATCCGGTTTCAGTTTGTAAAGTCTCAAAAACTTAAATAAGAACTTAGAAGCACATAATAATAACTCAATAATTGCGGATCCTTAAAGTCAATCAATTTTGACTCACACAATTGACCACGATGAAATCAAGCAATAATCTTAAGCAAATGTGTCGATATTAATTTCCTAATGTACTTAGGGTTTAGTCTCAAAACTAAATAATTGACACATCCAAACTTATACGTTCCCACCGGTTGAAAAATATTTGGTGGGAAAACAAAGTCAACTGGGTATCGTAGCCTAATAAACCACATCAACCAAAGGATGGGTTTCTAACAACTGAACTTCCCTATGGACATCACTAGGTTCAGGAAAACGTGTATGAAGATAATCTTTTAAAATGGTTGAGGCACATATGTCAAGTCCCAAGTGAGGGACCTCTATAAGAGTTAAGGCACATGGAGAATGATAATCACCCCAAACTTAGAGTTTTCAAAGGTCTCTGAAAGACTAGTCACAACTTCCCTAATTTCAAGTTATCCGATTCTAAAATGGTCAATTGATTCTTCTAAGTCAGTTCATCCTCACTCATCTCTACGAGTTCATTTTCTTTGTCTAAGACTAATGTTTCTAAATCGCTAGACTCTAAAACAATATTCTCATAAGAAACTCGTTCCTCAAAACTGTCATCGGGCCAGAATCATAAGGGAGTACTACATCGTCTAAAACGGTGGTATCTCTAGTCAAATCCTCGTCCTTTTGAATAGGTGAATAATTATTAAAATTATTTGGAATTGAACTAGAAATAATATTATTAGTGTAACGCTCAATTGGAGTAGCAAATTCCTGATAACTATGCCTAAATATTTCAGATTCTTCATCAACACTATCCTCATCATAATCATCGTTATAATAACATGAAAATGGTTGAACCTCATCTAAACAAGTAGTGTTACCAATTTTATCCTCGTCATCTTGATTATGCAAATAACTATCCTCATTTTCAAGGGTATTTTTGGAAACACTATATTGGAAATCTAGATTTCGAGCAATTCTTTCATTCGTCTCAGTTATCATCTTGAGGGATTCTTCTAAAGAAAGTTCTCTTTCGTCATACGTGTCGACTCCTCTAATTTCCTGAGAGACTCTTCTAAAGGAGAAATATAAGAATTTTGCTCGTATGACCTGCGGCGTGTGTGGATAGTAATTGGGCTCATCATGGTATGACCCATAACCTTGAAAAGGTGATGTTCCCAACCACTATTCACACTATGGTCAAAGTAGTAACGTCCATTTTGAAACTCAGTCGGATATTCGTTGTATTGGCTATTGTAATACCAGTTTAACATTATATTTGCAGGGGTGTGAGTTGTCACACAAAATTAAAACCCACCGATTGGGATTCGTGGGTGGATAGAGTCTTTACCTCCGTGCTGATTTCATCGATGAACCGCTGAAGTCGACTCGCCACCGACTCCGATGTCGGCAGTACGAACTCGAGGGGCCGAGACAAGATCGTAATCGTCGTCCTTCCTCGCAAACAGCTTTATATTTAACCTTAACCCTTCCTTAGGGTTTTAAAAAATAGTAATGTCCAATGTCCCAAAAATAAAGTCCAAAAAAGTCCAAAAATAAAAGAAAAATTACAACAATAAAACCCTATTTACAGTTTCTAAAAATAAAACAAAATAGCTATATACAAAATCTTCCTCTTCACTCCTTGGACTCCTCTTTTCTTTCCTTCTTTGGCGATGCTTTTCTTTTATAGAACTTTTTCTTTCCTTGTAGCTTCGCTCCAAATCTGAAAAGAATCAAAAAAATACCAAAGGCGTAAAAGAGAACAAAAAAAAAGAAAAAGAAAAAGAAAAATAAACCTAAAACAAATCTAAATACAAGTCTGCGTCGGCGGCGCCAAAAATTGATGTGGTTTTTAGTTGTTGTAGAAAGTGGTAGTAAAGTTCGTTCAACTCGGGCTTGTAAAGATTCGATTTAAGAAAATACTAAAAACAAAGAAAATATATTCACAAGTTTGTCACGATATCGAGAGATACTAGGACTTCGGATTCCACCATTAATCACATTCAATTGGTTCATATAATGACTCATAACAATTATAGCTCTTTAGTTGACTCTATTCTTTGCCGAAAGTAGATTTTATAAAGAATTAGATGTAAATCATAAGCATAGCGCATCAAGAGTTCTTAGACTAAGCATACACTATCAGACAAAATCACAACTAATCAAGAAAAATCATAAATCAATGCAAAAGTCATAGAGAATCAAATATAGTTACCAAACAATTGTGAAATAAGGTTTCCTCCTTCGTCCCAGTGTTGGGGTTTAGCTCCTCATGTCGAAAACGCACCCAAAAGATAGAAACATGGCTCAAGAGGTGTTTTTATCAAACAAGAGTATAAAGCAGACGAGTTTGTAACAGTGTAATTGTTACAAAACTCATCACATTCTAGAAACAGAATGAGCTGTTACAAAGTTTGAATAATTGTTATAGAAATTGTGACAAAGTGAATTGAATTTGAAAGCTAAGGCCACGGATTCTCGCGACCGTGTTTATGTGTTGTTCTCTTTTTTCTTCCTTCTTCCCCCGCTAATGATAAATTGAGCTCTGCAGCTCCTCCAAACCCTCTGTTTCAACCCCCAAAGTCTCTACCCCCTTATTATCAACCTTACTCTCTCTTATATACCTCACAGGCCGATAAATATCGTAAGAATATTTTGTTTTCTTCTTTCCCAAACCACGAGTTTTTCTCCGCTTCCTTTATTCTCACACGTCTTCTGATTTGGTTAAACTTCCAAAAATAGAGTACGTACAATCTCTAGAGAAGATATCCCCATTTAATCAACAGTTCCCGTAAATATGATAACTTCCATGTTTTATCGAAACTTGGTTGAAAACTTTCTTCTTTTCCTCCTACGCGGCTCTGAGTTTTTGCAATTCTTTACAGGATGAAATAAAATATTCAGAGAGGATCTTCTTTCCATTTCTACACGTAACTCAAATAGATTGCTCGTAATACTCTCCACCGTCATTATCGAGATAAAGAAGGAAACTCTTTGTTTTCACGTAAGTTCCACTACCAATCTGTTTTTGGCATATCCATCCAATCCAAAATAAATCCCATGAAAATCTCCAAAGAACATGACTGAAAAATTCGATCCACAAATCCCGAGAATATCTCGCCCATGTTTTATCGTACGTGACCATCTCACTTCTTTTCCGATTTCGAGACATTTAACAATCTGTTTTGATCGAACAACGCCAAACAAACTCATTCCCGTGAAATACTTCGATAGAATCTCGACCAATTTCCAACTCGTAAAGTTCACGCCTGTCCGATAAAATTTCCGCCAAATTCGGTTCAAGTGGGGAAGAAGATGGCCGCCCCCTATCCGGCCAAAGGAGTCCCTTTAGCAATTGGGGGCGAAACAATAATTTCGGGGTGCAAATAGCCATGAGGTGTAAATAGCAATTAGGGTATCCCTTAGTAATTTAGATGCCCCTTATCCAAGCCGAGAGTCCGAATAGTAATTTTCCCCCACGAGCGCAAATACCACTTTTGGAGCAAATTTTCCCGCAAAATCTTATTTCTCCAAAAACACCTACAAAGACATAAAATACCAAAACAAGCGCAAAATCGAGTACTAACATTACAGAGAATTGAGACTAAAATAGACACATAAATGCGTCTATCAAATACCCCCAAACTTATTATTTGCTAGTCCCGAGCAAAATCAAATTTACAAAATAAAATCCTAACTCACCTGTCGCAGCATCGCCGATTGCATTTAGCGTATGCAATAAGCCTTTAAACCCCTAGGTGGCCCTAGTGGCCGAGTTATAGTCTCGGAGGGTTTACCGCAGGTGTACCCACAAAACCTTTACACCTGCACCCTAACTATCTACGCAAAACCTTGGAAGGCACTAAAAAGTCTCCTTGGTTGGCATACTTATTGACTACAGGAGGAAGTACCCTGATGCGAAATTCCAATTGTTGTACACGAGTTTGCACTCAAGCATACTAAAATTCATATATAAGTCACAAAGCTCTACTCAGATAGTCACACTATGGACATCTAACCGGAGTCAAAACTAATCACATGGATAGATCAAGAAGATGGATATAGAGAAAAATATAGATGGTTTTGATGTTTACTAAGTGATCGATGTTTCTCATATCCGCTCGAAGGCCTCCGCTAAAACGAACCTATCCTAATGGACCGAGATACTAGTCTGACTAATATCAACACACCGGCATATACAAGGGAACCAAAGTGGCCAATAATCCTAACTCTAGGTCAACACAACCGGCATATACAAGGGTTCCAGGTGGTCGACTTTATTGAATTTATTCCGATTGGTCCGATGGTCTGGTCTCATTTTTTTTTTCTTTTTTCACTTTTCTTTTTTTTTTTGGTATCTCAATCACTCTAATTCACCCTAGCATTGGTAACAACTTGAATCGTGGGACCCACCTAATCACTTAGAAAAACATAGTTTGAAAACAAAATAAAATAAAAACAGAAGTGAAAAGGACTCAACGAGATATGGTGATACTATCATGTTATTTCTAACACCTGAGCTCTGTGCTTTTATGAATAGACTCTTTAGATGTTTCCATCTAATCAGATTGGTTCCTCAACTCCTACAACCAAAATGCTTCCATCCACTTAGATTGGTTAGTGCCATCCTTAATAAGCATAAATTTCTACGCTCCGAGTTTAACAATGCAACTAGAATGTTTCTCCCATACCCCCAAACTTAAATCTAACATTGTCCTCAATGTTCTAAAGATAAAATTAAAAGCATGAACAAGGAGAAACTGCTACCATTTGAAGTAAAAAGAGTTAAGGAAAGATATTACCGTGTCGCATGAATATTGGGTTACCTCCCAAGAAGTGCTAAGTTTAACGTCTTCACCAGGACTAAGAAGGGATTAGTCACCTCATAAAATCATAAAGTAATAGCCGAAAAATCTGTGGGTCATCAAAACCAAATAAAGCTATCACAAGTAATGAGAATCGCAACATGCCAAGAAAATTAACAAATAATGCACACCCTTGTCTAGTTTCTGTTTAAGACAACTATATCTAGCCGTGGTTCGAGTTCAGTTCTATAACTGGGTCAAATAAAATATTTTCATGGGTTGGAATTCCTCAAAGCTAAGATCCTGGTTCGGTTTGTAAAGTCTCAGAAACTTAAATAAGAACTTAGAAGCACATAATAATAACCTGAATAATTGCGGATCCTTAAAGTCAATCAATTTTAACTCACACAATTGACCACGATGAAACTGGCGGTCAATCTTAAGCAAATGTGTCGATATTAATTTCCTAATGTACTTAGGTTTAGTGTCAAAACTAAATAATTGACACATCCGAAACTTATACGTTCCCACCTTGGTTGAAAAATATTTGGTGGGAAAACAAAGTCAACTGGGTATCGTAGCCCTAATAAACCACATCAACCAAAGGATGGGTTTTCTAACAACCGAACTTCCCTATGGACATCACTAGGTTCAGAAAACGTGTATGAAGATAATCTTTTAAAATGGTTGAGGCACATATGTCAAGTCCCAAGTGAGGGACCTCTATAAGAGTTAAGGCACATGGAGAATGATAATCACCCCAAACTTAGAGTTTTCAAAGTCTCTAGAAAGACTAGTCACAACTTCCCTAATTTCAAGGTTATCCGATTCCGAAAATGGTCAATTGATTCTTCTAAGTCAGTTCATCCTCACTCATCTCTACGAGTTCATTTTCTTTGTCTAAGACTAATGTTTCTAAATCGCTAGACTCTAAAACAATATTCTCATAAGAAACTCGTTCCTCAAAACTATCATCGGCTTCGTAATCATAAGGGAATACTACATCGTCTAAAAACGGTGGTATCTCTAGTCAAATCCTCGTCCTTTTGAATAGGTGAATAATTATTAAAATTATTTGGAATTGAACTAGAAATAATATTATCGTTGTAACGCTCAATTGGAGTAGCAAATTCCTGATCACTATGCCAAAATATTTCGATTCTTCATCAACACTATCCTCATCATAATCACCGTTATAATAACATGAAAAATGGTTGAACCTCATCTAAACAAGTAGTGTTACCAATTTTATCCTCGTCATCTTGATTATGCAAATAACTATCCTCATTTTCAAGGGTATTTTTGGAAACACTATATTGGAAATCTAGATTTCGAGCAATTCTTTCATTCGTCTCGTTATCATCTTGAGGGATTCTTCTAAAGAAAGTTTTCTTTCGTCATACGTGTCGACTCCTCTAATTTCCTGAGAGACTCTTCTAAAGGAGAAATATAAGAATTTTGCTCGTATGACCCGTGCGTGTGTGGATAGTAATTGGGCTCATCATGGTATGACCCATAACCTTGAAAAGGCTGATGTTCCCAACCACTATTCACACTATGGTCAAAGTAATAACGTCCATTTTGAAACTCAGTCGGATATTCGTTGTATTGGCTATTGTAATACCAGTTTAACATTCTATTTGCAGGGGTGTGAGTTGTCACACAAAATTAAAACCCACTGACAGGGGATTCGTGGGTGGATAGATTCTTACCTCCCGTACTGCATTGGGCGATGAACTGTGAAGTCGACTCGTGCCACCGACCCGATGTCGCTGTGCGAACCCGAGGGGCCGAGACGATCGTAATTGTCGTCCTTCCCCGCAAAAGTTTTATATTTAACCTTAACCCTTCCTTAGGGTTTTAAAATAGTAATGTCCAATGTCCCAAAAATAAAGTCCAAAAAAAGTCCAAAATAAAAGAAAATTACAACAATAAAACCCTATTTACAGCTTTCTAAAAATAAAACAAAATAGTTATATACAAAATCTTCCTCTTCACTCCTTGGACTCCTCTTTTCTTTCCTTCTTTGGCGATGCTTTTCTTTTATAGAACTTTTTCTTTCCTTGTAGCTTCGCTCCAAATCTGAAAAGAATCAAAAAAATACCAAAGGCGTAAAAGAGAACAAAAAAAAAGAAAAAGAAAAATAAAAATAAACCTAAAACAAATCTAAATACAAGTCTGCGTCGGCGGCGCCAAAAATTGATGTGGTTTTTAATGTTGTTGTAGAAAGTGGTAGTAAAGTTCGTTCAACTCGGGCTTGTAAAGATTCGATTTAAGAAAATACTAAAAACAAAGAAAATATATTACAAGTTTGTCACGATATCGAGAGATACTAGGACTTCGGATTCCACCATTAATCACATTCATTTGGTTCATATAATGACTCATAACAATTCCATCTCTTTAGTTGACTATTTTCTTTGCCGAAAGTATATTTTATAAAGAATTAGATGTAAATCATAAGCATAGCGCATCAAGAGTTCTTAGACTAAGCATACGCTATCAGAAAAAATCACAACTAATCAAGAAAATCATAAATCAATGCAAAAGTCATAGAGAATCAAATATAGTTACCAAACAATTGTGAAATAAGGTTTCCTCCTTCGTCCCAGTGTTGGGGTTTAGCTCCTCATGTCGAAAACGCACCCAAAAGATAGAAACATGGCTCAAGAGGTGTTTTTATTGAAACAAGAGTATAAAGTAACGAGTTTGTAACGTATGTAATTGTTACAAAACTCATCACATAAGAGAAACAAGAATATAGTAGCTGTTACAAAGTTTGAATAATTGTTACGTAAATTGTGACAAAGTGAATTGAATTTGAAAGCTAAGGCCACGGATTCGGCGACCGTGTTTATGTGTCAAGCTCTGTTCTTCTTCCCTGCTAATGATAAATTGAGCTCTGCAGCTCCTCCAAACCCTCTGTTTCAACCCCCAAAGTCTCTACCCCCTTATTATCAACCTTACTCTCTCTTATATACCTCACAGGCCGATAAATATCGTAAGAATATTTTGTTTTCTTCTTTCCCAAACCACGGGTTTTTCTCCGCTTCCTTTATTCTCACACGTCTTCTGATTTGGTTAAACTTCCAAAAATATAGTACGTACAATCTCTAGAGAAGATATCCCCATTTAATCAACAGTTCTCGGAAATATGATAACTTCCATGTTTTATCGAAACTTGGTTGAAAACTTTCTTCTTTTCCTCCTACGCGGCTCTGAGTTTTTGCAATTCTTTACAGGATGAAATAAAATATTCAGAGAGGATCTTCTTTCCATTTCTACACGTAACTCAAATAGATTGCTCAGTAATACTCTCCACCGTCGTATCGAGATAAAGAAGGAAACTCTTTGTTTTCACGTAAGTTCCACTACCAACTCTGCTTTGGCATATCCATCCAATCCAAAATAAATCCCATGAAAATCTCCAAAGAACATGACTGAAAATTCGATCCACAAATCCCAGAATATCTCGCCCCTGTTTTATCGTACGTGACCATCTCTCACTTCTTTTTTTTCCGATTCCGAGACATTTAACAATCTTGTTTTGATCGAACAACGCCAAACAAACTCATTCCCGTGAAATACTTCGATAGAATCTCGACCAATTTCCAACTCAGAAAGTTCACGCCGTCTGATAAAATTTCCGCCAAATTCGCCTCAAGTGGGAAGAAGATGGCCGCCCCTATCCGCCAAAGGAGTCCCTTTAGCAATTGGGGGAGGAAACAATAATTTCTGGGGTGCAAATAGCCATGAGGTGTAAATAGCAATTAGGGTATCCCTTAGTAATTTAGATGCCCCTTATCCAAGCCGAGAGTCCGAATAGTAATTTTCTCCCACGAGCGCAAATACCACTTTTCGAGCCAATTTTCCCGCAAAATCTTATTTCTCCAAAAACACCTACAAAGACATAAAATACCAAAATTAGCGCAAATCGAGTACTAACATTACATAGAATTGAGACTAAAATAGACACATAAATGCGTCTATCAAATACCCCCAAACTTATTATTTGCTAGTCCCGAGCAAATCAAATTTACAAAATAAAATCCTAACTCACTGTCATGAGCATCGTCGATTGCATTTAGCGTATGCAATAAGCCTTTAAACCCCTAGGTGGCCCTAGTGGCCGAGTTATAGTCTCGGAGGGTTTACCGAGATATACCCACAAAACCTTTATATTCCGGACCCTAACTATTTACGAACCTGGAAGGCACTAAAGAATCTCCTTGGTTGGCATACTTATTGACTACAATAGGAAGTACCCGATCACGAAATTCCAATTGTTGTACACGAGTTTGCACTCAAGCATACTAAAATTCATATATAAGTCACGTAGTTCTACTCGAGATAGTCGCACTATGGACATCAATATCCTCGAGTCAAAACTAATCACATGGATAGATCAAGAAGATGGAGATAGAGAAAAACATAGATGGTTTTGATGTTTACTAAGTGATCGGTGTTTCCCATATCTCTGGTCAAGGCCTCTGCCAAAATGAACCTATCCTAATGGACTGAGATACCGGTCTGACTAATATCAACACAACTGACATATACAAGGGTTCCAGTGGTCGACTTTATTGAATTTATTCCGATTTGTCTGATGGTCTGGTCTCAATTTCTTTTCTTTTTTTTTTTTTTTTTTTTTTATAATATTATTATTTATTTTTTCTTTTTCTTTTTCTTTTTCTTTTTCACTTTTTTTTTTTCATTGGTATCTCAATCACTCTAATTCACCCTAGCATTGGTAACAACTTGATTCGTGGGACCCACCTAATCACTTAGAGAAACATAGTTTAAGAATAAAACAAAATAAAAATAGAAGTGAAAAGGACTCAACGAGATATGGCGAAACTACCATGTTATTTCTAACACCTGAGCTCTGTGCTTTTATGAATAGACTCTTTAGATGTTTCCATCAAATCATATTG
The DNA here is from genome assembly GCA_023531295.1 of Papaver armeniacum. NCBI lineage: Eukaryota > Viridiplantae > Streptophyta > Magnoliopsida > Ranunculales > Papaveraceae > Papaver > Papaver armeniacum. The sequence goes on along the minus strand of JAJJWW010000740.1, from coordinate 36,764 downwards.
GTTCCTCAACTCCTACAACCAAAATGCTTCCATCCACTTAGATTAGTTAGTGTCATCCTTAATAAACATAAATTTCTAGGCTCTGGAGTTTATTTATTGCAACTAAAAAGTTTCTCCCATACCCCCAAACTTAAATCTAACATTGTCCTCAATGTTCTAAAGATAGAATTAAAAACATGAACAAGGAGAAATTGTTACCATTTGAAGCAAAAGAGTTTAAGGAAAGATATTACCGTATTGCATGAGCATGGGTTACCTCCCAAGAAGTGCTAAATTTAAAGTCTTGACCCGGCGTCTAATACCACAAAATGGCTAATTACCTTTCAAATCATATATCAATAGTCGAAACAATCATGGTCAACAAAATCAAATAAAACTGCCACAATTATAAGACAAATGCACCAAATCAGAAAAATTAACAAACAGAGCACATCCTCATTCGAGGTTTCCTGCAAGACAACTGGGTTTTTCTGTGGTGCCCACTTGGGCTTCATATGAGTGTCTTGACAAAATTTTTTTTCTGAACTATGGGTTTCTAGTGGTTGGATTTCCTCTTGTACAGTATCAGGAGGATCAGGCTGTAGAGTCGGAAGAGAATCAAGTAATACCTCAGGTACACTAGGCTCGAGTCCCAAGTTAGGGACTTCTAATGGGGATACGTGACCATCACTACCCCCAAACTTCGGGTAATCAGTATTCTCAGACAAACCTCTAACTATTGCTTGAATTTCTGGATCCTCGGAGTCTTTGAAATACTCAAGGGCTTCTTCTAGATCACTACCCCCAAACTTAGGGTCATCATTTGTCTCTGTAAGGCCTAGCACTATAGCTTGAATTTCAGGGTCTGTAGAGTCTTTAAAGTACTCGAAAGCTTTTTCTAGTTCAAAAGTTTGGTGACTTAACTGACTTAAGAGAATTGTCTCATCAAATTCATCTAAGGAATCACCAAATAAAGTGTCGTCCCAATTATCTCAATTAGATCCCGAACTAAAGTGCTAATCATATTCACTTCCTCCGATTCATCAAGGTTGTCTATTAACATTAAATACATTTAGTTCAGTGGTCATATTACCAAAGGATATGTTCATAATCCCGGTCCTACTGTTGATTATAGCATTAGATGTGGCTAAAAATGGGCGACCTAAAATCACCGGTATTTGAGCACTAGGGTCCTGAACAGGTTGAGTGTCTAGAACAACAAAATCCACTTGATAAATAAATTTATCAACCTCAATCAGTACATCTTATATGACACCACGAGGGACTTTGATGCACCTACTCGCCTAATCGTAGGGTCATTTTAGTCGGTTTCAACTCACCAAGACCTGGTAGGTGTACACATGGTACGGAGTAGGTTAACACCGGCTCCTAAGTCAAGTAATGCTTTATCAACCGTGTGATTACCAATCGTACAAGATATGGTGGGGCATCTAGGGTCTTTATACTTAGGGCCGTTTGGTTCGGAAGGATTGAACTTACGACTGCTAAAAGGCTTTCTTATGAACATTAAGCTTACGCTTTCGAGTACAAAGATCCTTAAGAAACTTGGCATAAGCGGCATTTGCCTAATTGCTTCTAATAAAGGAATATTTATGTTTACCGCTTAAAAATCTCCATTATTTCGTTGAAAGTCGACTCTCTCTTAGTTGGAACTAACAGTTGTGGATATGGGGCTCGGGCACAAAATGAGACCTATCTAGAACCACATGAGCATCACTAGAAATTTTATCAGTCTCTTCAGCTAATGGTTCCTTCTGGGGCTCATCTTGGGAACTAGAATGGGAACTAGAAGGTGGATCTACAGTATGTCCACTATTAGGCATGGCTACCTTATTGTCTATCGTTTTACGACTCCTAAGGTTTGTTCAGAGTTCACATGATTGAACTCTTCCTCTCTAGAGGATACTTCATGAATTGCTCTAGTGTTGGGTAGTGGTTAACTGGGTGACTTGCCTCTCTCTCTTTTGCTCAAAAGCTCGCAATTATACTAACCCGATTTTTTAGCTCTGAAATAGCCTGAGAGTTTTCCTGTAAACCTTTCTCAACCGTTTGCTTAAACTCTGCATTGTTATGAGATAAGATGGCTAGAGACTCTTCTAAGCTCATATTTTTTTATCCGACGGGTTCGATACGGATCTGGCCTAAATGGTTCTTAGTATACCCAAAACCCGAGGAATCAAATTACTAGGACCGGCCTTGACTCTCTCCCTTAGACCAAGAGAAATTAGGGTGGTTTCTCCAACCAGGGTTATAGGTATCGGAATATGGATCAAATCTCTGATGGTTTTCAAACCTAGAGTTGTTATAAAGAGCATGGGCTTGCTCTTCATATCTAGCATGGTGTGACCCTTGATTCATTTCTAAGGCTTCTAGACGCCTAAGAATGTCTGACCCATAATCAACTCTATCGATCCTATGGATAGGATTTCTAGATATTTCTGGTTCTCTCATTGAAGCCCATTGACTAGTTTTCTCAGCTAACTCGATGAATTCGTCAAAACATTCATCTGGGTCCTGATGGGTAAATTCTCCACCACTAATTGTTTCTACCTGCATACGGGTTTCACTATCAAGGCCCTCATATAAAATTTGGGCCATGTGGGATTTTTCAAAGCCGTGATGTGACACTGGTATAACAATTCACTAAACCTTTCTACATAATCATGAAGTTTTTCACCTAATTTCGCTTAAAGGTTTGAATAGACTCGCCGAAAAGTCTGAGTCTTATGGTGTGGGTAGAATTTCTTAACAAATACCTCTACAAGACCATCCCAGGTGGTAATTGTTTTAGAGGGGATAAAATAATACCACGCTTTGGCTTTATCATAGAGAGAGAAGTGAAACAAACGTAACCTAAGCACATCTCTGGAGACATTCGGATAGTTCATTGTGTCACAAATCATTTCAAAATCTCTTATGTGGGTATACGGGTTCTCATTCTCTAACCCCTAAACTTACGTAGCAAAGCCAATAGTCTCAGGGTCTAATATCAAATTGGACCGTAGAATCTGGTGGAACTACACTGGTCACGCACTACCCTAGACGGGTTCAAACGATCCCTAAGAGTTTTTATCGGGACCTCATCATCATTTTACTTCACCATTTCGACAAAAATATAAGTAATACTAGTGAAGCAAGAAAATCGTGCACATGCAAATGTTGGGCTAATTAATTTAGGTAAGCTTGGGTTACCTACATCGAAATATAACCAAAGGTACGAGGCTGAGGTTTGTGGACTTTCAGCTGGTAACTCCCATAAGGCCCAAGGCACGGGTTCAGCTTACTAATCCACCCGTTTTCCTAAACTCGGTAGTCTGACGAAGATGCAATTGGTGTGTGCAGTGTTTTTTTTTTTTTTTTTTTTTTTTTTTTACAAAGAATAAATACTAAAAATAAACAAACAAATAAAATTACAAGTCCAAAATAAGAAATAAAGAAACTAACAAAAATAAAAGGTCCAAAAATAAAATCTTCGGTTTTTGTAAGGCAAGTTCAACTTTCCACGTTTCGCTTCAAGCCAATCTGCAAAAAGAAAAACAAAAATACCAAAGACGTAAAATAGAACAAAAAAATAATAATAAAAAAAATGATTACAATATATACAAAACCTAAAAAAAATGCAAAACCTAAAACCTAAACCTAAATACAAGTCCGCGTCGCGCGCCAAAAATCGATGTAGTTTTACAAGTGGTAAGTGTAGAGTATCGTTCGCTCGGACTCGTTGAGGTTGATTTTAAGACTTACTTAAATAAAATACTAGAAACAAAGAAAAGATTTTAACAAAGTCGAGAGATACTGGGACTTAGGATTCCACCAAACTTCTTTTTCTGTGGTTCAATTATTAATTCTTAGACAATAACAGCTCCAAAAACAATAACTATTGACTCTAAATCTTTGCCAAGGTAGATTTTATAAAACATTAATTGTAAATGGTAAGCATGGATTATCAAAACACCTAAGCTAAGCATAACCCATCAAACTAAATCACAACTAATTAATTTAAAATCATAATCAAATTATTTTAATGCAAAAGTCGTAAAAGAATTAAATAAAGTTACCACAGTGATGAGAATTGGCTTCCTCCGTCATCCCAGCGATGGGGTTTAGCTCCTCATATCGAAAAACACGCACAAAATAATAATTCATAGCTCAAATAGGTGTTTTATTGAAGAAATTGTATAAAGCAGATTTGTAACGCTCAGATTGGTGTTACAAGCGTCACTGTTACAAGAGAATAAGACCGTGAAAGTAAACGATAGTTGATTGACACTTGTCGTTGAATTTAAGATCGCGTCGCAGTCTGTTCTTCGTGTTCTTGAACGACACTTTTCCTCTCATCATCTGCAACTTCTCCTTCTTCTTCTCTGCTCGCTATCGCAACAACTCCTCTGCAGCCGTTTATGAAGCCTCCAATCGCCCCGAACTCTCCGACCAGGTCTGTCCTCCCCTGCGGGACTCGTACCACCTCTATTTATACACAACAGACCCTAAATCTCTCGAATAAATCCGAGAATATCTCGGTTTCTTTCACCGGAAGTCACCATGATTTTCTTTTCTTGTTTTCACGCGTTTCTTGTTGTTCAACATTCCTTAATGGATAGATTTTAATCCTTGCAGGTTATCTCCTTTCCCTGTTCACGTAATATCCAAAATTATCACAAGAAAATCCCGAGTTACCTTATTTTCCTGTGTTACCGAGGAAAGTATGAAACTTCCCCTTTTCGCGTCCCTGGATCGTCGAATATCTTTCCAACCCACTGTAGATTCAATGGGATCAAATCTTAGGGACTATATCTCATCTTCACACGTAACTTTCATTTTTCAAAACAAATCAAATTTCCGAGAACTTGTTTGAACCCCGCTTAGCTTCACGTCGATGATCCGGTCCCGGTTTAATCCGTGAAATCTCTTGTAATGACATGTTTAGTCGAGTATAGTCCAACCCAAACAAGCTTCATGATTGAATCTCACATGACACGTCCAAAAATCGAATCCAACTCTGCGATCAACAACACGCGGAAAAGAAAACAATTTCCCGCCAAAATTGATTTTTCAAACGGAGATGATAACCTCCTCCTATCCGTGACCGGGGTGCCTTTAACGCGTCCGGGTGTAAATAACAAGTGGGTACCTCTTAGTAATTGAGGTGCCTTATCCAAACCGAGAATCCGAATAGTAATTTTCTCCCACAAGCGCAAATACCACTTTTCGATCCAATTTTCCCGCAAATGCTTATTTCTCCAAAAACACCTACAAGAACATAAAATAATCAAATAAGTATAAAATCGAGCACTAACAATACACATAATTGAGATCAAAATAGACACATAAATGCGTCTATCACGTCTCAACACTAAGAGAAAAGAATGTGTTGATGCTCGTCAACACAGTGGTGAGTGTTGAGTGTTGAGGAATTTGTACGTCTCAACACTAAGAGAAAAGGTTGTGTTGATGCTCGGAACACAGATTGTGAGTATTGTGGAATTTGTACATCTCAACATTAAGAGAAAAGGATGTGTTGATGTCCGGCAACACAGTGGTGAGTGTTTAGGAATTTGTACGTCTCAACACTAAGAAAAAAGGATGTGTTGATGCTTGGCAATACAGTGGTGAGTGTTGAGGAATTGGCACGTCTCAACACTCAGTGAAAAGGATGTGTTGATTCTCAAGAACACAGTGGTGAGTGTTAAGGAATTTACACGTCTCAACACTAAGAGAAAAGGATGTCTTGATGCCCGGCAACATAGTGGTGAGTGTTGAGGAATTTGTACGTCTCAACACTAAGGGAAAAGGATGTGTTGAGGAAGCACGCCTAGCAACACAGTGGTGAGTGTTGAGGAATTTTCACGTCTCAACACTTAGAGAAAAGGATGTGTTGATGCCCGGAAACACAAAGGTGAGTGTTGAGGAATTTGTACGTATCAACACTAAGATAAAATGATGTGTTGATACCAAGCAACATAGTGGTGAATGTTGAGGAATTTGTACGTCTCAACACTAAGAGGAGAACATGTTGAGGCAGTATGCCTGACGACACAATAGTGGTGTTGAAGAATTTGCACGTCTCAACATTAAGATATTTAAAATTTATTGATTATGCCTAATAGATATAAAACATTTAGTTTAAGGATAGTTACTTAGATCTGTCTTCCCTAGGCATTTCCTTCGCGTATGATTGGGCGTTGGGTATTTTAGGCTCCTCGTGAGTGAACAACATCATGACATCAGGATGATAACAGGTTGATAGACGGACAAAAGTCCCCAGGTCTTTGATGGGATAAAATAAAAGGTGGTCACAACTATGAACCTTGGTTGGGCTGTGATCACGATCCTTGACGAGGGAGGAGTGTGGTGGCTACGAGAACGAACCTTGGAAGGAAGGAGTATGGCGGCTATGACACGATCCTTGGCAAGAAGGAGGCGTTGAAGCGGCTTCAGCTCCTGGAGAGGACGTTGAAGCTTATGGAGCAGAACGCTGAAGCAAAGCGTCTGCTGGAGCGAACATCGAGGCTGATCAACTTATGGAGAGAACGTTGAAGCGACTCCTGGAGAAAAACGTCGAAGCGTCTCCTGGAGAGAAGAACTCTAGTGAGGGCGCCATTAACCTTTGACTTCAAAAAACGAGCTGATACGATATGGCATATGGGAAGAAGGTACACAAATAGTGCTGGTCGGCAAGTCGTGTTTTTTCCTCACGGGACAATCGCTTCTTGTTTGATTTTCCCCTTGCAACTCTTAGAGTCTCGACGGTTACAATGTTGAAGTCGGAGGCCGCGTCAATCAGTGTGTTGTCAAACTCGACATCCTTCAAGTGAACAGTGGTTAGGAGTCCCTAGTTCCATCTATCAATCGTGCTTTCCAGGGAAAGGTTGGAGTTTGAGAACGGCTTCCCTGGCTGGAAACAACTATTTTCCCGATATAGTGCGGGTGAGGGCTGCAAATATGTCTTGACGCTGCGCCTTGGAGAAATACAGAATCTCACATAAATGTTTCATCATAGACTGCACGATTTTGTGGACGGAATCCCCTGAAATCATGTAGATCCTGACGGGAAGAGGGTCTTTGTGAACTCAGGAGGGTTGCTGATTTTCTTTGCCATGATTTTGGAGAAGTTATTCCTGATCTTCACGTGTGATGAAATCGGATTGTTGATTCCTTTCTCTTTTGGCGTTCGGGAGCAACGCGAGCCTCCTCATCTATAAAGGTGTGCTCACAAGTGCTTGCGCTTGATGTTAAACGTATTCCTTTTCATCTCCATCTGGGTTATCGTGACTCTTGTGGTAGCCGCTCCGTTAGTGTCTTGGATAAAATAGGTATGCCTTTCTGAGTTGTAGCCATGTCTATCTGATCCTTACGAGAACCTTTTTATTTTTCCATCAAATCAACAGTGGTAAGAGGAGGTTGGATTCCTCTGGCTCATCCAGTCTCTCGTCCCGGTGGTGGAGTGGCGGCGGCTCTAGTGACAACTGGGGGTGACACACTTGAAGAAATATTGGGGGTGGCAGAAACGGCTTTGGCTCTGGTGATCGGAGGTGTGATGCCTGAGGGAACGTTTCTTGTGTCGCTAGTGCTGATCATGCTGACATGTGGTACATTGATGTCACTGAAAGGAACGTTGATACCAAGGATGTTCTCAGCGCCGGTGGCATCAGGGTTTGTTGTTGACCCGCACCTGAGCTCTACCATCTTGAAATTGGGATTGAAAAAATGATATTGAAAAATGATATTGCAACCGAGAGATTAATTTCCCACTATGGTCGCCAATTGTTTGTGGGTGAAAATTGTTTCTGCTGATTTTGGTAAATTTGGGTGTGTGGATGAGAAACGAATCTAAACCCTTGATGGTTATTCTCAATGATATTGTAGTAAGAAGGGTTGTCGTTCACTCAGACTTTATTGGATTGATTTTAAATTTTAATAAAAGAAAATACTAAAAATAAAGAAAATATATATACAAAATATTGTCACAGAATGAAGAGATGTCCGGGGACTCAGGATTCGGCCAAACACATAACAAAAGGTTCAAATATTAATTCTTTTAACAATTATCGCTCAACAAATAAAAACATGGACTCTTATTTTTGCCAAGATAGATTATCAAAAGATTGGTTATAAATCCTAAGCATGATGTATCAAAACATTTAAGCTAAGCATACCTCATCAAATTAAATGACAACCAATTAAATCAAATCATATTTCAATTAATATTAATGCAAAAGTCTTAAAAAGAATTAAATAATTTTACCCATGTACGAAATTCGTCTTCCTCCGTCGTCCAAGTGATTGGTTCTAGCTCCTCATGGTGAAAACACGCTCAAATGAATTTTTCATTGCTCAAAAGGTGTTTGCAAGGAGAAAAGATACAAAGCGGTGTGCTTGTAACAATTATAATTGTTCTGTAACACACTTCTGACAGAAACACTAACAGATCATTGCGAATTCAAATAATTGTTACAAAAACTGTTACAAAAGATATTGAATTTGAAACTGTATGTAACGGTTTCTGCGACTATTTTTAACTGCTGTTTTTGTGTTCTTCTTCTTCTTCTTCAATGGCAGCAGCAGAGACAAGCTCTGCAACTCCCGATTCTCTGCTCTATTCTAACCCAAACTCTCCATCCTCCATCAATGAGACCCCAGGAACCCATTTATACTCCACAGGCCTAAGAATCTCTCGTAGTTAATCCCCAAATCCCCCGACAATCAATCAAGAATACTCGGTTTTATTTCCATGCAGGTTACGGGAATATCTTCCCTGATTTATCTTCTGACACGATTACTCCCTCTTAAATCTCTCCAGCTCACTTCTGCACATCCCTTAATCGAGTTAGACACACCTCAAACACCGGAAACCTCACAGAAAACACGAGAAGTGTTAACAGACCCGTGTAAAGCTCAACCCATGTTTTATCTCCTCGTTCTTTCCTTTCCTTCTTTATCGATTCTACGCCTCAAACACGATATATACTGCTTCACTGCTCATTAAACACACGCCAGAACTGCAAAAATAACTCGGAAAATCCAGAGAATATTCCACGTACGTGTGTATACCCTATTTAATCCAAAACCCGATTATTCAACCCAGATTTATCGAATCCAACGAACATACCTTCTCTGTATAGGCCTAAGAAGTTAATCCAAATCAAAACTAGCGATTGAATCTCTTGTTAAAATCAACCCTAATCATTAGTAAACCGTGCACTTTTCACCGCCAAAACCAGATTCAAATGGAGAAGATGACCTCCCCCTAATCGTACGCAGGCGTCCCTTTATCACTTGCCTTATGTGGTGTAAATAGCAGCTAGTGTGCCCCTTATTAATTGGGTGCCCCTTATCCAAAGTAGGGGTCCGTTTAGTAGTTGTCCTCCGGGGGTCTTCCGAGCAACTTTTCGAGCCGAATTTTCCAAAAAATGTTTATCGCCCAAAAATACCTACAAACACACAAAAAACCATAATTAGTACAATATCGAGCACTAACAATACAAAACATTGAGAACAAAATAGACACAAAAATGTGTCTATCAACCCTAAACAAATGCATTGCACGAGAGTACTTTTGATTCGAGAGATCAATCTATACAATCCTGGCCTAAACCAAGAAATGGTCGTTCCAGGCTTGCTTCGGTCACAAAGTGAAGGAGAAGGGTTGGTCTTAGGGAGGGAAGCGAAGAGTGTGTTGAGACTAGAATGGTTAATTCTGAAGATGTGGCTTGTTTTATGACTTGTATCGGAAGTGGAACCGGCTTGCAGTGAAAAGCTATCGCTTCTTGGTGATTTCCGAATACTATGTTGTTGCGACCAAAAACTTGTTGTTTTGTGGAAATAGGTCAAGCATATTTATACAAATCATATTTAAACGTACCCTGGTCTCGTAAGAAGTGGGAACGATTGGGTGATGGAAGAGTGGAGTAACGTATAACCGTCAGAAACCCATGCTTCCATGATGAAGGAAGTGGATCCGTTTACAACCGTTAAGTCTTTCCGCCACTAATTGTCCCGCTTTTACGAAACTTTCTTATAACAGGCGTATTGCACGTCGCACGCCGTAAACCGCCAGACCAATACCACGATGAGTATCCCCAGTTTTTGACATGTTTGATGTGTCGAGTGTTTTCGTAAAACGCATGTAGCGATTGCTACGTGTGGCAAGTCAAAGTCAAGAGACTTGCCATAGGAAAATAACATGTGATGCTATTAGGCTTGCCTTGGGTCAGCCTCCTAAAACTTACCACATGCCTGCTCAATTCCTTGGAGAATTTGGACGACTGAGATTGTAGCTTATGAGAAAGGATGGCAATTGATTATGGACACATCCTGTTGTATAACAAAGTGGCGCCATTGGCATAGTGGCACTCGGCGTAGACACGACATAAGCGACATGCCCCGTGTGGCGCGTGCGTGGCGTCACTGCTTTAACATATTGGCGTTAGACCCAAATGTGGCGTGACAACATTGGCCCCGTTGCCACAACAATCCCAATGCTCGGGAAACGTTACTTGGCTTGCGTTAGCAACTTCTCCCGAATTAGGATTTGGTATGCCAAAACCCTAATTAGTGCATGCGGCATGTGGCATGTGGCCGTGGCGCATCGACGTTTGTGCAAGCGGTGCCATAGCCATACCGAAAGAACCATAGTTGCAGACCATCATGTGGAAACGTCCACATGAGTAAGGATTTCCACGGGTGGTTATGATATGGCGTCTTTATTATGGTTTTCTGGGTCCTGCACGGCTCGTGGCATGTTGTGGGTCCCAAAGTGGCATAATTTGTGCCATGACTGGAAATTAGGGTTTCGACCATGCAAGGTCGTGTCTCTGGTTAGGATAACCACATTGAAGTCTGTTATGGCGTTGGCCACGAACAGATGATGGGTTCGCACGTAAGTGCACTATTTATGGTATGTTGCCACGTTCGTCATGCTCTGTGGTAAAGTGGCACGTTTAGCATGTTCGGCATGCCAATTAGCGTATTGGCAACCTTGCCTCTTTTGATGCTGTGGTAGGTTTAGGACGACCTGATTGGTCAATTAAAAGAGGGGCCGACCAAGCATGGGTGTGGCCACACTTCTAGTGTGCGTGTGGTAAGTTTAGAGCGACCTGAATTGTCGATGGGAAGGGGGACGCCAAGCAACATGGGCCCGACCTCATTCTAAATGCATGTGGCGCATTTAGAGCGACTTGATTGGTCGATGGAAAGGGGGCCGCCAAGCAATGGCGTGGCCACACTTCCAACGCGTCGTGGCGGGTGTAAAGTGACCTGATTGGTCGATGGAAAGGGGGCCGGTTGAACAACATGGGTGTGGCCACTTGGAAGTGGCTCCGGCTGGCCTATAGCATGGCCACACCTCACTTTGTTGCTGCTCCCATTCCGCGGCTCCTTGTTTTATGATTTTGGGTAGGATTTTGCACTTACTACTCCATGACGGATTAATTACCTAGTTCGCCTAGGCTTAATTTCGACAGGCAAGGTATAATATATCACAAGTCACTCAAAAACCCAAATTTTTGCAAATTAGTCGTGGTAATATCTCGAATCTTGTGAATTATCACAAAATTGATTGAATTATATGTGTTGACACGAGTTCTTTAAGTTCATTGCCGAGAGCAGTATGCTTTCCGATTGAATACTTTATGCAAGGACCTTATCCTTGATACTTGGAAATTTGTGCTACTCTGCTGCGAGTGAACACAAATTGTCATGCCATATCAACATTAAGGGTTCAACCGGGGAACATAACACAGAAAGCATTCAAAGAAACTTATGTTAATTGAATAATATAGGCAGGGTGCCGAAATTTACAGAATATCTGGGATTGTTGCTACATGCACCATTCTGGTGGATACATGTTGCTCAATAAATGCGCATGTGAAGCGGTTGAACACTCATCACTTTTACATGGCTCTGTTTCTTTGCAGAGTGACGGCACATTAAATGTAGGATTTTACAAATTTAGCCCTGAACTGAAAACCACCATCAACAATAGGGTATGTACAACCAATGATAAGCAACCACATTTGGAAAAATGCACAAACTGTGAAGCAACTTAATTGGATAAAACATTTACAACAAGCACGACCCTTCAAGACAATCAGAAAAAAAAAGTCATGTTCGTTAAACTAATAATATGGATGGAGAGAAATAAACCCAAAGATACAAGATAAAAGAACAAGGATACACTTGCTTACGAAGAATTAATTCAAAATCTTAGTTCTTAAGTGAGACTAGACGACTCGACCTGAAATCGAATCCTTCGAGTGCAGTAACGGAAGATGCAAATGTCACCGTTCCTATAAGAGTTAATATCAACATTTAATTGCTTGATCCTTCTTTTAACCATGTCTCACCTTTTTCTCTAAGATTTCTACGAGTTTCAAATAATACTTGGTAAGCATATTTATTATTGTTAGCTTGCCCAAGAGGGAAAATACGTTTTACTTGCTGCATGATACCTAAAAATAATATTAACTTCACATATATATTCGTGTGTGCATATTTGTAGATGTATCAACATTATATTTTAACATAAACTGAAAGAAAACACACTTCCGAACATCCATTGAAATGCTCTGCGAATGTCGAAGTTTAGCATGTAGAAGGATGTTACTATCTCTATCAATCCCAAAGACCAAATGTCCAAGTTCCTCTTCCAAATATGGACTTGTGTCTATATTCTGCCGCTAAGTGCAATAAATTTCTTCCCGCTTCTTCATCACAAACTTCAATTGAATCTGGATATGCTTTAAAAATTTATTTAAACATTTCTAGAATACCCAACTTAGTTGCCAAGATAATTGACCTATATCTAACTTCTGCAAGCAAGTTCTTTTGAGCTTTAACATGTTCAACCTAGAAAACAACAACTTATTAAATAACCATACGATGCAAAATTATAAACTATTTATAAAATGAAATACCTTGAATATACGTGTCAAGAATCACATGACCCAGGAATCGAATTTCTCGTCTCGCCTCACCGAGATACGTAGATTCGTATCGAATATGTATCGAAACTAGAAATTTACCGACTCCGGAAATTTCTGCGAGATCTTGGCCGACATCGACTATAGTGAGATAATTGACATTGACTATAATGGCCTCAGCTCAGAAAATATACCCTCAACAATTTCCTAACTTGTGCTGAGCTAGTGTTTGTAGTAATTCTAGACTAGTGTCCCACGAACTCTAGATGGTCAAATTCTATATATTTTAGCCTTTTCTAATCGTAACAACTAAATGGTACCTCTGGCTAACCCTAAACTCTTTTAGGAGTGTGGCCAAGTACTAATCTCGCTCTTGTTTATCTTTAAGTTGACTCGAATTCATAACACCATCTTAACTCAGACCTGAGCGCGACTCACTCCTGAGTTCCCTGTTCAGCTGTTAAAGTTAGGTTTAAAATTCAGTATTCTTACTTCATCTTCAGCTCGCTGAGTTCTTCAATCCATGGATTTCTTATTAAATTACGACATTACACAAACCACCAATTTCATACACAATGGAAATTTCACCAGAGTCGCTTTACAGGTAAATAAATTATCAATATTCATCTCTTAAACCCCAGAAAAACCTTTTTCTTTTTGCCCAAATTTTGAATTTGATTTTTTCTTCTGTGTTTGTGTAGTTTCCAGATGATTTATTGAAGGATCCGATTAAAGTTGTAAGTGAACTTAAACACGTTGAATTGTTGAATTACAACATTACACAAACTAATTGTTGAATTTTTAGTTTAAAAAAATAGTAGTTCTTCACGAACCTTGGTTTTAAACCACACCAAAACTACCCAGACACATAAAATGTGGGTCCTGCCGGCTGGAGAAAAACAGGATCCTCTTTATGGTTTTAATTAGAACGCGCAATTGGGGGATACATAATCTAATTGGGGTTATGACTAAATGACAAAATAGGGATCCAAATATCCTAGTCAAGTTACCCCTTATCTAAATAAAATTTTAATTCCTAATTTAACCCTCACTAATCGTGATTAGATACTAATGATGATTAGTAAAATATTAATGATTTGGGGGATATAATGTGTTTTATGTTTATTTGAATTTGTGTGTTTTAGTTTAAAGGGAAAAAATTTTGAGTAGAATTTTTTTTTTTTTTTTTGAAAATGGAAGATGATTGTGATGAGAGACTTGCAGTTCTTTGAATCTTTAGCTCAATTACAACAAAATCATATCTTCAATCTTCGATTAATGATAACAACTCACAATTGTTGTATGATGAACCAACACCTTTGAATCATTATTTTCTTGAAAAGGAAATGTTTTGTGAAGAACCAACTCAAGAAAGTAAACATGTTCAAAGATACAAGCAACCCCAACACATTGTGTAATGCTTCAAAGAGGTCGAAAATTTGATTTTTTTCTTTTGAAACCGCCATTTAAATCTAAAAAACCTTTGTACCGGATGCTCGTTGTATTGAATACTACGCGGTATCATGTAACCGGCATAGTATTCATAGATATTTGTATGCCGGACTAAATATCCCCCGTATTCAAGAACATACCCCACGTGGTATTCAAACCAAGATTGAATGCTTGGGTACAAATTTATTTTTTTACCTACCAAATATATTAGGAGGAATATTCAAACCGGCAATATGTGAGTACATGACATTCTATGTTAGGTTTTTATACCCTGGGATAGAAACTTAAATGTCGAGGATGCGGTTTACATGAATAACATCTGAGAAGCTAATGATATTTTGAACTTAAATACCGCATTTAGTTTCTTTCAACTTAGTATGCCTAACCTGATACCGGTATAGTAGAGTCAATTACCATTTATGCTGGTTCTTAATCCCTACAGTTTACTTTACTTATCGACAATGCCGTTTTAACTAATCCAATTTTCTTTTCATTCATTCCTTAGATTGTTACCTACAACGATCAACCAAACTCCAAACCGCTCCATCGGGATACGTGAAAGTACTATAAAATGCCGCGGGTATGTTACCAAACAATACTTTCACCTAGTTCTTACAATTTTATGTTGGGATTTGCTTGTAATCTCTATAATGTTGTCCTTATGTAGGGAATAAAATATGAAAAGGAAGCAATTGTTGGGCAAAAGCAACGGCTCTTAATAACATGTGTGTCTTAGTGAGGAATTCCCAACGTTCATCGATTCGTTTTGAGATGGTTTGCGAGAGAAGTGGAAAATACAATGAGAAAAATAGTCATAAGAGAAAGGGTTATGTATATGAAAAGAAGACTAACAAGGTATACAAGACGATTACGCGGAAGGATGACTGCCTTAAAGCTTGTATTCTATCTAAGAGGTTCAAAAGTAGAAGAAAAGAATGGGAATGTAAGGTGTGGTTTGGCCGTCACAACCACCCCCCGATCCGAATGATTTTGAAGGTCACTCCCTAGTTGCGAAGCTAAAACTCCGATCAATTCGAGGATGTAAAGATGATGACCAAAGCATGTATCAAACCAAGAGTGATTCTCGGAACCTTCAAGGAAAAGGATAAGACCAACGTTTCTTCACTCAAGTACAATTTATAGCGCACAAGCAACCATTAGAAGGTTGGAATGGGAAGGGAGGAGTGTTATGCAAGAATTTGAAAAGATAGCTTGGGATCACAATTACACGCGTATCATTAAAAGAGGTCCTGGACAACAAGCCGCTTCAAATATTCATTTCGCATCCTTTGCTTTCACAATTGGCTCATACGTGTTGTGATGTTCTTATGATGGACTGCACATACAAGACAAACAAATACAACATGCCGTTGTTCAACATCGTGGGGCAAACATTGGACAAGGTAACATTCACATTGGCTTGGTGTTTAACGGAGAACGAGAGGGATTACAATTATCATTGGGCATTGCGGCAATTGAAATTATTGTTCCCGGAAAAATCGTTCTCCGAAGGTCATCATAACCGATCAATTTGACGCACTAATGAATGCCATATCCGACGTATATCCTGGATGCACAAAATTTCCTTTGTACATATCATATAGGTGAAAATGTGAAAAAACATTGTCATGCTTTGTTTGAACCCTCAAAGGCTGATATTAAGAATAGAATGATTGCTCAACTAGAGGAAGATGTTCGCAAAGAGAAACTATCACCCGAAGAAGAAGAAAATGAAAGAGGAAAGATTAAAGAGCGAGTCGACAAAGAACACTATGAAAATCATAAAAGGTGGTTGGAATTTCTAAAGGATTGGGAGAAAGTTTATTGGTCTCTTACCGAGGACATGTATGAAAAGAGATTGAACAACTTTATTGCCAAATATAACGAAGTGTATCCAAGTGCCGTCTCATATTGTCGGGATAATTGGTTGGATAAGTTCAAGGAAAAATTTGTGCGTGCGTGGACAAATCGTTATAGACATTACGGGAATGAAGCAACTAGTATAGCGGAGTCCTCTCATGGGAGATTTAAAGATCTCATCCAATCCTAGCCGGGGAAATGTGGTTACGGTCACCGAGGCAATGGAGCAACACTTTAAGGCCGATATCGATAGGATCAAGAAGGCTTTTGAGAAAAGCTCAATGGAAAGGATGACTCAATTTCTTGAACATACTAAGTTGCTCCAAGGAATAGAGTTTAACGTCTCTCGTTGGGCAATAAACCATATGATGAGACAAAGGCAATATGAGAAGCTTAACGAAAGTCAAGTGATGTGTGTATTTGTCCCGACATGTCTTCATTGGGGCTTCCGTGTCGTCATATGCTTGTGAAGTATGAAGTAATCGATACCTATTGATGTTATTGATCCTTTTTGGAAGCAATTATCTTTCGACCTTCCCCTACCGAAGCTCCCTAACAATCACCATGGGATACAAAGGAGGCTTTAGAATTTTATGAAGCTTACTCACGTGGAAACTCGGCTACCCGACAAGTATTGCTTAGCCAACTAAGACTAATTACACGGCCATGGATAGCACAAAGTGAAGAGCCAAGAAAAGGAGATCCGACGGGTAGACCACAAACTAAAATTGCAAGGAAGAAACAAAGAAAAGAGTTAAAACAAATGACTCGACGTGAAGAGGAACTCGCGGTGCAACTAAAAACGAGATCTATGTGCAAGTGAGATTTGGTTCAAGCAAGATTCGCTTCCCAAACGACCGTTCCAAACAAGAGGGGTAGGCCGAGGAAGGAACCGATATCAAGTCAACAACAATCGACGAGTTCAGAACCTTTCCCATAGTCGATGTATCGGAGGTTAAGAGGAAAGGGGAAGGCCGCCAAATGTACCAACATTAAGCAACCAAAGACAACAAGGTGAGCATTCAAAATAAAATCGTTGTGCCGGGGTATTTTTGAATCATGCCATAGGCCGCGGTTGGTAATCATGCAAATTTCCAATCCTTTATACCAATGGACAAATCTCGGAAGGTGTTCATTAGAAGCCCACACTGTGCCCATAAATTTTATAAGAAAATAAACATTTGGAAACTAACAAATTAACGATAACAATCACAAAATAGGTAGTTCACCTTACCTCGAATCACAGTGAAATTCCCATTAAATTGACGGCTTTTCGCCTTAGAAGCTCGAATTTACCAACAAAAATGAGCCAAGAAAGCGATGTATGAATACTTATGAACGTCTTCCAAAGGATCCAATGGGAGGTTGTTCATATGCACCCTGTTACCATTAGAGTCGGGAATATAGCGGTTCCCAAAATGAACAACATATATGCGGCAGGTTGAGCATTGAGTCAATTCCTCGTTCTTCGTATTCCCAAACATTGAATGAGTTTGACGAATGTTATATTCTTTGTCCGAGGCCGTTTCTTGTACAAATTTGCCAACGTGGTTTCCTTGTTCCATCCAAACAACTTTTCCGTGAGTTCATAGATCTTTTCCCACCCTAGGTCCTTCGACTTGTCTCCAACCTTAACTTAGGTTTCCAAGAACCTCTAGTCCTATTATCCTTTGACATCTTCAGGATAATGGTCATCTCGCCAAAATTAAAATGCATGGTGTCACATTTCACCATAAAACCTCTCCAAAAAGCAGGTTGCGGATCGCAGATGGTTTGGATATAATTTTCTATCGCATGATACAACCCTGATGCTCCGACTATTTGTTGAACAGCCGACACTCATCCTCCAAAGGCCACACATCCGATTGTTGATGGCGGCTAACACGCCTGTGCTTTCAGGGTCCTATAAAAACACAACAAACTTAATTAAATTGATCACAAGAAAATAATATAATAATAAGATACAAACGTCTTACATAAGTTTGATAGATCCAACGAGCCCAAGAGTCTTTATACGAAAATAAAAGTTATTTATCGGTTGACCCCAATGTTTGCCATCATTGTGTGACAGAATCAACTCTAACTTATCGAAGTGAAGAGGGGTGCCTTTTCATCATCGATTTGTCCTAAACCACCGCTTGTGAGGATGAGCCACCGCTATTACCTGCTTACGTGGAGTTTCCCACATCATCATCATCAGTGCTTGTTGAGTCGCTTATAGGATCCCGAATTGTGACCTTAGCAGTAGCCGGATTTTGACGTTTACGTCGAGAAGACTTACGCTTTGATTCTTCAACAGCTTTTCCTTTTCCTTTGTCCTTTCTTGGTGCGTGAGACCTATGTTCCAACACGTTAAATTGAGTTACATACTACATGTCGGCATACAAAAGGAACATACTTAAAACCGGCAGCATAAATAGACATATACGAAATGCCGGAACTGATACCGGCATCTTAAAGAATATAACGGAGAATGCCGGTTTTGGTTGAATTGTATCCAGGGATTCACAAATTTTAGGGACCGAAAACCGGCATATCAAAACAAAATACGACAAAGCCGGTATAACTTCCGGCATTCCTTAAAAAAAACTACTATGCCGGTCATATTGAATTATATGTAGAAAATTCTAAGCCGTATGAAAAACAAACCGGTATAAATTGTTACCATACATTAAGTGCCGGAACATATACCCAAGCATATTCAATATTAATACGTTGAATGCCGGTTTTGGTTGAATTGTATCCGGTTCACAAATATTAGGGACCGAAAACCGCATATCAAAACAAAATACGACAAAGCCGGTATAACTTCCTAACATTCCTTAAAAAAAAACTACTATGCCTAAGTTATATTGAATTATATGTAGAAAATTCTAAGTAATTATGAAAAACAAACCTAAGCAAATTGTTACCATACATTAATAACATATACCGATATTCAATATTAATACGTTGAATGCCGGTTTTGGTTGAATTGTATCCAGGATTCACAATTTTTAGGGACCGAAACCTAAGATATCAAAATAACATACGACAATGCCGGTATAACTTCCGGCATTACTTAAAAAAATACTACTATGCCGGTTATATTGAATTATATGTAGAAAATTCTAAGCCGTATGAAAAACAAACCGGTATAAATTGTTACCATACATTAAGTGCCGGAACAGATACCGGCATATCCAATATTAATACGTTGAATGCCGGTTTTGGTTGAATTGTATCCAGGGATTCACAATTTTTAGGGACCGAAACCCAGCATCGAAAAATAAAATCGATAGTGCTGGTGGAATTTCCTGCATTCTTAAATGGCAATACATCTATGCCGGTTTTAGTAAATTTTACAGAGTTCTTAGTGTTTTTGGGTTTTGATTTTCAAACTCAATTCAATTGACTAGAATTGAATTTCATCTTACTAGAATTCAATTTCAAAACCCTAATCGAAATTTTCAATCCGTCATGAACCCTAGCATGTTTGACTTTGTGTTATATATTATTGGGTAAACCCTAAAAGTACTTCAATTCAAAAGGAGACTTTGTGTTATACATCACTTACCGAATCAAATCTGTTACGTCCGCTTCACCAAGAGACTCTTGAGGACTTTTTGCGCATCGTATTTCTCTGGATTGGGTTTGCGACGAGCCATTGCTTTGGTATAGAAGACGAAAAAAAAATCTAAGGAGAGATTGAATAGATTGAATATTTTTCTTTCCAAAACCGTCACTTATATAGCATGAGTAGTTTGAAACCGACGAGTTGATTGAAATTGTAACCGCCAAACAAGTTGAATGAACTTGTAACCGTCAAACAAGTTGAATGAAATTGTAATCACAAACTAGTAGGGGGAATCGTAAATCATATAAATCCGGCATAGAAAAATACATATCAACTATGCCGGTATTACAAGTTGATTATTTTTTGTATCATGCTAGCAAAACAACATAAGCCGGAACTCTAATTTATTTCAAATGTAATCATTGTCGCAGGAAGCACGAATGCACTTAGCACGTGCATCAAGCCTTTAAACCACTTGGTGACCCAATAGGACGAGTTATAGTCTCGTGAGGGTTTACATAGAGATGTACCCACAAAACCTTACGAAAAACCTTAGCAAATACAACTAAACTTTCAATCTTCTTAAGAAGAATCCGTTTCCGATTCACCCAAATTGGTGGTACTCGGTGACTTTGGTTACAATATGGTTCACGTTGGCTTCAAACATGAATGGTTCTCCTTTTCTTGTAAGTAGCGCGCTTTCACGGCTTCATGCTACAAAAACAACACACAAACTTTGTTGGTTACATAAAAATTGAAAAATAGTAGATTGTGCCGAATTATTCATAAAGATACTTACGAGTTGTTGGGGGGGGCAACCTATTGTGATGAGCGTTATCGATCCGGTACTTCATTTTTAGATACTCAACCACAGCATTTAGGATGATGTCGTGTCGTTGCTCGATTTGTTGAGCGCTTCTTCCTTTCGGTTACCGTAATCGTGAACAAACTTCCTAAAAATCTTCAACCACATGGAATCCCGCGTGCTGCTATCTATAGTTGAAGGACGAGTTTCGGCGTACCATGCTTGGGTGATTGCTAAATCTTCCTCGGAGTCAAACGATGCCATTTGTTGTATGTGGGATTAGGTTCTATAATAAGCTATTTATAGATCACTATTCTAGGGTTTAGGGTTTCTTAAGTTAAGATTCTCAAGGAGATATATATGAACACACGAATTTTGGGCATTTGGGTTCAAGTATTAGCTCTCTTTATATAGAGGAAAACCTCAACGGCTAGTTTTTTTTGAAATTACATTAATTCCGCATTGTAGTTAATGTGTCATATGGCGCCAGGTACAAGTAAATTTCTTATCGAGATTATCCCAAATATGTAACGATACCTGGCATTGTGTAACAACATGGTTCCGAGCCGGAACAAATACCGGCATTACATGTATAATTACGAATACGCCTAAGATTTGTTAATTTCAAATAAAACGGCTAGTTTTTTGAAAAATAAGACCGTTGGTGCTTCAATTATACATAATAACACCAAATCCGGCATAGTTAATTACATACCAATGTCGCCAGTATTACAATTTAATGATTTATTGGAACGAGCTTGAACAAGTAAAGTCGCTTCAAATGCCTAAAAGGCTCTTTTCTCCACTTCGTATATGCATCCCGAGCTTCATACCTATCACCATTGTATCTTGCAAGAAATTCGTTGTATTTGAGACATGATTTGATGAGTGCAGTTGTTCGAATGCGTACTATTTGATGTGCGTATTCAATTATGCGTTTCTTACGGTCAAACTTGTTATGCTTGTAAGAACCAACATTACAAGGCCCCAAAAACATCTCGAAGGGCGTTGATCCTCCCAAAAATCCGATACTATGTAGTAATTTCTAATCCACTCTTTTCCTCCCGAACATCTCGCTTCTATCTTAGCTTCTTTTTGACGTTTAACCTCTTCCTCGCCTTCCGCTTTTATCTTATCTAATTTTCGACAATAACGTTCAAGCTTTGCTTCCTCTTCTTCTTCTCTTTTTCTCTTAATTATCTCTTCTTCCATTGCGGCAATTGACTTGGTGGTTTCTTCTTTCCTTCTTAGTTTTCTAGTATTGTGGCAACGGAGTTGGCGTGGTTGATGATTGATTTCTGTTGGGGTTGACAATATTTTCCTCATGTGTTTTTCTTTCTCCAAAGAATTGATGAACTTGTCACCGGTGATTGATAATCCATTGGAGATATATCTCGTGCGGTATCAACCGCAATGGGTGCATCCATTCCTTTAAATAGATGTGGACATAACGGATCTTTTCCACTTTAGTGACGGCACTCTAAGTAACTTATATCCCACGCCGGAACTATTGTTTTCAAGTGTATTGTTTAAAAAACTAGCCGTTAGCATTCAATTTCCGAAACCGGCATACTTAGGTGGAACTAAATATATGCCGATTATGATCCCAAGACCGCATGGTATAACACGATGATGCCGGTAATGCGTAAAAACTTTACAGGAAACTAACAAAATATGCATATAATACCGGCATTTTTTGTTTAGTAATATCTATGCCGGAACGGTCAAAATCTGAAGAAAAAAAACGGCTACTTTTTTGAAAAATATGACCGTTGGAGCATCATTTCTATATAACATCACCCATTCCTTTGGCAAAACCCACACAAATCAAGCACCAAATAACATCTACCTCTATTTGCAACACTAAAAAAAACCATTCTCTCAAGTAAGCAAGCACGGCTCAAAGAATGGGGGATTCATCATCTACCTCTATCTGCAAAGTAAGTATATTTCCTAACAACATGCTCTTCAATACTATGACGGAAAACTAATACAATTTTTTATTACGTAATCATCATTGCAAGTGTCAAATTTGCAAGTCACCTTGTCACCTAGCCATGGACTGTCCATTTATTTATTCAAAGTGTAGAAGTCGGTGATGGGACACGCCTTGGTTTTGGACCGCAAAACCGATGATGCTGAAAATGGAAGAATGTTTCCAGGTGTTTGAATCACCCAAAGTGCGATGAGTTTCAATGGTTTGACAAAGCGGTTGAACTAGCAGAGTCAAGAGAAAACCACAAGGTCCATTGTAAGCCTATCGATGGGTGTGATGGGTGTTATATGAAGGGAAAGGAATACGTTGAAAAAGAAGAAGAGCCAATGAGGATGATCCTTGACACCCCCATTCCTGACGATGTCTTTGAAATGCATTAGGAATTGCTCAAAGGCTCCGCAATTGTTGAAAAGGGATGGAAATAGATTATCTTTGAATCAAAGTGCAATCCATTCACCGTTGTTTTAATTTAAAGTTTGTAATCCAATGTAGTCGATTACTTGAACGAAATAAAAGAGAATTTGAAATGAATTAATCAAGGTGCCGGCATTGTGGAAATCGGATCGAGCAAACCGGTTTTATGTCAACTCTAAAAGATAATTTGGAAATCTAACATACCGGCATTGTCAAAATGAATCTTACAATGCCGGTTTTCTATCACATTTTCGTATATATAGATATTTGCAATACCGATTCGTCTAAGCAAACGTAATAATACCTAGTACATGTCCTGTTTTCTATACAGAACCAAATAATTTAACCCGATTGTTCCTAAGACCAAAATTTCTATGCCTAGACTAGGTTCCGCCAGTGTTTTGAGCATGCCGGATATGCCGGTATGTGTACATATATTTCGAAACCGACCTCTACTACGACGGAACATTTTAACTTGCAAACTACAAATCTTAACATGTTCAACATAAACCAAAGAACTAAACAGTTAACCCACAAGACAAACCAAAACAAGTTTGAAATTGTTTTTGACGTAACCAAACTCCTAAAAAGTTAACCATCAAACATTGGCATCAATTCTCTCAAACTAAATTATTCTTTTGTTTCTTTTGTGTCTACGCCTTCCTTGTTTCCCCGTACATAGCTCTGACAGTAGGGTGGGTTTCTTCAATTCTATGAAGCTTTTCCTCTAGTTCCTTGATTTCTTGAAGAGATAGCACCACCCCGTCATTATGCTTGCAACCTAACATCTTCGTAACCTTGCCAAGCCGACGTCGCTATATTAATACATCAAACACATATTAAGTACATATGTTAATATATGATTATGTTTACATTTAATGAATATAAGCAATTAAGAAAACTTACCACCATTGCAAAAGTCCTAAGAAGGTTGGCCATCGTAGGTTGTGGAGGTGGAGTAATTTCAACAGGAGGGTTTTCTTGGTGTGGAGCTTCGACGGAGGGAGGACGTACGACATAAGGATGTGACCATTCCAGGTAATCCCTCATGTAGCTGTCATCAACTTCATAACCATTTTCCGCACTCTCCCACTTACTAATATCAACCAAACGACGTGGCTCTCTATCCCTCCAATGTGTTGGTTCCGGTTCAGGATCATACACTACATGCAACTTGTTGGGAGTTGAATTGCACCGAGAAAAGTAAAGATGATAATTATCAACAGAGTTCGACCAATGACGGGATAATTGCTTAAATCCATGTTGGCGCATCACACGGCATGGATCGACCATGATGTATCCTTTTGGGTGGTACAACGGCCCATGGTAAAATGCAACATCTCTTGGAATTGGACGGTACCCTCTAATCTCCTTATAGGTGTCGAACACAACGTCTTCCTTCCTCATAGCATCCAGAGCCAATCTCATATTGATGACTCGACCTTTGTTACCGGGCTTCGGATTACTGTTAAACTCAAACCTCTGAGCTCTAGGGGTATCGGGTTCAGGAAGGTCTTTGATCTTCAAGAATTGGCAGTCCTTGAATAAGGTTGGGAAGTGTTCATAACACCACACCTAATCCAATTTGAACAATATACATGTGAACATAAGTAAAAAAAATACATCTCAACAATAGATTAAAGAAATTTGTACCTGGAGTAGAGTGAAATTCCCGACAAATTGGTTTGTTTTAGCCAATGAAGCCCTTCTCATCTCCGCCATCAAATGTGCCATGACCGCGGTGCCCCAAGAATAGCCATGGACACCTTCCAACGGGTCAAGGTACTGGAGAAAGTTTGCACTTACCCTGTTGCTGCCGTTAGTGTCGTGAATGCCCTAGTGCCCAAAATGTATAACAGTATGCTGCGGCTGTATACCGAATCAACATGCAGGTCCCATCCATCCTTCGAGCTTCTAGCCTTTGTATTTTCAAACATCTTCTTAAGCATCGTCAACTTGAATGTCTTCGTCTTACTTCCGTTCGATGCTACATAAAAGCTATCCGAAGAAGTTTTGAAGTCCCAACCAAACATGACTTTTTGGGTCAAATCGTGCAACTTCGACCATTCTAGGTCCCAATACTCAACTCCTCTCGAAATTGATTTGCCGATAACATTCAAGCCTAGAATGTTATGAGCATCTTCAGAATCAAGGTCATCTCACCAAACGGAAGTGCATTGTATCAGTTTCACCATGGTACCTCTCAACGAAGCAATTGACGGTCACAAGATCTGGGATTCACGTAATTTTCAACCAAAGAATACAGACTGAGTTCTTTACTAATGTTTGGACATCTTCATGCTCCAACGACAAATCCCAATGAGCCGCGGCTTGGTTTCGGCAAACACGCACAACCTTAGTATGATCCTACAAATACGAGATAATACGATTAAGAGATGATGTAAAAGATAAAACAACGTACATGCACAAAATAAAAAAATGCTTACATAAGTTTGAAAGATAAGACGAG
Organism: Papaver armeniacum; assembly: GCA_023531295.1. Taxonomy (NCBI): domain Eukaryota; kingdom Viridiplantae; phylum Streptophyta; class Magnoliopsida; order Ranunculales; family Papaveraceae; genus Papaver; species Papaver armeniacum. Next base: position 11,291 of record JAJJWW010000740.1, on the reverse strand, counting down.
CCCAAGAGTGCTTGTATCCAAAGAGTACTTTCGGTTCGGAGCTTGTCCCCAAATTTTACCATCATCGCGGTCGGGTAACATGTCATCAAGGTGAGGAAGGTGACAACCTTTAACTTTCGGTTTTCTGCCCTTGCCCTTACCTTGTGTTGGTTGTTGACTAGTCCCACCAACTTCGCTTTGGCCTACTAATTGACTTGGGGGAACCTCATCATCTTCCTCCTCACTTTCCACTCCATCATGCTCATCGCCCTCATGTGTTCCAAGACGTTCTCACGTTTGCAAGTGCACTACGTTCACCACCACTCTCCCAAATTGACCCTCTTGTTTCAAACCCCAAACGTTTCTTGCGACCCGCATCTTTCCCCCGTGGAGGCAGGGACTGAGGAGTATCAAGACCGTCCTTCCTCCTTCTCTTAGTGAGGATAGGACCTTTATCTTTCCTCGCTTCTTTGGCTCTTGACCTATAACATAAACAAACATTAGAAAAGGCATGGCAGTTTAGGAACCTAAGATACCAATTCCTAAACAAACCAATACCTAACATGAACCTAGAAGACACCATAAATATCGAGCATGCCGGTATCGTTGAACCGGCATTGTCCGAAAACTAAATTAAATGCCTAGATAAGCACCATTTCAGTGATGTTCCCGTATGTTTTAAGTGTAATACCTAAGATTGACGAACTGAACTAACATATGCCGGTTTTAAAATACCTAATCACGAAACCTAGATATAATGCCTAGGTACATCTAATTAAGTTCCTGTGTGTTTTTAGTTGCAAACCGGTATGGTAATCGACCCAAATTCTATGCCGGTATAAAACATTCGATTTCAGGAATGAAAACCGGTATGGTATTCGACCCAAATTCTATGCCTTTCCAGATAAAAATTGATTTCGGAATGCAAACCTATATGGTATTCGAGCCAAATTTTATGTTTAGGTAGCTAAACCTAAGCTTGGTATTCAAACCAAGATCCAATGCGGTTTTTCAGAACTCATCGGGCCAGCTATTGTGGGCGATTCTAACCTAAACCCATGGCTACAAATCGAGTAAAACAATCATAAATGAGTTCAAAAATCACTTACCTTCTCGGAGAGAAGCCATGAGTGTTTGATCATCCGAGTGCGTTCGGCGCGTCGTCTTCTAGTTGTTGAGCAATATTCTCGATTCTTTGTTCATGTGTTTGTTGAGCAGCCGTTTTGGTTCTCGATTTTGCTTTCGATTTGGTTCTTGGAGGCATGGTTATGTTATGTTAATCGACGAAGAAATTTTTGATTCAACGATTAATCGTCGATGAAGAATGAACGATGAGGAAGAAGATGAAGAATTTTTTTTTTTTAAGGAACAAAGCTATGCTCTTCGAATTGAATTGGGGGATATATGATTTTGGTTATTTGATTTTATGTTTTAGTTGAAAGGGTATAACAGTCTTTTCATAATATTTTTAATTAATCTAAGGGTGTTTTAGTATTTTCGCCTCCAAAAACACCCCTTAATATACCTATGGTTGGGGAAGTAATTCATATCCCCCAATTAGATTATATATCCCCCAATTGCGCGTTCTTAATTAATGTGAGGTAGTGGTTTCTATGGAGTCCAAAACACGGTCTGCTGAGACTTTTTGTTAAAAAAAAATTACAGCTTCTGATCGAGAGTGATATCTAACGGGCTATAAGTTGACTCCGCCTCATAAGACCATAGTAATGACACAGACCCGAGTCCGATTCAGTCCTCAGTCAGCAAAATCAAAATCCCCTTTTCAGCTGCTAGTTAAGTCAGGTTTCAAATTAGTCTTCTTTCTCCATTCTTATTCTTCTTCTTCAGCTCTCTTAGAGTCTTATTTTCATGGATTTCACATCGAATTATGATATTACCCAAACTGCAAATTTCATACACAGTGGAAATTTAACTAGAGTTGCTTTACAGGTAAATAAAATTATCAATCTTCATCTCTTAAACCCCTAGAAAAGCCCTAATTTTTTCTGAATTTGATTTTGATTCTTTCTTTTCTGTAGTTTCCAGATAATTTATTGAAGGATTCAATTAAAGTTGTAAGTGAACTTAGAAAGGAGCTTAATTTGCTTGCCACTAGACAAGAATCAGCAGATGATAAAAAAGAAATTGGGTTGTATGTATTGGCAGATACAACTTATGGGAGTTGTTGTGTCGATGAAGTTGGTGCTTCACATGTTGATGCTGATTGCGTTGTTCATTATGGTCATACTTGCTTAAGCCCGTTAGTATTTCTCCTCTTCTTTTACTTTGATATAAAAATTGAATCTTTATTGAATTTCTTGATTGAGTTCAATTTGGGGTTTTTAGGGTTTTTAGCATGTTTTTCATTCTGGTTTTATTACTTGTTTGTAGAACTACAACTTTGCCTGCATTCTGCGTTTTCGGAAAAGCTGCAATTGATGTATCTGATTGTGCTAAGTGTTTATCAGATTGCTTATTGATAAGTGACAAACCTGTTCTGGTATGTATTAGATTCTCATTCGCAAAATTCGGCTTCCCAATTTTGTTTTCGCTATTAATGTTGTTGGAATCGAATTCAAGATGTTCCAAGTAGTTGTGATTGCCAACTAGTGCTGGGTTGTCAATTTTTGTTTTTGTTTTTCTGATATGCAGGTTCTTTACGGACTTGAATATGCACATGCATTAGAATCATTGAGAACAGAATCATCATTACTTTGTGGGACCGAAGGCAGTTCACGGCTTCATTTTGCGGATGTTACTAGTTCTGTAATTAGTCCGTTAGAGAGTAAGGAAACACCTTGTGTGAAGCTTGAATCTTCAAATGGGTGTACTGCAAATGGAAGCCATGATGATTGCAAACAAACAGACTCTACATTGGATGGTTCTAGACATTCCATCGGAGGCTTGACATGGAATTTGCCACAGGGCCACAAGATGGAGGACTACATGCTCTTTTGGATAGGTTTAGAGAACCCTGCATTTTCAAATCTTGTGCTGACCTACAATAGCAGTGATATAGGTATGGTTTACATGTTTTAGGTTTAGTTTGATATCATGGCTTTTGATCCCGTCAACTAATTGGTGTTAGAGATTCTTTTCCTTAACTTATAAAGAATGGTATTGATTTCTGTTACTTTTATGCTTTTGCTTTTTCCTACCCTTTTTGCATATATCTTCCAGTTAGATTACATATTGATATGATTCAAGGTTATTATTCTGATGTTTTACATCTGAATTTTTGATAATGGTTTCAGTCAGATATGATCCTGTGGAACATTGTATAATGGAAGACATGTCTCAAACCAAAAAGATTCTTCAGCGTAGGTATTACTACTAAATGGTTCTCATCTTCGTTTTCAGATGATAGGTGTACCTGTATTGCTTAGAAGCTATATTAATATGGGATATGTGTTTGTGCAGGTATTATATTGTCGAGAAAGCAAAGGATGCTAACATTATCGGGATTTTGGTCGGTACTCTTGGTGTGGGTATGTTCCATAATCGAGTTATTATCACACTATACTTGTAGATATTTTTGTGGATTACTCGATTAGCACTTCATTTAGACTGGAAACCTTAGTTGTTTATCTAAATTCAATCTCAGCTTCTTCAGATTTTAATAAAACTTAGTAACTCAAGATTTGTTGCTGTGTCACAACACGTTTATTTGACCATTTAACCAGACTGAGTTTTCTATTTGTCAAATGTGAATGCAGCTGGTTATCTTAATATGATTAATCAGATGAAAGCTCTCATCGCCAGAGCAGGGAAAAAAGCGTATACTCTTCTTATGGGAAAGCCAAATCCTGCAAAACTAGCCAACTTCCCCGAGGTAAATATTTGTATCCGGACATCCAAAACGTTGCCATGTTCAACTGCTTGAGATGATTACAGATAGATTATCTGACTAAATTTTCGTTATTGTGGGCAGTGTGATGTTTTTATTTATGTCTCTTGTGCCCAAACTGCACTTTTGGACAGCAAAGATTTCTTATCTCCAGTGATTACACCTTATGAAGCCGTTCTGGCTTTCAACAGGTATGCTTATAAATGACTTTATCTATACATCAATGGATATTCCAATTTACTTAGCTGCTTGTGTACTTGATAATGGAGTTACATTGTTTGTTCTTTTCATTTATTTTTGGAGGTGTAGCATCCATAGGTGTTTGCAACGTCTTAGAGTTCAATCTGGTTGTGAAAGCCGCCTCTCATGTTCAGAATTTCATTATGTTTATAAAATAGCTGACATTTAGTTTCCTTGATAATGGATTTGCTCATTCTTACTATCGACTCTGTAGAGGGAGTCAGTGGACTGGGGAATATGTGATAGGCTTCCAGGATCTGATGACATCTGCTCAGTATAATGTTGATGGAGGGCCCGAAGAAGCTCGTTTCTCCTTCATGAAGGGTTGTTATGTGGAAGATTTCAATCAGCAAGGTCTGTCTAATCTTCCTATATCTCTCTCTCTATATGTGTGTGTGTGTTTCTCTGTGTCTGTGTACGTTCAAACCATGTTTCCTATGTTGAAGTATGATATATGGCCTGCAACTGAAACTTATGATCTACACCATCAAGTTGTGATGATTGGCAGTATCAGAATTTGTTAAGTTCCATCTGTGGACACATATCCATCATCAATTATCTGATCATTGGCATGCTAGTCTCTAATCAACTAATGGCCGTATTGGCATGTATCAGTATATTTTATAAGTATCTTCTTTCAATTCCCTTGAAATCATACCTGCAAAATCTTAAATTTGCACTGCATTGTTCTTTAATTCTTGCTACATTTTACTAACATTTGAAGAATTAGCAGAATCAATAAATGGGGATGAAGATAAGGAAAGAGCAACAACAGATCTAGCTGAGGCAACTCACAAGGCATTACAACTGCACGACAAGTACCCCAAGTCCATAATTAAAGGAGCGGCTAATTCTGGAGCAGAGTTCTTCAGTTCACGCTCATATCAGGGTCTCGAAATGCAAACTGATGATTCAGTACCTCGTACAGTTGTCACAGGAAGAACAGGAAGGGCAGCAGGTTACACGGGTGAGCCAAGTAAAGAACAAAATTCATGATCAGCAGATTCAGCACACAACCAACATTGCCAAGTAATAACTTTATATCAGCAGATGTTGTTCCCATTTTCAGCACAAGCAAACAAGCCTATTTTGAGCAACAGAAGAGTGAGGTGATATGCATGGTAGATCCGGAGGCTGGTACCTCTTTCTTTGTTAGGCATTCCAAAGGAATCCCCCATCAGCTAAGCCACATCTTGTTGTAAAACCAGGAAGCGCTTTGTTCCCATTGTAACAAATATTATTTTCGACTCTGTTCGTGTTTTTTTTCTTTTCTGTAATGTTACAGGTAGAGTCAGACCCAACCAATTAGCATCCCTCCATATGGGAAAGTGGGGAGTAGGTTTTCTTAGCAGCAAATTATTACTGTCGAAGTCCCATTTTTGCTCGGGCTAGATTTTTTTTTACAGTTTTCCAACAACATAAGCCAGAGTAAGCCAGCTGGGACCTTATAAGCTAATGCAACTTTCCGTGTTGATTCTTCCCGTGAACCTTTCTGGTTCAAACTCAACTCTCACATTAAAAAAATAATTATAATATTTTTTATTTATTTTTTTAGGATTACTTTTATTTAGGAAAAGTGATATAAGCAAAAATGGAAAAGTGTATCGGTGATATCTGACTCGATCTGAGTCAGATTCAGATCCGAATCAGCCAAAAACAAACAAGATAATCTGACGCGTGGTAACTTTTTGGCCGACCCAAAGGGAGGCCTTCTATGTGATGACAAAATCACTTTGTCACAAAGTTAGTGCAAAAAAATAAAATCGATTTCAATTTCATGAATTAGAGATTCCAATAGACATAATCAAACAAATTGATAGCAAATTTCAGTCATATACAATAAAACATATAGATTTCCCGTTAATAAATTTTTTAAAAACTGAATAAATCGATGATTCGATTCGATCAACTCAAAAATGAAGAGTTCATGAACCGTCGGGTTAAGAAGACAAACTAATTTCTGGGTCGGGTAAACCCATACCCACAAAAAAAACGGACGGATTTCTCCGTCGGCCTCCCCACCGCATGCGGTCATCTAGTTTATTTTTATTTTGTATTTTCTCTCTTAATAAAAAACCCTAACCCTTTACCCTGGGGTGTGTGTTTGTGATTCAAGAAAGCAAGTGAAGAATGGACTACAATCCCTGCATCCGTAAGTATTCAATTTCGTTTTCTTCTTAGATTTAAGTATATTTTCTTCTTCTATAAATGGGTTCTGGGGGAGGAGGATCGGTATCTGATAATGAAGATCTGATACGTGATATATTCAGTAGACTTCCAGTGAAATCACTCATGAGATTAAAATGTGTATGTAAACATTTCCAGTATTTAATTGAAGAAGATGAATATTTGATTGATTTACATTACAAACGATCGAAAACACGTCCTGGTCTCATCATCATAGTTCCTAGGTTTTACCTTGAAACACCTGTGTCCGCACAATTTTTGGGCTGTTTTTCCCCACGTGTAGCCGGACATGCGTTAACGAAAGAGATTTCTTTCTTGTCAGCTGACATTGCTTTAGGCGAAAATGGGAATAACGCAACAACAGCAATTGTGCACACTGTCAGGAATGCAAAGGATGATAAATTCAAGTGTATTATGACAGTAGATCAAGGGAAACAAGAGTACCAGTACAATCACATTCTGAAACCTGTGAATGGTTTGATATGTTTCGCTCTATTGGAACCTCAGGTATACGGTTACATTTTGCATTTACAATGTTAGCACTAGAGATGTAATGATTGCCAGAAATTCGGCATTCTACAGGGAAACAAGAAAGGAGCTATATGATTCGTGTCATATTGCGTTTGCATCTTTTCAACTTGGGTTTGATCCTGTCACGAAGGAACACAGGTTGATTTCTGTGTTTACAGTGCGTAAAAATAAATGGAGGTCCAATAGTGCTGCTTATACAGTTTGTGAGGCCTTGACTTTAGGGAATAATACTTGGAGAAGGATTGATGGTGTTCCATTGTGCAATTTCCCAAAGAGTTCTGTCAGTGTGAATGGTTCAATATATTGGCATTGTACAACCAGGCTCTCTCTTAGAAGGAGTTGTTATGGTACTGATCGGTACGATGATGAAGAATGTCCATCTATAGTGGCATTTGATGTTGGAAGTGAAACCTTCAGTGTTATTCCAATCCCTGGGTTCATGATTAGTCAGTCTTATACTGAAAGAGAAATATGTTTGTTGGCAGTGGATGAGCAGTTAGCTTATTTCTGTAGAGAATTCGTTTCAAGAAGATCCAGAGACATATATTGTGGCATTGCTAAGTTGTGGATTTTTACTACTACTGCGAGTAGTAACATGAATTGGACCAAGAGATTATCTCATTACCTTCAGATTGGGGATCTTTTTTTGTAGAATGTCATGATATTGCAGGGTCAGACCAACTAATCTTAACGTGCTACGAATACAGTGCGTTTGTATCTGTTCATTCGTATAACCGAAAAAAAGGAAGACATTTAACAAGATTGAAATCAGCGGGATCGGTTATGTTCGGACATTCTCTATGCATACTTATTTACAACTTTTGTGGAGAACCTTTTCCATGTCAAGAAGAAGAAGCAGCAAAAACTCATGCCGCCCCCACATACGCCTTGATTGAAAATCAAAGAAATGGTAGCTATTTTTCATCTCTTAATAAACTCCGCATTCCCAAATGAATGTTTCTCCCAAATGCATGTACAGTCTATGTAGTTTTGGAATTATCATTTCTTTTTTTACGTTGAGTGATAAAAGATGTGCATGCGCAATATAGAACAGACTATTTGGACAACAACAACCACCAAGCCTTTAGTCCCAAAAAGTCGTGGTACACTAGCTAGAATGAAACTCATGTTGAGGTAAAAAAATTTGACATCTTCTTAACTTAGCATCTGGTTTCAATTACACTGAACATTGAGTTCATGTGTTGTGTAAATGCTTGGCGCTTTAATTTCTGTTGTAGTTCACTAACATTTGGATAATTACAGCGAGTTTGTATCCGTTCATTCGTATAATCAAATAAAGAAGACTTTTAGCAAGATTGAAATCAGTGGGATCGGTTATGTTCCGGACATTCTCTATGCGCATACTTCTTTACAACTTTTGCGGAAAGCCTTTTCCATGTCAAGAAGAAGCAACACATCAAGACATGCCTCCCCATGTATGCCTTGATGGAAAATTAAAGAAATGGTAGCTATTTTTCATCTCTTAATACACTCCGCATTACCAAATGTATGTTTCCTCCCAAATGCATGCACAGTCTATGTAGTTTTGACATTATCATTTCTTTTTACGTTAAGTTATGAGATATATGCAATATAGAAAGAAACAGAATATTTTGACAACAACAACAACAACAATAACCACCAAGCCTTTAGTCCCAAACAAGTTGTGGTAGACTAGCTAGGAATGAAACCCATGTCGAAGTCCCAAAAAAGCAGACTATTTTGAAATCTTATTAAACTGACATCCTGATCCTTTGAAAGGGAATGGCCGTGAACAATATAGAAGAAAGTTCCCTGGTATTTGTATGTGATGAATTCTTAACTTAGCATCTGCTTTTAATTACATTGAAACCAAATTAACCTGCATACACTAACATTTGCACTGAACATTGAGTTCAAGTGTTGTGTAAATGCTTAGCGTTTTAATATCTGTTTTAGGTCTCTAACAGTTGGAGAGTTAGAAGGATCAAGAAATGGCTATGAAGATATGGAAAGAGCAACAACTGATCTAGCTGAGGCAACTCGCAAGGCATTAACTGAAATTATTTATACTAGACATAATATATAAGAAATATACTCTTTATACAACTTCAGAAACCACCCGAGTAATCTTTGTTTACCATATGCATATAACATCAATCTAGAGTGCAATTACGAAGCATCACTAACAAACAACGTACTTCTTTATTAGATTAAAAAATAGAGTACTGATCAATTAATATATAGCTCCATAACAATTACGATCAGTAAATCTTTATGGCTTAAAAGTTAAAACCTGTCTAATTCCAGTAGAATTCGTAGGTGTCACCATCTTCCACCAAGCCTATTAATATGTCGCCGATGTTATCCTCAATGATACTCGTTCTGTTCAACTCTGCCATCACATCGCAACTGTTGTCGCCCGATAGATTATTATTTAGTGGCGTTGCTTTTGTAGATGAAACTATTTTTGCTGAAGGTGCTTCCAATAATGACCCCATATCAGCCATGAAGGCTGGTGGTGCACCGCACATTGCTTGTGTCTCCATTACCATTAATGGTGGGGATGTCGATGACTGCATGTTAATGTGTGATGTTTGTGGTGTTATTTTTGCAGGTGACACGATTGCTGGTTTGGCTGGTGGTGGTGCGCATGAGAACAGTGTTGATGATGACATGTATGGCCCATTAACATAAAATGGTTGTTGTGCTGGTACTGCATCCAGTGAGGGTGATAACATTGTTGTTAATGTTGGTACGGGTACACATGTGTTCATGGCTTCAGCAGAAGAATTATCCTTTCCAAGCTCTGAAATCATCATTGCTTTATCGTTACTTTTTATCAAATCTGCTTCGAGTGATTTAACAAAATCATAGTCAAAGTAATTTTCTTCTTCTTGTTGCTCATAATTCCTTAGGAGTAAGTCATTAGTTGATATCAAGTCATCTTGGCGTGCTGATGAAGAAGTATCTTTAATAGCAGCCACTGGTTTTTCATGAATCATGCGTTGTCGTTTTAGTGGTACCTCTGCATCCATTAGGGGTTGTTTTTGTGGTATTACATGGTGGTCAGCATGTGCACCTCCCTTCCTTCTAATCGAACAAAGCACATAGTTTTCCTGCATCTTCGAACGAACATAAATTTGAGAACATGCATTGTTAATGTTATATTCGTAAACACTTACATGTATCTGCATGCTTCAAGATTTTGCCCAAAATAAAACTAAAAACAGTTTCATCATATATATTTATGGGGTTTTTATATTGAGTTGAGTTAGGGTTTAGTGACTCGGGTAGAAACTTAGGTCAAAAGTAAAACACTTAAAACAAAGAACATACCTTCATCCCGCAAGAATCATAAAAAGTCCGGGGCAACGAAAACTGGTGCATAATCCATGATGACTGTTTTCCTCTTCTTGCATACTCCGACTCAACACCTTTGTTCCACCTGAAGTTAAGTGTTTTCTTTAATCCGACAAGAGTACCGGTTCCAGGTAGCTCAATTTTTTCATTACGGTCTCCATCCCACGTTCCATCTTTGGTAGTTCTTTTTATGTTCTTGCCGGTTTTAGACACCTTGTTTAATGGTGTGAAAAAGTAACGAATTTGGTGGCCTTTCTCCCGGTCATCACAAAAGTATTTAGTATCATAGTTTTGATTAATCTCATCAAACAATACCAGAGGGTTGCTGTAGCCATCGTAGAGTCTTTTTCGAACACGAACCAAGAACAAAAATCCATATTTTGTCCAAGAACTTTCGGAGTTAAGTAGTACTCGATGAGTTGCTGCTTGGTTGGATTAAACTTGTAACCTGTGGAATTTTTTCTTCCCAAAAATCCATATTTGATGGTGTCGATACTCTAGAATTAATTACTGCGGATTGCTATACTGCTGCTCTCTGATCTCTGGAAACCCTATCTCTTTTGTGTTTCCACCTATCTTTCTCTCTGCTAGCTTAATTTGTATGTCTCAAAATTAAGCGCATGCATATATATATATATATATATATATATATATATATAGGAGATCCATAAAACAGTGTTCTAGTGGGAATTTGGTTCATCAAATAGTTTTCTAGTGGGAATTTGGTTCATAAAATAGTTTTCTAGCGGGAATTTGGTTCCCAAATAAGGAAATATGTAAAAGTTAACTCATAAAACCCAACGTGGCAGAATCTCAAAAAACCCACGTTTAATCAACTCTTATTTGTTTGCAGGTGATTCGCATAGCCTATATGTGTGTTCCCAAGCCTTTGAATATCCCCTTCAGATTTCAAGAAATTTTGATGGATCATCCCGATTTTTTTTGACTACTTGTTTCTGATAATCATGCATGTATTCTGAATGCCATGCTTAATTAGCTGAAGGACATCCCGAAAATTTGGAGTTGGAATACGTTTGGAGATTGCCACGAAAAACTCCGATGATCATCCTAAGAATATATTAATATCCTCAATGAAATGGTTTATAGAAGAAGGATTTTTTTTTTTGTGACAATATATAGTGGCTTTACTTAAACCAAAATCTTT
>JAJJWW010000739.1:0-63402 GCA_023531295.1 Papaver armeniacum | reverse complement strand
TTGCCAAAACGTCCAAACTAGAGCGGTATGAAAACTAAATTACTTCTGCTTTGCACATTACATGTGTCACAAAATAGTCTCAACCATCCATCTTCGCAGGTATAGATGGAGGGGTGTAGATGAGATTCAAAAGTTCCAGAGCATGTCAACACAATCATCATGGGCCCGCCTACATACCGACCAATCGGACAGGACCAACCATGGTTGGTCATCCCACCCGTACGCCCGAATAAAGCATGGTTACACGGCCGTGAAAGCCAAAATTAGGGTTTTGGAGCATCACGAGCGTCCATCTTCTCGAACGAATGGAGGGTCCAAGATTAGATTAGCGAGTCCCAGTCATACCAATATGACCACCGTGGACCCATCAATCTCCTCACTGTTGGCCAAGGCATACCATGCCTGGTTATCCCAAATCTTCCTCCCAAACTAGCGTGGTTACACTTCCCAATTGCAAACTAATCTCGACCGTTCAACTTCGCCTGACGATTTGGTGGCTTGATCACGTTTTTCATGGGACAGTGTATAGGCGTGAACACCAGCAGCTATCACCTACACGCCGGACCGATCGGCCAATACCGACCAAGATTGGTCGTCTGAACGCCGCGCCCGGTTGGCACGATGCGCGGCTTTTGTTTGCACTCATTTTCTGCCATGAACCGATCTCGACCACTCGACTTTCGCGACGAATTGAGTGGTCCGATCACACTTTCGTGAGATAATGGGGTATGTGCGCCTACACCGTTATGCCATCTACACGCATGTATGATCGGCCGCCAAAATCGTATCCCAAGCTTGATTCACCAGCCAAGAGGGATGCTTGCGCACCTCTTCTAAAACCCTAATTACATCAACGGTCCGCAGATGAGTGTCTCAAAGATCATCTTGTCCGTCCAATTTCACCGGGATTGGTTATACAACCTCGGGTCGAGTTAATTGGTCAAGGGCGTCCTTGGTGATCACTCACCCGTCACTTTACCACACCATGATGCAAAAAGACTGATAGAATACACACGATACTTCACAAGTGTCGACCTCCCCTAATAACGCAGTTTATTCAATTTAGCATTACATGCTACCTTTTGTGGGTCCCACGACCCACACATTCCATATCAATCATGTCACAAATCGGGGGATACATATTGGGGTATTGGTCTGGGTGTTTACAACAGGCGGCGACAACGCACCATCACAAGAGGCGTGTCGGGGGAAGTCATGGATCGGTTAAGTGATGATGGGAGAAGTGGGCAAGGCCGTCGTGTGACACTAACACACGACTCCACTACTCCATCACTCCACTTTCTCCACTTCCCATGAGATATGAGGTTAGGCTTAAAGACTTGTATAAATAGGTTCTCTCCCTATTTTCCAAACAAGGAACAAGGACAAGTCCAGGACAACGAGGGCAAGTGTTGATACAATCGTATTCAAACACCGGAATCGATAGCTTACACCACGCAAGCGCTTCGACTTTCTTCGATACAAGTCATTCATAGCCAACACCTTCACATTCTCAACACCTTTCGCTCCCTCCCTAAGATCAACCCCATCTCCTTCACTTTGGACCAAACAAGTCCGAACGGCCATTTCTTGGTTTAGGCCTGACTTGCACGTATTGATCTCTCGAATCTACAAGCACATACCGAGCAGTACATTTGTTTAAGGTTTAGAATCATTTCTCATCCACACACTCCAAATTACCAAAACCGGCAGAAATAGTTTTCACCCATAAACATCCCCTTAACTGTACTTCTTGTGAAAAGGCGTCTTCGCAGCTTCCTCTATTGCTTCATCCAATTGTCATCTACCTCCTTCTCTTCTATTACTGAGCATTCCCCTCATCTCTGCCAATTCTTTCAAAATTTGTTCATTTGTGCCTGACCCTTGGTCCAATGGTCTCTTTAATCTTGCTTCTCTTCTTCTACTTTCATGTTTATCTTGCCTTGCGAGATTTTGTAATTCCTCTTCATCCTCTTCTTCTCACCGCTCTCTGCGATCTTCTCTTTCATCCCTTTCATGCATTCGCACATGGTTTCGTCTTTCATTTTCTCCCCTGCGCTCTGGTTCATTCCTCGCTATTTCTCTTTCTCGCCTTTCGTTCCTTCTTCGTGTTCTATCTTCTTCTTCATTAATATTATTGTTGCTGCGAATCCGTTCGCGCCTTCTTTCCCGGTTATCATGATTGTTCTGACGCATAGCCTCCTGAAACTCTTGTTCTTCAATTTCTGCCCTTCTTCTTTCTCTTTCGCACGCTATACGTGTTTGTTCTGCATTTCGCCTCTCAATATCATCCTCCATTGTTTGTCAATTCCTTTGTACTTCTCTCCCATACAATATCCTTCCTCATTCCTCCCGGTTTTCTTCACCATCTTAATTACTTCGTCTATGACGTTTCCCATCTCTCTGATCTCTATCATTTTGTTCAATATGATAATTTTCTCCATGTTGAATATAACGATCTTCGAGATATTTCTCTCTTCACGATGTCCATCTCCCGGATTACGCATATCTTCTTGAATATTCTCAACATCACCTACTTGAATCGGATCTCGTCTTGCTTCTCTTCTAATTGATCTTGAATTTGACCTTGTAGTACTTCTCGACCTTGTACTTTTGTAACCTTATATTTTCCATTCTGGACCTTGTAGTACTTCAACTTTGTAACCTTATGATTTTGATTTTGTGTTAAGTTTGCACGTTCTTCGCTTCTAATCTTCTTTCTTCAAATATCATTTGTCTTAATGTCTCTAGTGTTTCATTCCCCTCTTCTCCATGGATTATTCCTCCTTCTACTCGCCTCAATTGCTGTGTTTCTTCTATTCCTTCTGTCGAGTCCGTCCTCCATGTGTGTACACCGACTCTATCGTAATCAATGTTTCCACCTTGTATTGATGTCTGCTGAATTGGGAGTTGAATTCGTTCTTCTCCTTCATTTCTTGCTCCCATCCTAGAAGATTCTTCCATTTCCTTTCTCCTCCTTCATGCAATTCTTATGCTTCTCCTTACCATATTTTCAATTTTAGTGACATTTTACCAATTTCTTAAAATCTTTCTCAAATTAATCCTGTTTCTAGCTGATAATATGTGGTTGCGGGGATTTCCTACAACCACACCCTCAAAGATTATATGCTATTCTAGCCAAATTCCATGATAAATTTACCAAGTTTTATTTATCTTTTAATGATTCTTACAAAAGTAATGAGAATACAAGGAAATCAAAATAGCTCTGGACTTTCTCTCTCCTATTTGTTCTCCTCTCACTCTCAAAAAAGATCTCTCTTATCTTGAATTTGCTTGGTCCTTTATATAGGATATTACCTAGTGGATGACAGCTAAGTCAGCCTTTATTTTTGGATCTGATCTGCGTTGTTCTCGCAAGCTTACAAGGGTTTTCTTCGCAAGGTAATCCCAATCTTCGCAGAATCTTCACACTTTCCTTATGACTAAGCTGACGTCACTCGCTACATCACTTCTCTAACACTCTGCGATGACCTTCGCAACCATCCTTTACTTAAAGCTTCGCTGAGATATAACTGTTGTGAGATTCTGCTCCTACACAATCAATTAATAAAAAGGAAAAGAATTTCAATGGCTTCTCATTTCACCTACCTTATTACCTTGGTTTGATGAGAACCCACTGCTTGCAACACCATCGGTTCCATCACCATCGCGGCATCGCCACCATGAGAACCCGATGATTTATATCTTAGATGATGATTATTGCCATTTTTTTGATTTGCGTCCGACATTCCAAATCATCACAAAGTAGTGACGCTAAGGAGTGTATTTTGCAAAATTTCCTATCCTAATAAGACAATCCTTTTTTCATGTAGATACAAATTAAGAATTGAGCATGGAAAGTGTTCTTAGTTATTACACAAGAACTATGATATATTTCCATTGATTACCAAACGCATATACACGCTTGATTTGGGTAAGTTCTATTGACTTAGTACATGTCTATAAAGACAAGCAAGATTGTCTAACCGATTCTACAGATTTCTCACTATCAATTCCTTATCATGTGCTTTCCCTGTTGATCTCAGCTTCTCTCTTTTAGCTTCTTGCCACTTTATTCCCCGCAACAACTAAATATTGCTCCGACGGTTTAGAATATAAGATACATAGATCTGGATGGTCGACCTACATAAAAATTAGCAGTGGGTCTTCATTTTATGTGTTGATGTGGTGTTGATAATAAGGTACTCAATGGTGGTGGTGATTGATGCGCACATATTTTAGGTTGCACATGCTCGGTAAGGGTATTTTTGACCGAAATAATATTTTAGGGGGCAAGTTGCTAATATTAATCAATCTAGGGGAAAGCTCAATCACTAATTCATTTAGGGTGGTAAACTCAAAACCCCCTTTTTTTTTAATATGAAAAGAAATATGTATTCAAATGAAAAAAACTACTACACAAAGATTATTCCTTTAGATACATTGTGTTATTGTTGAGATTATTAGTCCCACATTGTCCTGGGCAATCTAAGATCCTGCGATTTATAACTATATGGGACACTACACTCATTTCCAATTGGTTTTAAGTTGGATGCCCGTATTCTAATAGTTATCCAAACCGGAATATTGTTTGAGCATTCTTCAGTTGAAACACTAGTTATACCATGTTTAGTTAGCGAGTGAGCAACATTATTTGCATCTCTGTGCACATCTGAGAGTGAGCAACATTATTTCCATCTTTGTGCACATGTGTGCATTTTCAATCGATAATTAAATTTCTTATTGTCCACTCGATTGCATCTAATCCACCATTCAAAGTTGTGTGATAACATTTTGACAGTTACCCTCCAAATGCAATGCTTGTACTCCTTTACTTCTTGCCCAAAGTCCCACTTCCAATAATGCTTTAGCTAATCCACCATTCAAAGATGTGTGATAACATTTTGACAGTTACCCTCCAAATGCAATGCTTGTACTCATTTTGAATGTATATAAAAGAGAAACCTAAATCAACTGGGATCTTTGAATCCCGACACTACTTTTATTAGTGTGTCCTAGTTGCAAAACTAGAGTCGTCTTCTTCCTAAAACCCTTCTAGGGTTTAGCGACTATCAAGACTTCACAGGGCTTCGTGAAACCAGGTACAATTATATTTGATAACTAACGTATCCTGATCTTGATCGATTGTTGAGGTACTCTCTTGATCAAGATAGATAGAAATCATCAAAGTTCTCTTAGTTTCAGACTTTTTGATTCCATAATTTAATACATGTAAGGTGAATAAAAATCTAGGCTGCACTTCGGGTTGCATAAGTCCGGATTTTGAGGTTAGATAGACTTTGTCTATTGCTATCGGTTTCCTACCACCTTGATCTACGATCAAAAAGGAAATCACATACATATATGCTATTTTGTGGGAGGAAGATTGGTTTAAAGTCTTCAATTGAGTTGAAGA
Source organism: Papaver armeniacum (assembly GCA_023531295.1). Classification (NCBI taxonomy): domain Eukaryota; kingdom Viridiplantae; phylum Streptophyta; class Magnoliopsida; order Ranunculales; family Papaveraceae; genus Papaver; species Papaver armeniacum. The sequence continues at coordinate 57,986 of JAJJWW010000739.1, read as the reverse complement.
AACTCATAGTTGGTGTGGCATCAACTAAGAGAATCATTTGTGTAGAATCTGGCATGGTTCAAGAGACGTCGTAAGGAGCACGACCGTACCTTAATCTGTGTGAGACTTGAACTACATTTCAGTCTGATGTTAATTGGTAGTATGCTAGTGTCTGTGCTTAATCACGGTTTGGTGTTCAATCTGGACTAGGTCCCGGGGTTTTCTCGTATTTTCGGTTTCCTCATTAACAAAATTTATGGTGTCCGCGTTATTTCTTTTTTCGCATTATATTGTTTATCTTTATAATTGAAATATCACAAGTTGTACGTAAATCAATAAAAGTAGATACATCCATCCTTGTTTGTTAGATACGACTTGATTGATTACTTGGGAAATTGATATTTGGAATCGCCTTTAAGTGCTCTCACACGTAAATCAAAGTTCACGGACTAGTTTTTGTTAAACCTTTTGATTGTGAGAGAAAGAGATATAACTCTGAATATTATTCCCACGATTGAGATTAATTAAGTTGAACTCTCGGAATTGTATTTAGGTTTTGTCCATTCAAAGTTGCCTAAGAAAAAGTTAGTGGTGTATTTTGGTACCCCTAGTGTTTTCACTTGTATATCTCAACATTCCTAGACTTTCAAGTCTAACCTAAATGAAATTGACTCTAGTATTTAATCAAGCGACTCTAGATGAGTTTTGATACTAAAATATGACAACCATACTTGACATAACAATGCTTGGTGAGTTCAACCGAGCTATGCTCTAACAAGATGTATCATCATATTATACACGTAACCAAAATAAAACTAGGGAATATTAAAAAAAATGTTGAGTTCATCCAAAGACTAATATAATTTAGTAAACTAATTAGTGTTCGTTTTGATAAAATCAGACATTTCTTCTCTGTAAACTATATAAAAACGAAAATAAATGGGTTCCTATTGTTGCCTCTTTCTCTTTGCATCACATTAGAGTAATCAAGAGTATTACTACAAAACTCTTAACTTTTGTTTAAATATACTCACTGATTATCTAATTACATAACAACTCAATTCAAGATCTATTAGTACAAGCTCATGACCGGTGCATATTCATGAGTTCCACTTTCAAACATTTCTACATGACACTTTATCAAGATAAACTCTATCGTAGTCATTTTTTTCTTAAAAGGGGCCCACACTTTGATTGTTATTCATGTAGCAAATTTGTGATAACTAATGATAGAACAAACTCTCACTTATTGTTGATTGCATAACCCAAAGACGACAAAGTTTAATTGAAATGCAATTAGGTCCTTTTGTTGTCGTTTAACAGTTTTATCGAATCTACAGTTCATGAAGGTAGATAAATGAAAAAAAACTATATTAAGGGATTGCAGAATTAACTTCTTGAAATCTAAATTGGTTACGATCCATATAAAAAACATAGTTTTACTACCGAGAAGAAAAAAAAAAAGGAAAAGAGATGGTTTTGCCGTTGCCATTGAAATCTAACTAGCTAGTGTTGTTGTACTTTCTCTAGTTTATCACTTCATTAACAAAAATTAATATAGGAAATTTGCTTTTCTTGTTATTTCCCGATGTGGATAATAGAAGAACACATCTCTTCGCTACATTAACTAGCCATGTCGGATTTGTTATTATTCATCTGTCAAGACGCTGGTTGTATGGAATTTTCAGTATTTTATTGGTGATATTTTAGTATAAAAATATTAATTTTTGAATTTATTTAGTAGGGTAATTTTAGGATAGTATAGAAGTTTGATTTATGAGTTTTAATAAGTTAGAAAAGTTTCCTAAAGGTAATAGATACATCGAGAAATAAATTTTTAATATTTAGATTAAGTTTAGGTTTTATTTAGGATGAGCTCCAAAAATAAAAACTAGGACACTTTTTGTTAATTGAAATTATTTTGTTAATGTTTGAATAATCACATCTTATTTATAGTCGGGTACGTACTCCTAGGGAATCAACAAAGTCTAAGTAAATCATAGATTTTATGATATCTAGCTCCTTGAAGATCAACTAATTTCTATCAATTTTATCAACATCATCAGTTACTTAATCGAGTTTCACTACGTTGTAATCTTATCATTTTAATAACAACTTCCAATCTACATCACATTGTTGGTGGATCTGTATGAGAACATTGTTGATGGTTCTTGTGCTCATGGCTTATGGTTCCATTATAATGCATTGATTTATAATAGAATTTGTGAAGACCTTTATCCACATTATGTTGGATGATTTATCAAGGAAGCAGTTCTTCACAAGAAGAAGTCGCGTCATTAATATTAACTACACTAGTATTAATTTTGTTTCTGTGACGCTCTATTACTTTTGTTTCTAGAATAAAAAAGGACAATATCAAAAGATTTTTTTTTTCAGATATGAGAGGAAGTTAGGAAAATTAGTAATTCTGGGAGAAGATAAAATAAAAGAAACACGTATATATAGTATATATAGGGATGAAATGTCGTCGCAACCTATATAGTGTGTTAATATTTCCTTTATTATCATATTATGAAAAAAAATGGTAACATTAAGTATTAAAATATACCTAAGTAGTGTTGTTATAGCTAGGGCGTAAGTTATCTTTAGTAGCAAACAAAATACGAATAGATGGTGTGAGAAATCAAGTAATGACATTTGGACATTATTAAATAGCTACGGGTAGACCATAGATTCCTTAACAAAAAAAATATAAATGAGGTTAAATATTTTCTAATCATGAAAAATTAACAACACATGTCTAATATGTTTATATCTAATATAAGAAAGAAAAAAAAGATCCATCCGAACATCATCAATAATCTGGCTAATTAAACCATCCTAGCTACTTTCAAAAGGGTTGAGCGCTCCACTTTACCTTATGTGCTTGAATCATCTTTATCATATTTTTTTGTTGCATTGGTATTTAGCAACATTTTATTACTTTGCAATATATTAATATCCTTGTCATTGTGATCTTCATGCACCATGTTATGTAAATCGACAATGCCAAAAGAAAGGATGTGCTTTGTTTGTTTAATGAAAATTTACTATTTTTACTTTTAAAGTAATATTTGAAATCATATTATCCAACTAACTCCATGGCTTTTCAATGGAGAAACATCGACAAACATCTCCCACACAAATAAATTTAACCCTAGGAACCACTTTCACTCTCCAAAGAGTGGACCAGAACATATCACTACCTCTATCGCCATTTCTAAAATTAGGGAATTAGAAGATTTTGTGGTGAACCTGTTGGTATCCCAACATCTATCCCAACATGAACTCACCATATTCGGTATCTTTCCATTTTGAAGTATAAAAGTTATCATTTTCAAAGTGTCGTGATAAAAATAAAAAAATAAAAAGTCACCAAAAAGTTCTTAACAAGAGGAAAAGGTAATCATTATGAATTTATAGCCCATCTTGGTCGCTGCCATTTTTAAATATTCTAAAAACACTTCATTCTATATACCTAACACTAAAGGCGTTTATTATGTCCTATACCAGAAAGATGTGTTTTCCCGAGCATCAAGAACATAAGTTCAAGGGAAGTATTTCCCCTCAAGCGGTTTAACCCACAACCGATTTGGGTTTCTACTGGTCTCCATGCAAAAATACATAATTCGGGAAATAAGAATACCCGACGGGCATCTCTAATGAAAGTTGTTGGAGGGCGGGTTACTCGTTGTATTCTACCCATATCCACTTTGATTATATATCCCATATCCTTGGAAATGTCTTCTTGCATCACGCGTGCGGGAATTTATCAAAAGATAAACATCTTATAATCCCCGTGCTTGTCCCACTAGTCAATTACACATATACTTTTCGAGCCGCTAATCCCATCGGTTATTTGTGTATACGGTTTATCTAACTCATCTTGTTATGTGGCTACACCGATGAACACTTCCATGACGGAAATGGCATTCTCAATTGACAGACCATCACTATGCATCCTTTCCAAATGACTTTTACCATCGGGTTCATAACATCCGGCGTATAGAAATGGTTTATTCTCACTTACTTTAACTCTGTGCAGTTTATTTATAGTGAATGATATTAGAACAGGTTTGGGATCGCCATCTTATGAGTAGTTATACATACCAAGTATCAATGTAATCCCAAAGTCATCATCATGCCCATCCTCCTCTGCAACTCTGTTTTTCATTGCGTTCGTTATAATTGGGGTTAATATCTGGCTTGTATATCTGGTGGCAGGCACCTTCTTATCTATCTAACAATTCACAAAAAAAAATAATCAATTTATATCCTAACAAAATAAAAATTAATAATAATAATAATAATAAATGCCTTTTGTAAAAGACCTCTTGTTTTCTTTTGAATAAATGCTCGAATGGATCTTTTTCATAATAATAATAATAATAATAAATTAAGTTATCATTTTCAAAGTGTCGTGATAAAAATAAAATAAAAAGTCAGCCAAAAGTTCTTAACAAGAGGAAAAGGTAATCATTATGAATTTGGATCCCATCTTACTGAATATTAACTAAATAGGCTTACTGAATGATCGACTGCTTTCCACACATCCTTAAAAAAAAAAAAGGAATTCCCAACTCCAGCTAATACGCCAACACCATTCCTTAGAAAATATAGTTTATTTCGGTATCAGATATTACTCTGCCAAATTTTGAAGAGCAACTCCGGGAGTCAACCCCCATGACAATACCATCAACTGCTTTTATACCTCCATTAATTGTACCATGAAATCGCTTGTACAAATATCAACAAAAGAAAAAACAGATTAGAAACTAAGAACCATATAATTTTGGAAACCCTAAAATGATGAACTCAAAATGAAGATTCAAACTTACCTCTTTACGCAATCTCTTTCCCATACTAACAAAGTCTGTGATTCTGTCTGTAGGTTAAGGTTAGAATTAGATCTTTTAGGGCTTTGGTTTTCCGTGAGTGAAAGAACCGACTGTCTGTGAAAAGAGAAAAAATGGGTTTTGTTTTTTTTTCTTTCTCTTTACTCACCGGATTGGGTGGGCATAGGAAAGAGATTGCGTAATTAGCAATAATCTAGCCACAGGTTGCACAGACGCGGACACTACAAAATTCTCAAAAATCTAGGACGCGGACATATATATACATATTTTATTTACATATTATTCATACTAGTTTCAAACCCGTGCTACACACCGTGACTGTTGGAGTTTTTTATACCGTTGATTCGTGTGCACTGAGGCGGGGCTTCCCCCGCACCCATCCTGATGAGAGTTCTAATATGCTATTATAAAATTACTATCTAACATATTAAAATTAATAATCAAAACTATGTAACTAATTCTTTTTAAAATGTATAAGCTGTTATAATCTAAACGTGGTTTTGAAAACTAATTTTAAGCAGTTTGATAAAATAGTTATCAATTCTACAAATAAATTAAAATTAATAAATCTAAGTAATCTCAAAATTAAAATAGTTTAGACTCCAAATACTAAAGCATTAATCCTGATTGGAATTTTTTTTATGAATACTTGATTGACACCTCACATACTAAAAACAAATATAACATATTCAACACTGCAAGTCTTGTATAATTCTAAGAAAGTAGAGGTCATTTTATCAGATACTACAGTAGATAAATTCAAATTCTAAGAAAGTAGAGGTCATTTTATCAGATACTACAGTAGATAAATTAAAAATTCGAATAATAATTCAAAACATTTAATCGCAAACCTTAAACAAAATAAATTCTTAACTAATTAAATATATATTATTATCTAAAAACTACTAATTAACTAACATGATACCTTAAATGTCAGGCACTATAGGAATTAACTCTCACTTGGTGAGGTGGGGCTTCGCCTCGTTCCCGTCCCAAAAGAGTTCTCAATAAACAACTATAGGATACTAACAATTGGAACCACTAATTATCATTCTGTATGTTTACCGTTGGAACCAAATTCTCAAATTACATAATGTTTGAAGTTTTTCGAGATTAATAAATCCTCTTAAAGAAAATATTTTTGAAAATTTTTACCAACTTCTGAAATCAATAAATAGTTCATGACATTTCCAACATCAACACTCTAAAAATAATAGGTCAGGATAGATTTGAATTCAGTAGCACAATAACGACATTTGGTCATGCTAAATTTTAGAATACACATTTGTTGTTTAATCAATTTTTGCAACTTAAAAGTCATAATAATATTCTACCTCAAAAAGAATGCGTAATTGGGGGATATGAAAACTAATTGGGGGATATGACTAAATGACAAAATAGGGATCCAAATATCCTAGCTGGGTTACCCCTTATCTAATTAAATTTTTAATTCCTAATTTAACCCTCACTAATCGTGATTAGTTACTAATGATGATTAGTAAAATATTACTGATTTGGGGATATAATTTGTGTATTTATGTTTATTTGAATTTGTGTGTGTTAGTTGAGAGGGAAAAAAATTTTGAGTAGAATTTTTTTTTGAAAATGGAAGATGATTGTGATGAGAGACTTGCAGCTGCTGAATCTTTAGCTCAATTACAACAACAATCATATCTTCAATCTTCGATTAATGATAACAACTCACAATTGTTGTATGATGAACCAACACTGTAGTTGCAGGAAATCCCACACTACACCCCTTACTCATTTTGCTTGACTAATCCATTGAAAGATGTGTGATCAAGAATATTTATTAATTGATTCCATGAAATGTTTACACAGTACAATAGAATTACACTTGGAAATTAAAGCGCTCTTAAACTTTCTCTCTCCTAATGACTTGCTTCACAATTCAAAAAGATCTCTCCTTCAACAGACTCATTTAGCCCTTTTATATAGGGTAATACATAGTGGATGACATGACTAAGCTATCCTTTATTTTCGGGAATGTCTCGCGAAGTGTCGCAAGTGTACGAATATTCATTCTCGCGACACTTCTTAACCCTCGCTTGTTTCATGGCTTCCAATTGTTTTGTTTGTCGTTATTCATCGCGTCGTTTATTTTAGCTCCTGCGACTCCCTCGCGACACCGCTGTTTATTAATCCCGCGAACCTTGTCCGTTGCGATATTATGATCCTACATCTTGCCTCTTTTTCCTTAAATATTGCTTGAAGAGCGATTTGAAGGAAAAATTCATTGTTGTAATAATCCCCGGTTTCAATTAGTGAAGGAACGAGCGAAAGAATACTTTTCTTGAAAAGTACGTACTTGCCTCTATTCTTTTAGCGAAGTTCCGAAGCTTCTTTGTAGTATCTTTAATAAAGTTCCGTCTCATGTCTCTCCTTACATCTCCTCTGCGAGGGAGAGAATGTCATGAGAATCAATAGTTTGATTTGCCGCAACTACTTATCTTTATCTCTGTTTCACCTCCGTACTATTACACTGATTTTGACCATTAAAGTCTTTTCTTGACACGTCTCTTCCAACCGTTTATTCTCGACCGTTCGTGTCTCTTCTCGCATTAAATGCCCTCGTTTTTCTCAAGAATCTTTTTTTGATTTTTCTATATATAGCTTTCTTTTCCTCCTCTTTTCTTCCTTTAATTTCTCTCTGCAACTTTTCTTGACTCTCTCCTTCCGCAATTTGCGCTCCTGCTACCGTAACTCTTTTCTTCATCCCTTCTAACGCTGATCCTAATCTCCAACCTCCCATCCATTCCCATACTGATAATGGCTTTCATTAGTCGTGCATACAAATCTTCTTTTGATGAAGTTCAACAGAAGTTGCTCGAGAAGGGTTTTACTCTATCAACCATTCCCGATCAAGAATCTTCATCTATTCTTTCGCAAAGTTGTTTTCGATCATCAACGTGATGATCAAAAAATTATAGTCTCGCTAGGTCACTTCTCGCAGACTTCCCATTCCTTATACAATCCCGAGATGCCTTTATTTTATGAAATCTTGGCCCATGAAAATTTCTCTGGCATTTATCAATTATGTGGCGATTGCATTCGCCTAATGCTTGGAGTTCGCGAACCGTGGTGCTGGCAAAGGATCTTTATACCCTAATACTGTTAGAAACCCCGATTTCGCAGACTTGGAAATAGTTGCTGAGAAGTACACTGTAGAGAACTTTTTTGAAAATTATTCAAAGATAAAGATGAGGAATGCGAAATCTCATTGGGCATTCGCTCGAAAAAGAAGGATAATGTCCCCCGAGGATAAATTACTCATGCAAGATATTGACTGGCACCCGGCAATAATACTACTCCTCGCCACTCCAAGGATGAGAAGTGGTGGGTTGTACCCTTGATTTTAAATGGCCCTTACATCGCGGGCTCGCATATTCTTCCCGCGAATCTCGCAGATATCATCCTTGGGAATTCAAATGGCCCGATAAGGCAAAAGAGGTATGTTTTCCACTTCAAATCTTGCCTTCGCAACTTTCTTTTTATATTTGCTTTGAGTTTGTGGAATTTTTCGTGATCGCCAAATTGAGAAGAAGCTACAAGGATAATCCGTTGGAGAGTACTGACGATACTTCGATCGCTTACGGGTGAAGTAAGAAACATTTCCTTTGTTATTTGAAACAATATTGTTGCCTCTTGTTTCTTATCTTTAACCGTATGCGAAGGTTGCCTCTGATAGGTGTAGAATACACCTAATTTACTATCTAGTAGTTTATGCTTTCTTTGCTATTTTTCTTGTAAATTATGTATTTTACGCTTGTTTTGAGTTTTGTAGCTACTATGGAGTCGCACGGAGGAAAAGAAGAAGAAATCACCATATTTTAGCAAAAGGGTAAAATGGTCATTTAACCAAGAAGAGAATACTATATGGAGCCCAGCCAAGGTTAAGGGGAGGTCAGAGAGGTGTTGATGAGTGCCAAATAGTGCATATTTATACACCTTTTTATTGGCATTTTACTCATCTTTTGTGCTCAAGAATCAGATATTATCCTGCATTCTCGTGTTTTCTTTGTTTTCAAGAATAAATATTTGTATTAATTAATTTTGTGTTTTTAGGTAATAAATAAAGCTCGGAGAATCTGAGGAGCCCAAGGAGCAGAGAATTGAGACGAGCTTCTATGGAGGCAGAAAGCCAAAGCCAGCATACAAGACAACAACGCTTGCAACCCAACAAGTAGCAACTCATCTATAAGACATGGGCTCGAGCTATCCATCTCCCACCCACGACCCTGGATCCAAGCCCATCATTTCGAGCCGTTGAGATCTCCCTCGCCTACATCCGATGGTCGCTCGGCTGTTTCATCGTTTCACGCTACTCGCGCTCAATGTGAAATCAACCGCCTACATCTTTGGCCGTGAGATTTCCACCCCGAGATCCAATGCTCGCCGCAAAGATTCCCATCGACTCTCGATATACTTGCCTAACAACGAAATCCCCATACCCTTACACCTATCGAGCAAACCCCATTCTTCACTCCATCTTCTCTTTCTTCACCTCACCCCGACACAGAGCAGAGCTCTGCTCTTCCCCTCTTCACCCATACCACCCTCTCGCAACATCACCTTCATCTCCTGTCGCCATCATCCCAACAACTATCATCGTTTTTCGCCACCCTTGTTTCACACTTCTCCATCTATAGCTTCTAGGTTATGGTAGAAGCTAGACCGAGACGAGTGAAGCTAGGGTTTTCACCAACCCCAGCATGGACTTCACAGAGCCGTATGAGAAGAAGAGAGAGCAGATTCAGAGCATGGGTGGGAGTAAGTTGTGTTTAATTTTTATTTTAGGGTTTGGTATTGGAGGTTCTCTGCATGTATAAATAGAAGTGAAGAAGATGTTTTAGGGTGACGCCTGGATTAGCCAGAGCAGTCACTTTAGGTTTAATTTTGTGTATTTGTTATTTCATCATGTTTTAATTTAGTGCTAGGGTTTGAGATGAAACCCTAATTCATGACTGTGTTCTTCATGCTCCATATATTGTTCTTGATTGCTTAAATCATTTGTAAGATAGTCTTTAATCTCAGCATGTCAACTCATTGCTCTCACAGTGCATGACAAAGCCATGTATGCACTGTAGTTTGATTATATCCCTGAGATGATTATGCTACAACTTAAGCTCATTAGATTAATGTTATCTACAGATTAATTGTGCCTTAATCAGACAGTTAATACTTAGGATAAATACCTTAGTTGCGATTAAAGTTATCAGTCGGAGAAACATATTTGACATAAGGCAGACTTGACACCTCTCCTTTATCTGTCAAAACAAGAATAAAATCATGAGTTGAAGAACATAGTATAGATTAGTGGTGGAATCAAAGACTCTAGTACCCCTTTGTTACTGTTTCATCCCTTAGTTTAGGTTCACTTCATCTCATCTCAGCCGTTTCGGCACAAACACTTTTGTTACCTTGTCACTACACCATATCAGTTGAAACTCAGTTTAGAAAGCCCTTAGATCACACATTGAGAGCACCACAAGTCTCTGTGGATCGACTCGCACTTGCCCTGTCTCACATACTAGACACCGTGCACTTGCGGTATCACCGTAGGCCATAAATTTACCCATCTTCGAGGCCTACCAAGTTTTTGGCGCCGCTGCCGGGGACTTGGCGTGTGCCCTGTGATTCATTGCTTGCTTCACTGAAATTTCATTCTATCCCCTGTACATACTCACCGTGCATTGTCATCTTTAACCCTGTATTAGTGTAATGTAGTTATTCTCTATTGTTTACATCTTCACTGTTTTTTCTATTTCCCCTGTATATATGCATCATAGTGTAACTTAGCTTTAGCTTAGTATAACTTATAGTGTACTTAACTAGTAGTGTCACTTATTTACATTTGTAGCTTAGTATAATCCATGTATTCTTGCATTTGATTAATCTCATCCGCATCTTGGTCGTTTGATCTCGAGCTATAAGCATGCGTGGCTGCAGCTTAGTATCACTTGTCATTTTTGACCCCGCCTCGGTCCAAAGAACAAGTGACTAGCACTAGCACTTAATCGGCTTGAGCTGTCCAACAACCCAAATTCATTGTGACTTTCGAGTGATCATTGTTAAACCCTCATCTAGGTTAATGACTTTGTAATGATTCTGTTGAGCAATTCTGGGTACTAAAATTTGCTTGTTGAGTTAGCAGGTGTAAGTGGCAAAGCTGAGCCAACCCAAGGGAAAAGCCCAGTTCTTGAGGTAAGCCTAAACTTCCCCTTTGAGCCATTGTCCGCCCATGCTTTGAGAAACCCCCGAGCTCCGGCCCCCGGCCGTTGAGCCTCAGCTGCAAACCTTGTAGAGACTCTGTTGACTTGTGTTGTGTGTAACCCTGAGACCTGAGCATAAGCTTGTGTGAACTAGCCTGTGAGTTTGAGCTATAACCATCCCATGAATGCTTGATAGACCCATTGCATTGCATGACAGAGTAACCACCTTGCTTGCCTGATAATTCAATTGCTGTGCCAAATATACATGAAATCTGTGTTTTGGGTGAATTGAGCTGTAGTTCAGTATGAATTGTGCACAGCTCCAGCCCCGAAGCCGTTGAGCTTGTCTTTGCTGGTTAGCCTAGGTTAGTGTAGCCGCATAACTTTTGTCAACCCCAAGCTAGCCGCATTACCATTGTAACCCAGATTGACATGACCTTGTGAACCTTAAAGTTATTGGCATGATTGCATGATACAACCCTCGTGATGCACTCTGCTGTCAACTAGCTTGTTGAGCCCGTTAAGCCAAACCGTGACAGCCCCCGAAGCGCGTTGAGCCAAGCTGCGACAACCCCTTCGCATGATCAGCCCCAAACCAACATTGCTCATTTGAATCCTTGTAGTTTGCTCATTCCCCTGTGATAATTTAGATAGATTTGTTGAATTGTTGCTCTTCATTGGCAAATTACCATGAGGGCTTAACTCAATGTTGTGTGTGATCACAAAGCCCACTATAATTGCTCAGTACCTTATGCATGTTTACCTCGCGCTCAATCCAGCCCCTAAGCCGTGAGTTGATCTATAGTCGTCTTTGTGTTGTGATCTGCCAATCCTTGCCGTGAGTTGTGTGTTGTGTTGCTCTTTGCCATCCTAAGCTCGCGTGATGTGCAAAGCACCCCCGAGTGCTCGAAATTGTGTGTGATTTGTGTTGTGAATCAGGCCTCACTAGACTTGTGCATAAACTAAGCCGCATAACCAGTGCTCAGTCAGTCAATTTTTGGCTGTGTCAATTTTTGTGAAAACTCGCGAGAGCCGTGGTGCTCACTGAAGCCCTCAACCTGGCCGAGCATAACCTAGAGCCCACACCAAAATCAAGCCTTCATAGTCAATGATGACCACTGGTCTCACCGAAGCCCACCCACCGGGTCGCTTTACATGAAGCCCAACCACTAGGCTAACCGAACCTGGGCTTACACCAAACCAGCCCACCAACCCGATCTGGGCTGGAAACAAACCGAACCGAGCCCAACTCAACACAACTGGGCTGCACATGTTCATACTCTGGGCTGTGCATTTTCATAATCTGGGATGTGCATTTTCATAACCTAGGCTAAAGCCCACACAATCGCATTCCCACATAAACCAATCTGCATTCCCACATAAACCAAATTGCATTCCCACATAAACCAAATGAAGCCCAATAAACTAAATTCCCACACAAACCAAAGCCCATTTTTAAGAATGTTTATGTTTGTTCATATTTTCTATCAAGTTGATCCTCAACTCTTTAGATTGTTAGTGTATGGTAAATTTTTGTATATAATCTAGTAGGACTTGTTAAAATTTTTCTTTTCTTGAAACGTTGAGTCTTCTTGCACATATATTATGCTAATCCGATATGATCTCCAATGAGAATGATTGGATTCTAGCCTTGACTAGTGAAGCTCAAACCTCGCTCCTGCCGACATCCGGTAATCTCTTCCCTTTTCTCTTATCAGCATAGTTCTCTCGGTATGTGACTGTTTAAATTTTTTCTATATGTAGACACATTGAGGACAATGTATGATTTAGGTTTGGGGGTGCATTTGCATTTAGAGTTTTTAGTCTTTTATTTTATCTTATAATTTTATGCATTTGCATTTAGAGTTTTTAGTCTTTTATTTTATCTTTTAATTTTACAAAAAAAAAAAAAAAAAAAAAAAAAAAAAAAAAAATTCAAAAACCCTTTTTGTAAAAACCTCCAACTTTTAGAGATTTTAGAGTCACTAGCATGCTTCTAGCTATGTTTACATAGAGATTCTCGACCGAAATAACGTAACTTGGAAGTACTGAGAACACAATCGGGTTTCTTAGTTGATTAGAGCGTTAAAGTTGGATTTAACCATACCGAGGGCTAATTAGGTGCTGTTTAGATATTCGGTAGTAGAATTGTGATCACCCATAGTGGAGACTACCCAATTTACATCAAGTGAGGCACCAACCTTCAATTTTTGCAACTTTCTAGAAAAGTCGTTAGAGTGTGTGTCACCGTACGTAAATTAGGGTAGGAATGGTGAGCTACCCAACTTTCGCACCATTTTCAGCACTACTTTGATCTCTTGAGTGCTAGTTTTTGTCAATCATGAGGGTGACGTCTAAAGATGAAAACTACTTCTAAATACCGATTTGTAGTTAGCATCATTCTCTCTCAATCAATGAAGACCCATAGAAACACATCATCGTCAAAGAACCTGAGCGAATCGAATATTGAAAGAAAAATTGATATAGTCCGAGGTTTATGTGCAACAAAGAAAAAGAAAAGAAAATAGGATGAGAATTAATAAAATTTATAAAATCAAGACAATACAAGTTGTGGAAAAATTGAGTGTTAAGGTCCTTTGTCCATGGAGTTAGTTGTTTCACTATTTGTATTTGTATTTTTATTTTCACTTATTATAAATTTAAAGATAAAAAAAAAAAAAAAAAAAATCAATCAAAAGTCAAAAAAAAAAAAAAAAAAAAAAAAAATATTGTAGTTTATTTTCTTATTTTTGCTACCACCATGGTAAAGAAGAATTTAAAAAGAAAAATCCAAACAACAAGGAAATTTGTGTAAAAAAATAAAAGTTAAAAATTGTCAAGTTTTGTGAAGTTTAGAAGTTCGTCATCAACAAGTGAAGACCGAAGACCAAGATTGAAGACGTTTCTATGGTTCTTATGAGAGAGTGATATTAATTGTCGATCGGTGAGAAGTGAGTGAGTACTCCCACCCCTTTGCTAATGGTTGATTTCCTTTCTTAGAGATCATCGGAAAAGATTCTTTTTGTCCACACTTCGTGGAGTCTCCAAATTTTATTTCGGAAGGTTATCCTTCTTACCTACAACGTGTGCAGGATTTCTCTCTTTACTCCTACCTGCACACATGAGAGACTAAAAAAGATCTTTTGAGTGCAATTATCATAAAACCCTAATGGTGAGGCAAAAGTTGAGACTTATGATCACAATCGAATCCGAATTCTTTCATATGGTATGGTTACTTCTCGCTCAAAGACTTAAGGATGAGAAGGCGTTCTTTGGTAGTTCTAACTTCGTTACTAGCATGCGTAAACTCTATGTCCTCATAGCTTCTTGGATGCTTGAGACTCTTTTACACTCCGAAGTTGAGAAGGTTTTGTGGGTACACCTCTTGTAAACCCTCACGAGACTACAACTCGTCCACTAGGGACACCTAGGGGTTTAAAGGCTTAGTGCATACGCTAAATGCATTCGAGACTGCGGACAGGGGTATAGTTAGGATTTCTTATTTTCTGTTTCACTTGAGGACAAGTAAAATTCGTGTTTGGGGGTATTTGATGAGTGCCAAATAGTGCATATTTATACACCTTTTTATTGGCATTTTACTCATCTTTTGTGCTCAAGAATCGGATATTATCCCTGCATTCTGTGTTTTCTTTGTTTTCAAGAATAAATATTTGTATTAATTAATTTTGTGTTTTTAGGTAATAAATAAAGCTCGGAGAATCTGAGGAGCCCAAGGAGCAGAGAATTGGAGACGAGCTTCTATGGAGCAGAAAGCCAAAGCCCGCGCGCACAACAGTTGCAACCCAACAAGTAGCAACTCATCTATAAGACATGGGCTCGAGCTATCCATCTCCGACCCACGACCCGGATCCAAGCCCATCATTTCGAGACGTTGAGATCTCCCTCGGCTACATCCGATGGTCGCTCGGCCTGCTTTCATCGTTTCACGCTACTGCTCCAACAAACAGAATCAACCGCCTACATCTTTGGCCGTGAGATTTCCACCCCGAGATCCAATGCTCGCCGCAACATTCCCATCGACTCTCGATATACTTGCCTAACAACGAAATCCCCATACCCTTACACCTATCGAGCAAACCCCATTCTTCACTCCATCTTCTTTTCTTCACCTCACCCAGGCACGTGAGCGTAGCTCGCTCTTCCCCTCTTCACCCATACCACCCTCTGCAACATCACCTTCATCTCCCCCGTCGCCATCATCCCAACAACTATCATCAGTACCACCTTCGCCACCCTTGTTTCACACTTCTCCATCTATAGCTTCTAGGTTATGGTAGAAGCTAGGACTGAGACGAGTGAAGCTAGGGTTTTCACCAACCCCAGCATGGACTTCACAGAGCCGTATGAGAAGAAGAGAGAGCAGATTCAGAGCATGGGTGGGAGTAAGTTGTGTTTAATTTTTATTTTAGGGTTTGGTATTGGAGGTTCTCTGCATGTATAAATAGAAGTGAAGAAGATGTTTTAGGGTGACGCCCGGATTAGCCATCTTTGTCAATTAGATTTAATTTCAAGTTATTTTTCGCTTTAGTTTGCTAGGGTTTCATGAAACCCTAATTCCATGTATGAATTCAACTCGGTTTGAGTTATCTTGAGTGCTTAAATTTAATGATAATTTCAATCTTAGCATCCAACACATTGCTCTCACAAGTGCATACCAATGCCATGGATGACATCGTAGTTAGAAAACCCCGTGATGATGATGTCATCTCAATCCTTAGAGTTATAGGCTAATTACTTTGATTAGTTACACTTAATTAGATAACTAATGCTGCGGGTTAGTACCCTTAGCCGTGAATTGAAATGTCACTAGGTGAAACCCTTTAGATAAGTGGTAGAATTGACAAACTACCCTTGTCTGCCATAGGAACAAGAAGCTTCCAACTAGTTGACACATCACATGAGTTAGTGGTGGAATTGCAGCCCTAGTAGCACCCTTTTATCCCTGTTTTATACTTTAGCTTAGGTCACTTCAACAATCAGCCGTTTCGGCAACCAAAACATCTATGTTACACTCGTTGTTACCTTGTCACTTTGGAATTCAGTTTAAAGCCAAGCCTTAGATCATTGAAAGCACCCCTTGTCTCTGTGGATCGACCGTACTTGCCGCGTCTCCGATAGACGCCGTGCACTTATTGGTATTACCGTAGGCCGTAAAATATATACACTTTCGAGGCCTACCAAGTGTCCCTTATCCAAAAGAAGGGAGTGAGAATAGCATAACTGGGGTGTACTTATGATGGGTGTCTGAATCCACCCACACCCTAAACCCATATACCCGTACCCGGATCCATTCCCAAATCCGCCCCATTTAACCCAACCCAGTCAGTCGAGAAGATATTTTTTCTTCTTCTCGTTTTCACCTGAAACTTAAAGCAGCCATGACTGCTAAAAACTGAGAGAAGATCGAAACCCAGAAGAAATTAGGGTTCGATGTTGTATGAATCGAGAGTTGCAGGTGGTGAGTTAATGGATAGATTCGATTGAGAAGAGAAATTCATGGGTTCAACTGATTTGGGTCTGTTAAGGGTTCGATGATTGCATATATGAATCGATTGAGACATGAGTTGCTGCCAGTGTCAAAGATCGAGAGAGAGAGAGAGAGAGTCAAGACAAGCTCGAGCTGGTAAAGAACTAGCTAGTGACGATGAAGAATTTGATTGAGCTCGGATATGGTTGATAACAGATTCAGATCGAGATGAAAAACTACTGGATGGGTTTTGGCGCTGATGGTAAGATAGTTCCGAGAATCAGAAGCTGCTGTTGCTTTAATGGGTTCTGTTAGTCGACTGAACACAGGATCGATTTGGGTCAAGTTCAGATGAAACCAATGGTTGAGAAGGAGCTGTTACTGGTGGATTTCAAGGAATTGAAGAGTAGAAGAATGAGTGGCAAGTGAGGCTGAAATAGAACCAGGGTTTTGCTTCTGGTGGCTTGAATCGACTCGGGGAGGTCATTTCTGTGAGTTAATGGGTATGTGGCTGATTGGTTGCTGCTCAAGGGATAACAGTGAGTGGCAGAGAGGTTTGTGATGAATTCAAAAATGAATTAGCTGATGATGATGTTGTTTCAATGGAGGGGTTGATGATGGTTGGCCCTGGTGTTGATAAAAATGGCTCGATTAGAGTTCAACCGAAGGTCGTGGTGGTGAGGCTAAGGGAAGAAAGTAATGGCATGGAATTGTTGCTGCGGAATGATGATTGTGGTCTGCAATGGAAGCCAGTCTTTGTTGTAAGTTGGCCTGGGTTTGTGGTGGTATTGCCTGTGGAAGTGGGAGTGGTGGTAGCTCGAGGTGGTTTTGCGACCCGGAGTGGTGGCTGAAAGCGGGTGGCGGTGAGGTGCTCAAGATGTTACGAGAGAAATGGCGCGACAATGGTGACTATGGGATAAAGAGTGTGCACTTTGGAATTGGCATTGGTCTCGAAGCCGGAATCTTTGCAAACTAGAGTTGAAAATGAGTGGCCAAGGAGAAGCTGCAGGTGCAAGCTGGTTTGTATGAGTTTGAACTGAATTGGAGGAATGGTATTTATTCTGTGCTTGAATCATGTGCTGCTGCAAGACAACAAGTGGAGAATGGCAGTAGGAATGCGACAGTGAGAAGTAATTGCAGATGGTGTTTCAGCCAGGATTACAAGAGAGGGCTCAAGAAGATGTAGTTGCTGGTGGTTTAAAGTAGTGATGAATGGAGGAATTTGAGCTTAGATTGCAGGCCAGAGTATAAGATGAATAGCCATTATGGCTGGGAGCAAAGCAGTGATGCACCATCCTGGTGCAACACAAGAATTTAGCCTGGCAAGACTGTAAATGGCTTAGGCCAAGTGACTCGGTCGACTCGTCCCGACTGGCCTCATATTCGATAGAAACTCGACCGACTCTCGAGTTGATTCACCGGATTGGATCGTTGACCGCTGACTAACAGGTGACTGACGGTTGACCTGTTTGACCGTTAGTCCTAACGGTGGACTGACGGAATATTCCGTCGAATATTCTCTTGACGGAGAAATTTCGAGCGGCCGTGGTGACGTTTTCCGGCCAAATTCCAGCCACAATCCCGCTTTCCGGCGAGCCAAAATTTCCGAATTTTCTATGGACTTCTCTCATGGGTGTGAAGACTTGGGCTTGGAATTGGATGGAGAATTTGACTCAAATTTGGAAAGAGAAGGTGGAAGAGTTGAGAAAGACTTGGATTTGGAAATTGAATTGCAAAAGGAAAAGGATTCTACTCCTTAGAAGATTTGGAGAATATTGAAGCCTATAAATAGAGAAGTTTTACACATCTTTCTTTTTTACACACCTTTCTACACACAATTCTTTTCTTTTTTATTCTTTGTGTGAACTCCTTAACATGAGTAGTTAATTTTATTGATTGAGGATGAATTCCTAATTCTTAATATGATTTGAGTTTTTGTTTTCAATTCTATCTTGAAGTTTTTCACATGATTATCGTTTGTTTTTACTAATAGGAATGATCTTAAAGACATTCATGATTGATTGATAGATTGTTTAGAATGCACGCTAAATTGATTTGTTAATTTGATCTAATGCTAGTGAAAGTTAGGGGATAAGTAATCGTTTCTTGACTCTTTACATAAGTAGCAAACACGAGACCTTGCGGAGGGATTCCGTGGAGCAATTGTGTGTAGAAAACAACGTTAGAAAGTGAACCATCTAAGAGTCTAACTACTAATATCAACCTAATAAGTTCATAAATCTTAATGCGTTTATTTAAATTACATCTTGAGTGATCTACTACTAGGTGGTTTTTTGAAAGAATCCGAGTCGAGAACTTCCGGACTGTTCCGGTGATACAAGGAAATTTAGGGGTTTAGCTAGCTAGCTGCCTGCTTTCCTACGGTTGGTGATAATATGTGACTAATAACAAGTGGAAAAGAACATAACTTGAATCATTGTTTTGTAACGAAGAAGGATTCCTTGATCTTGTCTCTCTTATTGATTTCAACTTTATCTTTTAATTGCTTTGTTTATTTTCTTTTGCTTTATACACCCCCTTTTGTGACAATTTTTACAACTAAAATCTCGTGCTCCTCGTGGGATCGAACTTGACTACCCTATATTACTTGTTAATTAGGTAGTAAAGTATTAATTAATTTGTTGTGGTTACGACACGCATCAAATTTTTGCGCCATGCGGGAGCAATGAACGATTTTAGTTGTTTTTATTTTTCTTTTTGCTATTTTTGCTTTGTTAGATTTTATACCGTATCTAACTTAGTTTTGAGAGTCTTGTTTCGTGGTGCTATACCTTTGGTGAATGCTTAAAGAGGGAAGACCAAGTCCAATACGTCTTCGATCCCAAGACTCAACTAAAGGATTTCATTCGAGCGGTTAACACTCCGCTTCCTCCTTCTTCATCAAGTGAGTTCACAGATTGGACATAGAAGAAGAAGCAATGGTCGATCGTACACTCAAGGACCTAGCTTCTCACAAGCTCGATACACAACAATGGTGTATCCAAACTAACTCAACCTTCGAGATCAAGCCGGGGTTGATTAGAGAGTTACCAAAGTTTCATGGCATGGTGAATGAAGATCCAAACAAACATCTTATGGACTTCTATACCATAGTTATGGCCATGCTTCCACCGGAGACTAATGCGGATGGAGCAATGTTGAAAGCTTTCCCGTTTTCTTTGGCGGGCAATGCTAAGGAATGGTTATATTATTTGCCTTCCGGAAGTATCACAACTTGGAATGGCATGAAGAAACTTTTCCTCGAGAGATATTTTCCCGCATCAAAAGCTACTCAAATTCTCAAGGAGATTTGTGGGTTGAAGCAACATGTGGGAGAGTCATTGTATGAATGTTGGGAGCGATACAAGAGATTGGTGGCAAGCTGTCCACACCATCAATTCAGTGATGTTATGATACTCCAATACTTCTACGAAGCTATCCACCCAAATGATAGATCTCTTCTTGACGCCGCGGGTGGTGGTGCACTAATGAACAAGACGGTGACCCAATCTACCGAGTTGATTGAAAGTATGGCTGCAAACTCGCAATAATTCTACACAAGATATGAACCAATGGTTAGGCGAGTGCATGAAGTTAGTGATTCATCATCACACCTTGATCAAAGGATGGGTAACATGGAGAAAATAATTCAAAGGATGGCCGCGGTTATTATTCCGGATGATGAGACCGAACAAGTAAATGCTTTATATCCAAATCAAAGGCCGAGGTACGATCCATACTCGAATACTTACAATCCCGGTTGGAAGGATCATCCCAACTTTAGTTATGCAAACAAGCAAGCGGAGGCTCCTAATACATATGAGCAACAAGGCGGTTTCCAACAATCACGCCTTCCAACCTCAACAACAATTCCAAACACAACAAGTCAAGGAGAAAGATTCTTCAATTGATGACAAGATCAATGCATTGATCTAAGGTATGCAAGGTATCACCACTTTGGTTCAACAACAACAACAAAAAAGACCGATTCGGCAATCAAGGCTTTGGAAATTCAAGTGGGGCAATTAGCGACCGATGTGAACCTATTGAAAGCTCAAGCGTCCACAAAGCTTCCTTCACAACCATTTGTTAATCCAAGAGAGAGCGTTAATGCGATTACTTTGAGGAGTGGGAAACAAGTGGAGCAACCAAATCAACAAGATAAGGTGTATGATGAGAAAGAGGAAATTGAAACCGCACCAAAGGAGAATACATCCCCAAACCAACCCAAGGAGACGGTTCCTACTTTCACAACTCCACCCCGTTTCCTAGCCGATTTGCTAAGTCGAAGAAAGACTTGGAATACAAGGATATTTGGGACATTCTTAAGAAAGTACAAGTCAATATTCCACTCATTGAAGCTATTTGTCAAATTCCTCGTTGTGCAAAGATCTTAAAGGAGTTGTACATGAAGAAGAAAAGGTTAAAAGGGAATGAAGTCATGAGTGTGGGGAGAATGCTTCTGCCAAGCTCATTCTCGAAAACTCCCACCAAAATTAAAGGACCCCTAGTTTCACTATACCTTGCACAATTGGTAAAACAAGGTTTATTCGAGCTTTACTAGATTTGGGAGCATCGGTTAATGTTATGCCTTCCTCGATTTATGATTCTTTGAATCTTGGTCCTCTTAACGAGACCGGGTAGTTCTTGAACTTGCTAACCGATCTAATGTTTACCCGAAAGGGATTGTTGAGAATGTTTTGGTGCAGGTTAATGAGCTTGTATTTCCGACTCCATTTCTATGTCTTAGACATGAATGATGAGAATTCTTCCAAGTCTACACCTTTGCTTTTGGGTAGACCATTCTTAAGCACCTCCTAACGAAGATTGATGTCCAAAATGGCACTTTGACTATGGAGTTTGATGGAGCACTCATCCACTTCAATATCTTTGAGATAAAGAGATACCCTAGTGATGTGAAGTCATGTTTTCCCGTGAAAGAGATTGATGCGGGCTAATGAATCGTGCAAGAGCTACGTCGGTCATCGACTTTAAAACAAGCGCTTAATGGGAGGCAACCTATAGGTTTTGTATTTCTTATCCTTTTGCTTTTTATTTTTGTCATTTCTTTTTCTTGTTCCATATCATGTTAAAATTTCCCACCTTGACTTTGCTAGATTTATTCAATTACATTGAGGACAATGTAAGGTTTAAGTGTGGGGGAGTGGTTAAGCATGTATTTTTTTTTTAAAAAAAAAAGTTTTTACATAAAACTTTCAACTTTTAGAGATTTTAGAGTCACTAGCATACTTCTAGGTATGTTTACATAGAGAATTCTCAATTCACATAATTGAACTTGGAAGTGTTAGGTAACTACATTCGGATTTCTTACTTGTTAGAGTGTTAAATAATGGATTTAATCATGCCGGTGATGCAAATTAGGAGCATGGAGAAATGCATTATTAGAGTTGATGATCAATCATTAGTGGAGACTACCCGTATTTATATCATGTGAGGCACCGACCAAATATTCTTTGTAGCTGACTAAAGAGCTTTCTTTTGAGTATGTGTCACCGTACGTTAATTCCGGGTAGAATGGTGAGCTACCCAACCTCCCACCAATAGAAGCACTACTCTTTGATCTCTTGAGTGCTAATTTTGTCAATCATGAGGGTGACGTCTATAGATGAAAGCCTCCTCTCTTGTAGTTCGATTTGCGCTAGCACCATTCTCCACAACAACGGGTCCATATAAACACCATCATCATCAACAAGGAGCGGCATCAAAATCTACAAGGAAAGTTGAAGAAGTTCAAGGTTTATAAGCAACGGAATGAGAAAAAAAGCAAATTTCAAATTCAAGTAAAGCAACATACAAAGAGCAGATTTTTACATATATGTTGAAGACTTACACTACAATGAGGTAATTTTATATCCAAGTATGAAGACTTATTCAAAAGGTGAGAATTGTTGAAGTTTATGATTTCGAGACGATACAAGTTGTGAAGAATTAAAGCTGGTAAAATACTTCTCCCACGGCCACAGTTTGTTTTATTTTCACTTTGTTTTGTATTTTATTTCTCTTGTTAAAAAAAAAAAGAAAAAAAAATTGAAAAAAGGAAAAAAAAAAAAAAGAGACAAGAGAAATATTTGTTTTGTTTTTATTTATTTAATAAGCCGTGGGAAGGAAAATTTATAAAGAAGTTTCAAGCGACAAGGATTTAAGGTAAAAAGGTTAAGCAAATTGTCAAGGATCTACGAAGTTCGAGAGTTTATCATCAATAGTTGAAACCGAAGACAAAGACGAGGAGCGGAAGACGTTTCTATTGGATGCCTTGAGAGTGGTGTTATAATAATTGGCGATCGGATGTAAAGGTGAGTAAGTAATCTCATCCTCGATAATAGTGGTTGATTTCCTTTCTTAGAGATAGTCAGAAAAATGGTTTTTCAAAATGTTAAAAGATGTGGGTTTTAAAATATTTGGAAGTTGTCCTTCCCACCATTCAACGTGTTGCAGATTTCTCTCTTCATTCCTACCGCACATATGTGTGTAGGACTGCAATATCGCGACAAGAATATTTCTCATGAGATTAATAAACGACTACGTCGTGAAAGAGTCGCATGGAAATAAATAAATGACGTAATGGATGATGACAAAAACATGAGGAAAGTGTGAAGACTTGGCGAGATTTAGGAGTGTCGCGGGACAAACAGTTACACATTCGCGAGGATCCGCGAGTCGATTCCCGAAAATAAAGGACAAATTAGTCATCATCCGCTATGTAATACCCTATATAAAGGGTCGAGTAAGTCTGTTGAGGGAGAGGTCTTTTTGAATTGTTAAGCAAGTCATTAGGAGAGAGAATTAAGAGTGATTGTAATTTCTTTAGCTCTGTTCTACATTTCTTTGTAAACCTTTCAAGAAAACAATTAATAAAACACATTATTATTCATCTTCGAATGGATTGATTAAGCGAATTCGAGTGAGGTGTGTAGTGTAGGATTTCCGCAACTACATATGCGCTAAAACAAAGGAGAATTTGGAGTAAGAGAAGAGAAATTTGATACAATTTTTAAGAATTTACCAAAAGAAAGAAATGGCTAGAAGGAGAAATGTACCCGTAAGGACAAACAATCGTGAGAAGAAGCGGGAGACTTGTCGGGTGAAAGGAGAAATGAAAGGGGAGAATCATCAAGGATGAACATAAGAAATGATGAAGAAAATCAAATTCAATCGCCAATTCAACCGATCAAAACACAACTATGGATTATGATAGAGTAAGTGTACACACATGGAGATCGGATTCTATGGAGGAAAGAGAGGAAGAGCAACAACAACGATAAATAATGGACAAGGAGATAGAAATCGAGAAGAAATGGGAGAAACAATTCGTGGAAATGAAGAGATCGCAGCATTAGAAACATTGAGACAAACAATGTATGAAGAAAGGCGGTTAGAAGCAGAGGAACGTGCAAATTTAACAAGGCAAAATCATGAGTTGAGAATGGAAAATCTGAGATTGCAAAATAGAAGATCGAGAAGTAGTAACAGATCAAGATCAAGTTCGGTTAGAGAAGATAGGAGGAGAACATTACCTGTAGAAACTATTAATGAAGAAAATTTGGAAAGAGAACCAAATCTTGGTGAAGGATGTCGCGAGAGAAGAGAAATAGAAGGAGATCGTTATGTTCCACGACTCGAGATGTACAAAATGGCCAAAATGATGGAAATCAAGGAGATAGGCAACCTCAAGAGCAGAATAATCCGACTGATGAAGAAAATCGGATAGAAGGAAGAAGAATATTGCATGGAAGAGAGGCACGAAGGAAACAAAAGGAGATCGAGAATGACATTGAAAAACACTATGTTGAGCAAGCACGTCTAGCTTGCGAAAGGAAAGATTGAGGGCAGAAATAGAAGAACGTGAATTTGAAGAGGCAATTCGGCAGAATAATCATGACAACCGAGAAAGAAGGCGCGAGCAAAATCGCAATAAGGAAAATATCAATGAAGAATATGAAAGAGTGCAAAGGAGAGTCGATAGACAACCGAGAAGAGAGATTGATAGATATAATGGTGTACAAATTCGCGAAAGAAATGAGGGAGAAAGCCGCAGAGAAAGGAGAGAAGAAAGTGATGAGCCAGAAAGTATAAGTAGACATGAGCGCAGAAGAAGAGAGGTGGAATTAAAAAGACCGATAGATTCAAATCCTGAGGCAAACGAACAAATTTTGAGAGAATTGGCGAGATGAGAGGAATATTGAAATAAGAGAAGAGAATGAGGAAGAAGACAAGTTAGATTTAAGCCATCGCGAAGCCGCGAAGAATCCCTTTACATTGGAGGTGCGGTTGGGAGGAATACCCCCAAAATGCAACTTACCGTTAACCAAGATTTTGATGGGTCAACTTGTGCAAGATCAACACATCAAGGCATATGTAAGATGTATGTTACAATGGGAGAATCATGATGCCATATTGTGTAAATACTTTGCATCAAGTTTGACTGGAGAAGCGTTGAAGTGGTTTGAGGGTTTACCAAGAAATACTATCACGTCATTTAATCATTTGCAAGCTATATTCTTGGGGGCGTATATAAGTAACAACTCCTCGACCGTATTGAAGATGTATTCGGGTTGAAACAAAGAGTTGGTGAAAGTTTGAGACACCTAACTGTCAGATGGAAGACAATGTGCAGCGAGATGGCCGGAAGGGTAGATGAAAGATACCTCATACTATCATTCATAAATGCTATGTTCGCAACCAACTTATTATATGTTCAAGTTTTCAGAGTCAAGAATACGATCACGATGACCGAATTGAGAGAATTGCAAGAGGAATATATTGCTTTGGAGGAAAGGCAAAATGAAGTAGAATCGTACCTCATTACGAATACAAATTCAAGTGTCTTTAATGCAAGTCCATTACCTAGATTAATACAAACAAGTGGCGAGCACCTCGCAAGGGCAACAAGAGAGAATGGTAGATGATAAACGGCCAAAATTTGGTAGCTATGGGAAGTCGCGATCGGGAAGAATTTGAAAGAGAAAGAAATTTCTACAACCGTGGCGAAATAATAAAATTCAAAGGCTTGATCAACCGCAAGAAACCTATGGAGGTCAAAGGCATAATTCGCAAGAGACTTATGGAGGCCGAGAGGCGGGAATTATCATAGAGGACAACAAGTCACGAGTAGTGTGGGAGGAAATTAAAATGCCGCCATTGAATGCCGGTGTGGAAAAAATATGGGAAGCAATACTTTTGATGGAAAACATACCCGCACCATGGAACATGGGAAGTGAACCACCACTGGAGATAGAAGTCATGAGTTCTTTTTACCATCGCTTTCATGGGCACCTAACGAATGACCTGCGAAACATCAAGAGAATTATCCTAAGAATGATTGATCAAGGAAAGTTGAATCACTTTTTAAAAGAAGAAGAGAAAGTTCAACATCTACCACCACCACCGGCAAAGGGAAAAGAAACATTTGTTATAGAAGTTGGGGCAAAGGCTAAAAATTTGTTTTGCAACTCCATTATACACTCATACCGCACTATTGAAGATTTTCATGACAGTGTACTTAGTAGAGTTTTCGCGAGGGATGCTGATGATAAAGAAGTGATGAATATTGCGAAGACATCGCAGTTAAAAGAGTGGCAATTGCAGATTATTTCTTTCGTGGCTGAAGAAGTACCCAAAGGAAGAGAAACACATGATAGCCCATTAGTGGTAAAACTGGAAATTAATCCAAAACCTATTGATGGCGAAGATGATGAAGTGGAAAATTGTTGGGCAATCAATAGAATATTAATTGATACCGGCGGTTCGGTCAACATTCTTTTCTATCATACTTACAAAACTATGGGAGGAAGAGATGAAGATTTGATCCCTTCAACATACAAAATATATGGTTTCAATGGTACCGCGAACAAGCCCAAAGGAGAAGTGCACATGAGGATACCCTTGCGGGGGTTATCAACCGATATTTTGTTTTGTGTAGTTGATGTGGAATCTCCCTACAATGCATTGATTGGAAGACCATGGCTCCATGAAATTCTGGTGTAGCATCGACATACCATCGGTGCAGCATAAAATTTCCACATCCTAGCGGTGTCGGAATTATAAAAGGAGATTGGATAGAGGGGCAAAAATGTTATGAGGTGGATGTAGAGAGTCAAAGAGAGAACAAGAAAAAGAAAGGTTGGAGGAAGAATGTAAAGAATGAACAAAGAAAAGAAAGACTAATGGTAGATACCATAGAAACAAAAGAAGAAGAGATGTCTTTAAGTGAATGCACAAAAGCAACTGAATATCATGATGCAAAGGAGACATTGAAATGTTGGACTGATGCGGAGGCAGAAGGAAGTAAGAATAAAAGGTGTAAAAAATGAATAATTGCGAGAAAAGATAACAATTTAGTGGTGAAAGCATGATAAGGATAAGAAGTAGAGATGATGGTTGCGGAAAAGTTGTGCGAGAATCTCGCCATGAAGAATGTGTACAAATCTATTGAATAATTGAAATGAGATTGTGCGATAACTTCGCAGACAAATGATTGAATAAATTGATAAAATGAATGAGTGAGTGAATGGGACAAACCTTTATGGCGTACACCCTAGTTCGCGAATGATATTTCGCAAGAGGCAAATGTAAGACCTAAAGTACGTCATATAAGGGGGTATCTCTTAACATGGC
Organism: Papaver armeniacum; assembly: GCA_023531295.1. Classification (NCBI taxonomy): domain Eukaryota; kingdom Viridiplantae; phylum Streptophyta; class Magnoliopsida; order Ranunculales; family Papaveraceae; genus Papaver; species Papaver armeniacum. The sequence continues at coordinate 30,795 of JAJJWW010000739.1, read as the reverse complement.
TCAGGTGGAAGGTTACACCGCTCCTGAAACCTGGGTCATGGAGATTTGGGGCCCATGAAAGCCTATCCGGGGGAGATACCTTGGATTTCCAAATATATATATATAAGGTTATACCCTGGTTGGACGCCCGAGGGTCTCTTCCAAGGAGTCGTGTATGACCAAGGCGCCGAGGTACACGGTTGAGTCAAGAGTGCGGGAACATGGAACTTCCTTACCACTCTTGACAAGTCTTGGCACATGCCGCACTCGGCCCGAAGAAAACTCCACTTAGGGTGCAGTCTCGTAACCATAAACCATATAGGTATAAGGGATAAGAGGTCGCGAAACAACTTAGTTGTTGTTAAGACCGGATGGGAGGAGCTAGTCTTGTATGGCCGATGTACGCCTCCTTGAAGGGGCAACCAGGGAGAAGATAAGGGTGGCACCCTCCATTAGGGAGCTGATAAGTGTCAAAAGACACAAATGTCATGAGGCTCTATTTTCGCAAGAGAATTTAGGATTGTCATATTTGTGCAATGATCCTGCAGAGGCAATAATACTAACGCGAGGGTAAGACGAGATCAATGGGTTTTTACATGAAAATGTAAGAACGTCCTGCGATTTCGTCGCAAAGACGACAATGTTACGGGATTTTATGGTCGCAAGAACATTTAAACCTGTCATATTATCGCAAATATAATATCCTGCAGAGGCAAAAATACTTAAGAAATGATAAGACAAGGTCAATGGGTCATTATATGAAAGTGTAAAGACGGCCTGCGATCTTGTCGCAATGAGGGGTGGCAAAATAAGACCTTTACTTAGGAAGGCATAATAAGACCACACAAATAATGATAAGGCAAGATCAATAGATTTCTTAATCCATGAAGATATCTTGCGATCTTGTCGCAATGATAATGTGCAAAGTTAAAAAAAAAAAAAAAAAATGATATATATATTTATATCTCGCGAGAATGATTATATTTTATGTAACTCGCAAGGTTGATTATATCTTATGGACAGAGGCAAGTGTGAAGTTATAATTACAAAGAAGGGTTGTTTGATTGATATATCTGAACAAAGGAAGCAAAAGTTGAAATTCACATTCAATAGTCAAAGATATATGTATACTGAGATACTACAAGAAATGAAAGAAGAAAAAGAAGTTATTTCTTTTGTCGGTTCTTCTTCTTCTTCATCTCGATTCTTTGGTTCCATCATTCTCGTCGTCGATTCTTCTTCTTCATTAGCTTCACTATCGAAACATCTCGAGACAGGCAAGTTCTCGGGAACTTCTTCAAAGAAGAAAAGGATATGAATGAAGAGGATGTTGTGATCATTACAAACTATTTCCATAGCTTGATTGCAAAACGAACAACATCATTATTAAAATTCGCCATCAGTAGTTTGGAATTGCTTGTTTCAATTTAGAATATATATTCTCGCGAAGAGAGAGATCCTTTGCGAGACGTTCTTTTTCGATTTCAAGCTCTCCAATCCTTGTCTCAAATCTCTTTTGGATTCTGAAAACATGAGAAAGTGAGTTAATGATAATAGTACAAAAAGAAAAGAAGAAGAAAAGTAAAGAAGTGTAATAAACAACCTTTTCTTTCAAAGATCATATCCTTGATCAAGGTAGTTTGCTCGGCGCGAAGACTAACATCGACACCTAAGTTATTTCTAGCATTATCTAGAACCTTCGCAGCCCAGGCAAACTCATCATCATTATTTATGACAAAAAGTGAACGAATTTGGTCTTCTCGCTTGCTAAGTATGGTATTCTGACGAAGGAGTTCATCTCGCTCAACTTGCATATCAAGGAGAGATTTTTGAAATTTTGCTAAAGCCTGTGCACCTTTGTTAGTAATGCGATCTTTTTCATCTATGAGATCACTAATTTTCTTCCTTAAGGTTTTGGCTTTCTTCTTGGAATCAAGGTACATTCGTTTAAATCGATTGGCTAAATTCAAACTGGATCTATGTTCAATCTCTAAGAGGCGATGTTTGGTTTGAAGTTCATTTAATGGAAGGGAATCGATTTTATTTGATGAATTATTTAAGGATTCGTTGAGATAAGTAAGAAGAATATCATTATCCATAGGCTCGGGAAACGAATGAAGAAGAATGGCTTCTTCAGAGAGATTATATATGTCTGCGAGAATAATAAATCAGGAGTAAAAAAAAATGGAAAAATGAAAACGATTTGAAGAGAAAGAATTCTATACCATATAGTTGTTGATTTGCACTTTGAAGAGTAGATACTTTAGTCTTCTGAGAATCGAGCTCGGTTTCCAATTTTTGAATTCTCTCATCTTTATCGCGAGAAGACGCAACTTCAATTTCTAATTCTCGGACTTTCTTGTTAAGTTGAAGGTTCTTCTTTTCAAGGTTATTGCGTCTCTTCTCAAGGTCTAAGGCAACAACAAAAGAAGCTCTCCCTGACTATAGAAGAAAATAAAGAAATAATTAAAACAAAACTCAAAAGTGAAATCACAAAGAAACAAAGGAATATGAACACACCAAAGCATTGAGAGCATTTAAAAGGCTAGGAGTCATTGTTCGGGAAATTCCGCGAAAAGACTCAATGTCCTCCAATAGTGGGGCGTCGCAGATTTTGGCGAGAGCTTCGCAAGTAGCGGATGAATTATCATCTCCCAGTCCTTGCATAGGATCAGAAAAAATACCAGATAATAGCGACATAGCAGAAGTATCTGAATGAGTCCCCTTAGCAGAATAGATATCGATCTCATTTTTATTTTCTGAGTCCTCGCTGACTTGGGAATTAGAATGGGAGGGAGATTGAACTTTTCATCTTTTAGAAGATGGACCAGAAGATTTGTCCTTGCGAGAAATGGCCTTATTCTTGCCTTTGACTTTCGCAGCATTAGCTTCTTCATTATTAATCTTTGCGGTTTCAACTTCTTCAACACCAATCTTCACACACGAATAAAGATAAGAAACAGAGGCAACAATATTGTTTAAAATAACAAAAGAAAATGTTTCTTACTTCATCCGTGAGCGATCGAAGTATCGCCGGGGATATTTGGTCGTGGATTCTCTTTGTATTTCTTTCTCATTCGGTGATCTAAAAATTTTCTAAAAGTTAATGAATGAAAGAAATGGAAGACATAGCAAAGCAAATTTAAAAAAAAAAAAAAAATATACCTCTTTTGTCTTCTCGTGCCACTTAAACTCCCAAGGATAATAATTCGCGAGATTAGGTGGAAGTGCATGTGAGCTCACGATATAAGGTCCACTCGAAAAAAGAGGTACAACCCACCACTTTTCATCTTTGGAGTGGCGAGGGGTATTATTTTTACCCGAATGCCGATCAATGTCCCGTATGAGCGGTTTGTCAAGATCAACGTTATCATTTTTCTTCAATCGAACACCCCAAACAGATTTATCATTTCTCATAGTTATGATCAATAATTTGCAAAGAAGTTGTCCACAGATACTTCTCGGCAATTATTGGTAAATTCGAAAATTGAGGATCTCTAACATTATCGGGATATAAAGATCCTTTACTGGGCGCCACGATAGGCGAATTCAAGCATCGGGCGAATACAATCGCCATTCAATTGATAAACAGCCCGAGAATTTCTCGTGAGCAAGAATCTCATAAAACAATGGTATTTCGGATTATATAGAGGAATGGGGAGCCTGAGAGGAGTTGACCTAGCGAGACTATGATTTTCTGATCATCACATTGATGATCAGAAAACAATTTTGCAGAAAGCATATTAGAGGATTCTTGATTTGGAATGGTTGATAAAGTGAAACCTTTTTCCTTTAATTTCTGGAAGACGTCATTGAAAAGTGGTGCGTATGTACGACCAAGTGAAGCCATTATCGTGGTATGGGAATGAAGGGAGAAGTGAAGAATCGAAAAGGAAGTAAATGAGCAAGCGCAATTTGCGGAAGAAAAAGTTGAAGGAAAGTTGCGAGAGAGAAAATAAAAGAGAAGAAGAGAAAGAGGAGAAAACTATATATAGAGAGAAAGATTTTGGGAAAATAAGTGCATTTAATGCGAGATGGGACATGAATGGTCGAGAAATAAGCGAGTTGGATGAAACGTGTCAAGAAAGGAATGGAAGAAAAGACATATGTTATAAATTCTATGTAAAATTTACGGGTTTAAAAACAGATAAGGATGAGCTGTTGCGGCATTTCAAGATATTGATTCTCATGATACTCTCTTCTTCGCAGAGAATACATGAGAAGAGGCAAGATGTAGGACCGAATATCGCGACAAAGCAATATTTCGCGAGATTAATAAACGACTACGTCGCGAAGGAGTCGCATGGAAATAAATAAATGACGTAATGGATGATGACAGTCAGAACATGAGGAAAGTGTGAAGACTTGGCGAGATTTAGGAGTGTCGCGAGGACAAAGAAGTTACACATTCGCGAGGATCCGCGAGTCGATTCCGAAAATAAAGGACAGCTTAGCTGTCATCCGCTATGTAATACCCTATATAAAGGGTCGAGTAAGTCTGTTGAGGGAGAGGTCTTTTTTGAATTGTTAAGCAAGTCATTAGGAGAGAGAATTAAGAGTGATTGTAATTTCTTTAGCTCTGTTCTACATTTCTTTGTAAACCTTTCAAGAAAACATTTAATAAAACACATTATTATTCATCTTCGAATGGATTGATTAAGCGAATTCAAGTGAGGTGTGTAGTGTAGGATTTCCTGCAACTACAATGTGAGACCCATAAAAAGCCGTCTTTTTAAGTGCAATTATCATAAAATCCTTTTTGGTGAGGCAGAAGTCGAGGCGAAATGCTTATTGATCGTTTCTCAAACACGCGTTCTCTCATTATGGTGTGGTTATTTCTCACTCAACATTTAAGAATGAGAATATGTTCCTTAGTATTTCTAACTTCTTATTACTAGCATGCAGAAACTCTATGTCCTCATAGCTCTTTGGATGTTTGGGACGTTTGGAATGCTTTTGAAGTTGTAAGTTTTAATTTGATTTGCTCTAGGACTAGCAAAGTCTAAGTGTGGGAGAATTTGATAGGGTGTAGAATACATCCTATTTATTATCTATTGGTTATGCTTTCTTTGCTATTTTTCTTGTGAATTATGTACTTTACGCGTGTTTTTGAGTTATTAGGTACTCTGGAGTCACACGGAGAAATAGAAGAAGAAATCACCCAAATTGAGCCAAAAAGGGAAAAATTGTCATCTCATGGGCGAACACTATCGGTAGCCGAATCAAAGTTAAGGGGCAACTCTATTTGGAGGAGTGCTAAAGACAGCATTTTGAGGATAAGGGCTAGAAACTTGGTTAACCCTTATCGAAGTACCCGGTGCAAATATCCATCCCCAATTTATAACCCTAAATTTGAGAGTCGTCTCTCATTCATTCCAATCATTTGTGAAATTGAGAAGAAATAAAAAGCAGCAGCCGCTGCTATTAAATCCGACAGACCAGATCGGGAAATTGATAGAGAAAGATAAATGACAAGATGGCGATGACGCTACTGGATAAGATGGTGGTGCTGTTACTATAAATTGATAATGGAACATATGGATAAATCAGTGGCTAGTGTAATAGGGTTTGAGAAAAGAAAGATGGGAATCGAAAGAAGAAGAAGATACATGTGATACTAATGGTGGTCTCTGCAATTTAAGAATGAAGAATGGGTTGAGTTGAATCTGTGATGGAGTTCGAAGTTCAGAGACAGACTCAGAAGGATTTAATGGAATTTAGAGATAAAAAGAAGAAATAAGAGATGGGTTTTGTTCAATTTCGAGTTAGTAGAGCTGTCGTTGCTGCAATCGAAACAAGAATTGATGACCAGTGGTGTTGCTGTTACAGGGGTTTGAATCGATTAGGGTCTGTTGGTGTTAATCGGAGATGGGTTCTGTTACTGTGAAGAATAGGTGAAGAATTAGGACTTGCTGCTGTTGAGATCGAGAAATGGAAGCAGATATGAATTGTTGGTAGAATTACAGAGAAATTGAGTATGAATGGATTTGGGTGTAATGTTTGGTGCCGAATTCCAGTCAAGACAAGAATGGATCTAGTACTGTTGCTGTTATGAAATGAATGGGTTTGTGTATGGTTGCGTTCTGTTGCTGCCAGGGGTTTTGAGTATGAGTTTTCTGTGTAGATGAATGTGTAGGAATTTCAGAGAAGTGAGGCTTGAAGTTGGCCGGGAATCACCAGAATACAAACAGAACTCGGCTGGAGTTCTGTTTTGATAAGTTGACTTAGTGGCTCGTTAGGATAACTCAGTGATTCAGACTACTCAGATCAGTCAGCTGAGTTAGATGACTGAATAAGAAGCTGACTCTCTCTTCCCTTGACCATTTTGACCGTTAAAGACTGTTAGTTTGACAGTTAACTTTGACGGTTCCTTGACGGAATATTCCGTTATCGGAGAAGAATCTCAGGTTGCCGCCAGCACTATTCCGGTACCGGATTCCGGTGATCCCAATAATTTTCCGGCAGACCAAAATAACAAATTTTAGTGTGAGTTTCTCTCATGGGTGTGAAGACTTGGGTTTGGAATTGGATGGAGAATTTGGCTCAAATTTGGAAAGAGAAGATGGAAGATTTGAGAAAGACTTGAACTTGGAAATTGAATTGCTAAAGGAAAGGGGTTCTATTCCTTGGAAGATTTGGAGAGCATTGAAGCCTATCAATAGAGAAGTTCTCTATACACTTTTACACACCTTTTATACACACAACAATTCTCTCTTGTTTATTCTTTGTGTGAACTCCTTAACATGAGTAGCTAATTTTATTATTGATTGAGGATGAATTCCTAGTTCTTAACATATGATTTGAGTTTTGTTTGCAATTCTATTTTGAAGTTTTTCACATGATTATCGTTTGTTTTTACTAATAGGAATGTTTATACATTCATAGTTGATTGATAGATTGTTTAGAGTGCACGCTAAATTGATTTGTTAATTTGATCTAAAGCTAGTGAAAGTTAGGGGATAAGTAATCGTTTCTTGACTCTTTACATAAGTAGCAAACACGAGACCTTGCGGAGGGATTCCGTGGAGCAATTGTGTGTGAAAACAACATTAGCAAGTAGACCTTGATCTAAGAGTCTAACTACTAATATCAACCTAATAAGTTCATAAATCTTAATGCGTTTATTTAAATTACATCTTGAGTGATCTACTACTAGGTGGTTTGGTAAATAGAATCCGGTAGTCGAGAACTTTCGTATCCTGTGTGATACAAGGGATTTAGGGGTTTAGCACCGATCTAGTTGCTTTACCTACGGTTGGTGATAATCTGTGACTAATAACATGTGGATGAAAAACATAACTTGAATCATTGTTTTGCAACGAAGAAGGATTCCTTGGTCTTGTCTCTCTTATTGATTTCAACTTTATCTTTGAATTGCTTTGTTTATTTCTTTTGCTTTATAAACCCCCCTTTTGTGACAATTTTTACAACTAAAAATCTCTTGCTCCTCGTGGGAAAGAACTTGACTACACTATATTACTTGTTAATTAGGTGGAAAAATATTAATTAATTTGTTTTGGTTACGACACGCATCATCAAGCTCAAGATCAGTTAGAGAAGAGAGAAGAAGAACTTTACTTATAGAAAATGTTAATGAAGAAAATCGAGAGGAAGCGCAAAATCCAGACGAAGAACGTTGCGAAAGAAGATAAATAATAGAAGATCGTTATATCCCACGTCCCGAGGCTCTTCAAAATGGGCGAAATGATGTAAATCAAGGAAATAGGCAGCGACAGGGGCGGAATAATCCAAATGACGAAGAAAATCAGGAAGAAGGGAGAAGAATATTGTATGGGAGAGAAAGGCAGAGGAAGCAAAAAGAAATTGAAGATGAAATTGAAAGACACTATGTTGAGCAAGTACGTCTAGCTTGTGAAAGAGAAAGATTGAGAACAGAAATGGAAGAAAAGGAGTTACAAGAAGCAATTCGCCAGAATAATCATGATAATAGAGAAAGAAGACGAGAACAAAATCGCAACAATGGTAATATCAATGGAGAATATGAAAGAGTACAAAGAAGAACCGATAGGTAGCAAAGAAGAGAAAATGATAGATATAACGGTGTGCGAATTCGTGAAAGAGATGAAGGAGAGGATCGCAGAGTAAGACGAGAAGGGAATGATGAACAAGAAAGTCAAAGCAGACATGAACGCAGGAGAAGAGAGGCGAAACTAAAAAGACATGTGGATCTTAATTCTAATGAACAAATCCTGAGAGAATTGGCAGAAATGAGAGGAATGCTGAACAATAAAAGGGGAGGAGGAAAGAGACAATTGGATGAGGCCATCAAAGAAGCTGCGAAAACTCCATTTACACAAGAAGTGCAACTAGGAGGAATACCCCCAAAGTGTAATTTACCTGCGTTAACCAGCATTTTTGATGGAACAACTTGTGCAATACAACACATCAAAGCTTATGTGAGATGTATGTTACAATGGGAAAATCATGATGCTATATTGTGCAAGTATTTTGCATCAAGTTTGACAGGAGAAGCGTTGAAATGGTTTGAAGGTTTACCAAGAAACACAATCACATCATTCAACCATTTACAAGCTATATTTTTAGGGGCGTACATAAGTAATAATTCCTCGCGACCGGGTATTGAAGATGTATTTGGATTAAAACAAAGGGTTGGCGAAAGTTTGAAACATCTGACCGTGAGGTGGAAGACAATGTGTAGCGATATGGCTGGTCGTGTGGATGAGAGATATCTCATTTTATCATTCATTAATGCTATGTTCGCAACCAATCTGTTATACATTCAAGTTTTTAGAGTCAAGAATACAATCACAATGACTAAGTTGCGAGAACTTCAGGAGGAGTAATTGCTCTAGCGGAAAAGCAAAATGAAATGGAATCATACCCTGTTGCGAATGCAAGTTCAAGAGCTGTGAATGCAAGTTTGTTACCTAAATTGATAAACACGGGGTCAACAAGAAATGGTAACGGATGATGGTCAGCGAAAGTTAGTAGCCATGGGAGGTCGTGATCAGGAAGAATTTGAAAGAGAGAGAAACTTCTATAACCGTGGCGGAAATAACAAAATTCAAAGACTTGATCAGCTACAAGAAACTTACGGAGGTCAGAGGCAGAATTATCATAGAGGGCAGCGAGGTCATAGGGTAGTATGGGAGGAAATCAAGATGCCCCCGCTGAATGCTAGTGTGGAGAAGATATGGGAAGCTATAATCCTGATGGAAAATATACCTACACCATGGAACATGGGGAATGAACCGCCTCCGGGTGATAGAAGTCATGAATTCTGTTCCTATCACCATTTTCATGGACACCTAACAAATGATTGCGAAACATAAAAAGAATCATCCTCGAATGATAGACCAAGGGAAGCTAAATCATTTCTTAAAATGTGAAGAGAAGACTCAACCATTACCACCACCACCAGAAATTCACAGAGTAAACACAACAAAAGGGAAAGAAACATTTGTAGTAGAAGTTGGAACGAAAGCCAAAAACTTGTTCTGCAACTCTATCGTACATTCGTACAGGACAATTGAAGATTTTCATGATAGTGTTCTCAGTAGGGTTTTCGCAAGAGATGCTGACAATAGAGAAGTAATGAAAATCGCGAAGACATCGCCATTAAAGGAATGGCAAACGCAGATTATTTCTTTTACCGCAGAAGAGGTACCTGAGGGCGGAGAGATGCATGACAGTCCATTAGTGGTAAGATTGGAGATTAACCCAAAACCTGTTGATGATGAAGATGACGAGGCGGAAAATTCATGGGCAATCAATAGAATCTTAATTGATACTGGAAGCTCTGTAAACATCCTTTTTTACCATACTTACAAGACTATGGGAGGGAAAGACGAAGATCTGATACCTTCAACTTATAAGATTTATGGTTTTAATGGTACTGCCAATAAACCTAAAGGAGAAGCTCATATGCGAATACCAATGAAAGGATTATCAACTGAAATTTTGTTTTGCATAGTCGATGTGGAGTCCCCCTATAATGCGTTAATTGGGCGACCTTGGTTACATGAGATCTTGGGTGTAGCATCGACTTACCACCAGTGCATCAAATTTCCTCATCCCAGTGGTGTTGGAGTTATAAAAGGAGATTGGGATGAGGGACAAAAGTGCTATGAAGTTGATGTGGAGTCTTGCGAGGAAAGGGCTGCTCAAAAGAAGAACTGGAAGCAGAACATCAAAGAAGAACAAAGAAGGGAAAGACTGATGGTGGACGCAATAGAAGTGAGAGATGAAGATACATTGCGAAACTAATGCATGAAGACAGTTGGAAATTGCGATGGTTTCGCAAAAGGGAAGGCAATATCAGGAAATTTAAATGAAGAAGCAGAGAGTAACATAAGTAAGAGGTGTAAGGAATGAATAATTGATTTTAGATTTGTGAAAGGTGTACAAAAAAAAAAAAAAATTTGTTTTGAGTGACAAAAACATGTCAAAAGTACAAAGAATATGACGATTGAAGAAGGAGTACGCGAAAGTTTCGCGAGACAAAATATATGAAAATCTGGTTAAAGAATCACAGCGAGATCACAGCAAACAAAGCAAAACTATGCGATAATTTCGCAAAGATAATGAGAAGAAATAATCAAAAATAAATGATATATACGAATGGGACGAAACTTTATGGCGTACACCCTAGTTCGCGAATGATATTTCGCAAGAGGCAAATGTAAGACCTAAAGTGCGTCATATAAGGGGGTATCTCTTGACATGGCTCGGGAAAAAGGTTACATCGCCCCTGGAACCTGAGTCATGGAAATTTGGGGTCAATAAAGCCCATCCGGGGGAGATACCTTGGATTTCCAACTATATATATAAGGTTATACCCTGGTTGGACGACCGAGGGTCTCTTCCAAGGAGTCGTGTATGACCAAGGCGCGAGGTACACGGTTGAGCCAAGAGTGCAGGGGCATTTGAAGTGTCTCGGCCATTCTTGGCAAGTCTTGACACATCTTTGCACTCGTCCCAAGAAAACTCCACTTAGGGTGCGATCTCGTAACCATAAGCCCTATAGGTATAAGGGATAAGAGGCTGCGAAAACAACTGGTTGTTGTTAAGACCGGATGGGAGGAGCTAGTCTTGTATGGCCGATGTACGCCTCCTTGAAGGGGCAACCAGGGAGATGATAAGGGCGGCACCCTCCATTAGGGAGCTGATAAGTGTCTTAAGACGCAAATGTCATGAGGCTCAATTTTCGTAAGAAAATTTAGGCTTGTCATATTTGTGTGATGATCCTGAAGAGGCAATAACACTAACGCGAGGATAAGACGAGATCATGGGACTTTAAATTCGCAAGAACTTCTAGGCCTGTCATATTGTCGCAACGAAAACATCCTGCAGAGGCAACAAACTAAAGAAATGATAAGGCAAGATCAATGGGTCTTTACATGAAAGTGTAAAGACGTCCTAAGATTTTGTCGCAATGATGAGGGGTGGCGCGATAAGACCTTTAACTAGGAAGGCAAAATAAGACCACACAAGAAAATGAGTAAGCAAATAAGCTTGCGAAAATGATTATATGCAAACAAATAAGTTTGCGAATATATACATGGAAACAATCAAGAAACATTTATGCAAGACTTAGCAACAACAGTTGCGAAACTGAGAAGTATTATTACTTAAAGGTTATCGACTTAATCTCTCATTTGAAAATAAATTACAGAGGCAAGTATGGGAATGATTAGAGTAAAAACTTGTTATTTATTTTCATATGATAGATTTACGCACTCATAATATTGATTAATTGTATTGCAAGAAAGAATTATTCTTTTAACATGTGCAGAAAGAGACAATAAAGTAGAACCTGTATTTGAAGATCTAAGAAATTTACAGTAAGAGATTACAAGAATGGAAGGCTAAAAGGATAAATGTACATATATTACAAGAAGAGAAAGAAGAAAATGGAGCTATTTCTCAGTTCATTCTTCTTCTTCATTGGACTCCTCTTCTTCGCTAGCATTGCTATCAGAGACATCCAAGGAAGGCATATTTTCAGGAACTTCATCAAGAAAACAAGGATATGAAGAAAGAGGAATACTGTGGTCATCGCAGACTGTCCTAATAGTTTGATTGCGAAAGCGGACAACATCATTCTCGAAATTCGCTACAGTGGTTTGTAGTTGCTTCTTCAACTTGGATTACTTGTCATTGCGAAGAGAGAAGTCCTTTGCGAGTTGTGCTTTCTCAGATTCAAGTTCTTTAATTCTTGTCCAAACCTCTTCTCGGCTTACGCGAACATATGACAATGAATTAGTAACTTAATAGCAATTTCACAAAAAGAAGCGGTAAAGTAAAGAAGAACGTTAACAACCTTCTCTCATTCGTAAATCATATCTTTAACCAAGGCAGTATGCTCAGCGTGAAGGCTAACGTTAACACCTAAGTTATTTCTGGCATTATCTAGAACTCTCGCAGCCCAAGCGAATTCATCGTCACTATTTATGAGAAGAAGAGAACGAATTTGATTCTCTCTTTCGTTAAGTATGGCATTTTGGCGAAGAGATTCATCCCGTTCAACTTGGACTTCAAGAAGAGTTTTTTGAAATCTCGCTAATGCTTGGGCACCTTGATTAGCAATGCGATCTTTGTCATCTATAAGGTTACTAATTTTCTTCCTTAAAATATTAGTTTTCTCGTGGGAACTAAGGTATAGACGTTTAAATCGGTTGGCTAAACCTAAACTAGATCTATGATCAATTTCTAAGAGGTGAAATTTGGTTTGAAGTTCGTTTAGTGGAAGAGATCTAATATTGTTATTCAAAGAACTGTTTAAAGATTCGTTGAGATGAGTAAGAAGAGCATCACTATCCATAGGCTCGGGAAATGAGTGAAGAAGGATGACTTCATCAGAAAGATTATAAATGTCTTCGAAAATGATATGTCAGATAAAGAAAAATAAATGACAGAGTAAAAACAAGGAAAAAAGAAGAATCTTATACCATAGAGTTGCTGATTAGCACTTTGAAGGCTAGATATTTTATTCTTCTGTGTGGAAGATTCAGTTTCCAGTTGTTGAATCCTTTCGCGAAGAACCGCAGCTGCACTTTCTAACTCTTCATTTTTCTTGCTAAGTTGAAGATTCTTCTTGTGAAGAGTGTTGCGCCTTTTTTCAAGATCTGAGGCAACAACAAAGGAAGCTCTCCCAGACTACAAAGAAAGAAAAACAAATTATCAAGATATGATTTAAAATCAAAATTATGAAGAAATAAAGAAATACAGACGTACCAAGGCACCAAGTGCATTTAAGAAGCTGAGAGTCACTGATCTGGAAACCCCCACGAGAGAATCGTTACCCTCTAGCAAGGAAGCATCACGAGATATTTGCGAGAGCTTCGCATGTACTAGAGAGGCGATCATCTCCAATTCCTTGCATGGAATCTGAGAAGATATTAGACAGTAGTGCCATAGGGGATTCGGTTAGATGATCCTCCTTCGCGAAAGAAACATCAACTTCGTCATCATCCTCATCAGAACTCTCGTTGGATGGAGGACTTGAGCGAGAAAAAGAGTGAATGTTCCGTTTCTTAGAAGGTGGAGCAGTGGATTTCCCCTTGCGAAGAGGACCTTTACCCTTTCCTTTGGCCTTTGCAGCTTCAGAAGTTTCTTCTCCGACAATTTCAACACCAATCTTTACACACGAATGAAGATAAGAAACAGAGGCAACAATATTGTTAGAAATATCAAAAGAAAGTATTTCTTACTTCATCCGTGATTGAACGGAGTATCGCCAGGGTACTCGCCTTTGGATCCCTTTCGTAACTTTTTCTCAATTTGGTGATCTAAAAAGTTCGCAAGATTAGATATAAAAGGAAGTGAAGATTGCAAAGTAAGTGAAAGTTAGGAAATATACCTCTTTTGCTTTCCCGGGCCAATTAAATACCCAGGGATGATAGTTTGCAAGATTCGAGATACATTGGAACCAAAATGTAAGGTCCGTTCAAAAATAGCGGAAAGACGCACCACTTGTCGTATTTGGAATGGCGAGGAACATTGTTCTTTCCGGAGTGCCAATCGATATCTTGCATGAGTATCTTGTCGCTGGGAATGTTCTCTTTTCTCTTCAACCGTGCACCCCAGCGAGACCTATCGTTCTTCATATTTATCACTTCATAATTTTCAAAAAAGTTTTCTACTGAATACTTTTCAGCAACTATCTCTAAGTTTGCGAATTTAGGGTCTCTGACTTCATCAGGATATAGAGATCCCTTACCAGCACCACGATTGGCGAATTCAAGCATTAAACGGATGCAATCCCCACTTAATTGATAGATAGCTCGCGAGAACTTCTCATGAGAAAGAATTTCATAGAACAAGGGCAATTCGGGATTGTAGAGAGGAATGGGAAGACCTGCAAGGAGTTGACCTAGCGAAATTATAATTTTCTGATCATCACAATGATGATCAGTAAACAATTTTGCAGAAAGAATAGATGAAGATTCTTGATTGGGAATAGTGGATAAGGTGAAACCTGTCTCTTGTAAATTCTTTTGAGTCTCACCCAAAAGGATTTCGTATCTACGACCAGATGGAGCCATTCTCAGATTATGGGAATGATTAGAGAATTGAAGATCAAGAGAAAGAAGAAAAGGAAGATTTACAGTAGCATAAACGTGAATTGCGGAGGAGGAGAATTGAAGAAAAATTGCAGAGAGAAAGTAAAAAAGAAGAAGATGAGGGTGAGAAAACTATATATAGAGAAGAGTTCTCGAGAAGACAAATGCATTTAATGCGAGAGGAGACGTGAATGGTCAAGAATAAATGGTTGAAAGAGACGTGTCAAGAAAAGAGCGGAAGAAGAAATATGTGTAATAAATTCTGTGTAAAAGTACGGGGTCATATCAAAAACAGATGAACATTTGCGGCATTTCAAAAATACTAGTTCTCATGACATTCTCTTCTTCGCTGAGAAGAGGCAAGATGTAGGATCAGAATATCGCGACATCAACACCTCGCGAGATCAATAAACGACAGCATTGCGAAGGTATCGCAGATGAGTAATATAAATGATGCAATGAATGATGACAGCCAAAACACGAGAAAGATGTGAAGACCTAGCAAGATCTAGGAGAATTGCGAGATTATATGTTTGTACACTTGCGATATTTCGCAAGTCATTCTCGAAAATAAAGGACAGCTTAGCTGTCATCCACTATGTAATACCCTATATAAAGAGTTGAACAGGTCTGTTGAGAGGGAGATCTTTTTCGAGTGTTGGGAAAGTCATTAAGAGAGAGAAAGTTTAGAGTGATTGTAATTCTTTAACTGATTTCCATTCCACCTTGTAAGCATTTTTAAGAGTTTAATCAATAAAAATTACAATTGTTCATCCTAAAATGGTTTGATTATATAGATTCTTGTGAGGGGTGTAGTGTAGGATTTCCTGCAACTACACGTCTGACTACCCATTTTCGATGTGTTGAGGCAGACCATAGTATTAGGTCCATTGAGATAGCTCTTTGATAGGTGTAGAATACACCGTATTTAATATCTAGTATTTATGCTTTCTTTGCGAGTTTTCTTGTAAATTATGTATCTTATGTTTACTTTTGAGTTTATTAGGTGCAATGGAGTCATTTGGAGCAAAAAGGAGTGGAAATGGCTACAAAAGTGAAGTCACAAGTGAAGAGAAGGGCTAAAGACCAATTGGAACTCGTTCAAATACAAGATTTCTACTTTTCATTGTGTAGAGGACGAGAAGGTGAAGACAATGGCGAAAGAACGGAGTCATTCAGAGCTCGTATGAAGAAGTTATGGGCAAAAGGAGAACTCGGAAGACTAAAAGGGCGAAATGGTCATTTTCTAGGCCAAGTGTTATTGACACCCCACCGTACGTTAAGGGGCAGTTATTCTGTTAAGGGGTGACCTGTTTTAATGGAAGTGCTAAAGGGAGTCTAGCCAAGATTAAGGGGTTGTCTCTTTTGGTGGCCTACATCCTAAAGCTGGGTGCCTGTATTAATCTTTATTCCTACACAAGATCTCAAAATATGAGAAGAAGTTATTTCTTCTTATCATCTTCCGTCTGAAAGGCGGCCATGGAGTTCAGAGAGAACTGTAGAGAGATTGGGAAGGAAATCGAGTTAGTGTGCGGCTGCTGTTAATCGAGAGATTGGAAGACGAAGGAGATGGGTTTGGCTTATGAGAAATCGAGGAGAGGAGATAGTTCACGTTGAATCGAAGTTGAGAAGGAAGCCGCCCGATCTTCTTTGTTATTTCGTGCGAGATTCATGAAACGGAAGATAATAGAGACACAGGAACAAGGAAGCTCGAGTATGATTCCATGTTGGTACAGACGAGAATATTGATTGAATGGGTTTGCTTTGTATGAAATTGTCAACAATAGTTCACAATTGTTAAACACCCGGACGAGATGGCACAAAGACTTGTTCGATAAAATGCACAGGCGGATGCAAGGAATGCTAGTGATAGTGAGTATTGCAGATGTAGAGGGTGGTCTGAGATGGAATGTATGTCTTGACGAAGAAATTGCGGGATGCGGTTTACGGGGGTTTTGAGGCGGTATTGGTGGATTTACTGAGTTGATGAGCATTTAGCGGTGCAATGCAGTCTTTGGTAAAGGTTGATATGGAGGCTCGATTGAGATGGTTAGCTGTGTGGAGTTGAAGTCAGGGGTTGAGAACGACAGCCGGTGAAGTATGGCTGAGGTGGTCTTGGTTGCGACTTGGTAGTGGACTGGGAATGGAGCTTGAGCTGGGAATGGTCGTTTCAGGCAATGGAGCTGCTAACTGGTGCAATGGAGCTTTGAGGTGACTGAGCAGATGAGCTGCAGCTGATGGTTCGAATTGGAAGTTGCTTACAAGAGCTGAATTGCAATGGTTAACTGGGATTGCAATGCAGACTATTGAGATGAGACATGAAGAGTGGATGTTCCTGGAATCAAGGGCTGCAGCCAACTATGCTCTCAAGGATTGTGTTGAGTGGATCAAGATAATGAAGCTGCAGAAATGGGTTCTTCAGGTGGTGAGACTGAAAGGCTGTAGCTTGGCAGAGGCATGAAGGCTGGCGGCTGCTGAGAATGAAGGCTAGAGGATGGCTGAGTTTGAGTTGTATGAGATGGGAGGCCTGGATGGAACTGGTGGTGTGCTGGGAAGAGCTGCCACTGTGAAAGATACAGGAGCAGCAAGGCCAAGATAGTGATGGCCTGAATTGTTGGAGCTGGTTGCAATGGTGGCTCAGGGCATTGGAAGTTGGCCAAGCAAATGGGATGGTGGCTGTGCTAATGGCTATGACAATGAACTGGTGTGCTTTCGCTAGTCTTTGTCATCATTCTTGATGGTTGGTGCTGCGAAGCAACGGATGGATGCGAGGCCCGAATTGAGCTAGATAGAATGGACTGAAAATTTGTTGTGTCATCGCATGTGATGCAAAAAGGTGAAAATCTGAATCGTGGTGGTCATGTGTGTTACTAAGGGTTGAGTGGTGGTGGTGCTGCAAGGGGAGTCTATTTGTCATATGCAATTGTAGCTCGATGGAGTTTGCTTGTGTTGCGGAAGCTGGAGAATTACAAGGTTTTGGTCTTTGGTATGGCGAGGTCGGGGAATGGTTTTGAAGGCTGCAGGCCATGGTCACGAACGGAGCGAAATTGGTAAGCCGGTGAGCATACTTAGGTTGTCGGATTTCGGAGCTTAGAGTGTCGATCGCAATATTTCGATGAATCGCGAGGGGTATGAGTCGGATGCAAGAGTCGACGGCCAGGACATATGAGCTACGCGTCACGCTTTTGGGTACGTTTTCGCAAGGAATGAGAAGTTGGGTTTGATGATTTTTGTGAATGTGTGGACTGCAGAGAAGCAAAGCGGAGCTGCTTGGAAGTATAGAATTGCCTGGTGATAGTACACGATGCAAAGGTGGCACGAGATATTTTTCCAATGCCGGATTAGGCGATGACGGCCAGGATTCCGGTGATGACGTCGGCAATTCCGGCGACGCTTTTGGACCCAAAATTCCGAGACATATTTTTCACTCCACAGGCTTGGTGGACCAACTTGGAGACGGGTTTTGAGAAGAATCAACCTAATTTTGGGAAAGTATCCTTATGGGGAGAAAAGCATATAAATAGAAAATTCTTTTTTAAAACCTAGGGATATCTCCATTAGGGAGACTTCTACTTTTGTTCTAGGGTTTCACATGATAGTTTTCTTCTATGCTTTCTATGATGATTTCCAAAAACACAAGTAACTAAGTTTTTATTATTGGTTGAAGATGTAGTTGGATTTTGCAACCAAGTTATGATTTTTATGAATTAGTTTTCTCTCAATATTATCGTTCACTTTCTACGGGTTATAATAATTGCATGATTGAAGTATTGCAATATGATTGAATGTTTGTTTAGTCGAGTCTAGAATTGATTGAACTCACATCCATATCTATAGCTATTTTAGGGTTTTCATCGAGCGATAACCTTGAATACGAGTAGCATGATATGATTAGGGTTTGTAGTGATACATCCTCGTAGTCATATGTAGAAATTGACCTTTGTCCGAATTGTTTGCGCAATGTATTACAATTGCATTGATTAGCCTATTTCTGAAACTTAATGCTCCTAGGAATTGAACTTGATTAGCGCAAGGCGTTAGGTTATTCTTTAGGTAGATTTCACATACGCAGCCCTAATGTGTGTGTTGATAACTTTGGAAATTACGGAGTATTCTTGCAATAAGGTATTCTATGGCTTTTGATGATAGCGAGATTAAATACGAATTCTATTCATATATTCATAAACTTGTTTACAATTGAAGATGAAACCTTTATCCAATATTTTCACATCCTTGATTTGCGTGCTTTGTTTATTTGCTTTTTGTTTATTTTTATTTACACAACCAGAAATTCTTCCGGGTATTTTATATAGGAAACCACAACAATTTGACAACCTAGACCTCTCTGTGGGATCGATCCTTTCTTGCCCTTGCTATATTTATATTTTGAGTAGTAAGAAAGTGTAATTATATTTGTATCGCTTACGACGACGATCAAATTTTAAGCTTAGTTGCCGGGGGAGGCAACGGTTGTTAATTGTTTTTGGTTTCTTATTTTTGTATTTAGTTTTTGTTTTATTTTTTCTTATTTGGTTCTTACCCGAGTTTTGAGAATCTTATTTCAGGTGCTTATTTCTATGGAAGGAGCATATTGGAGCAATCAATACGGCTTTCAACCTCAACAACATGAAAACTATCACCCTTATGGGGAGTATAATCAAAACCAATCCTTTGGCTATGATCAATACTCCACGTACCCTATGAGTTATTCTCATACATATCAACCTTCTTATGGTGGTTATGTAAGTGAGCAACCACAAGGAGGGGAGAATAGTTGTTTTCCTTATAATATTTCCTCTAATTTGGTAGATGAAATGCAACAATTTATGGGCAGCATGGAGTCAATTTGTAGACAACCAAGCATGGAACAACTTTCATCGACCGAATGTGCTAATAATAGTATGTTTAGCCCAATTTGTGATCGTAGTTATGATCATCCACCCATTCAAAGGGAATATAATTGGCCTAACAATGCGAAGTAAGTAATTCTACTTTTTCTTTGTCGAATGAGCTTTACAAACAAATGGAACACTATTTTCCGAATTTGGATGAATCATTCCAAGAGCTTCAAAAAGGTGTTTCCACTTTAAGACAAGGCATTGAAGAATACAAGGAGGAAATGAATAATTATGTTGAACAAGGCGAACCTTGAGGACTTTTGTTGATATTTGTGTAGTTAACTCAACTCTTGATCGTAATAATGATCATTCACCTATTCAAAAGGATGAGTTCGAGATTAGCAACACTAAATTCAGCGAGGACCAATGTTATGATGACTATGATAGTGATGATGATTATTATGAAAATACATTGCCTAAACCAATTCATGGTGACATCCCAGGAGTTTATAATGGAGTCTTTTTGCGATCAAGGTGAAGTTGAAAAGGAATATGATGACACTAGTGTAGATTACTCAAGCATTGATCTTTATAACGATCAACAACCTATTCAAAAGGTAGAGCTTGAGGATGATGCAATGAGTGTTCTAAAGAAATTCCTTATGGACAATATTGCATCCGCAAAAGAGTATGTGCCTTACAACAAAAAGGAGGAATATGTTGAGAATGAGACGGTTATGACCAATATTGTGGAAGACCCAATTGAACTTGTGCATGATTGTAATGATGATGTTTATGTCGAGACTATGGTTAAGGCAGAAACGGACGAAGAATGGTTGCAAGGTTTGATAGAGGACCATGATATCCAAGAGGTGAATAATTCACTTGAGTTTTTCAAGGATGAAGAGGATTCCGTAATACAAGAGATTGTGAAAGGTTTATCTAACCCTTTGCCTATTGTTTCTTCTCCTTTACCTCTTATTGGTTTGAATGTATGTGCTTGAGAATATTGTTGAATGACTTTATTTCTCGTTTTCCGCCATTAGAGATACTTGATTCTCATACTATGCGAGAGTTATGGAACAAGAAACCGTGGAAGTACCCGACTCATATATTCTTTATGCACTTCCAAGTGTGGACAAGAATAAGTGTGGGGGAAGCTTTTATCGGTTCATAGCTTCACTTTTGTTTTATATTACTAATATTTTTGTGAAGTTAGTGTTTCCAAAACAGGTTCTATGGGTGGATCCCCAACTTTTCCGATTATTGGTGTATGGGGAATGAATCTTACAAGAAGCTAAGTCGGGCCGTCGACTTTAAAACAAGCGCTTAGTGGGAGGCAACCCACCGGTTTTGTATCTTTACCTTTATCTTTTTATTTTTATGCATTTGCTTTTATCTTTATTTTCTTGTTTTTGCATATCATTTGCGGAATTCCCACCTTGGACTTTATTTGGACGATTCAATTTTACATTGAGGACAATGTAAAGTTTAAGTGTGGGGGAGCATTTATATGTTTTAGTTTGTTTTATGCTTTTAAAAAAAAAAAAAAAAAAAAAATAGAAAAACCAAGAAAAAATTGTGCTTTTTGGACTCCGAAATCTAGAAACTTGTGCCTTTAGGATGACACCATTAGTGGATGGAACCATTTTGAATGCAGGAGTTGAGGAACCAATTAACTAAAAAGGAAAAATATAGCTCAGAAATCACAAATTAACATGATAGTTGTTACCATATCTCGGAATATCACCATATCACATTCTATTTTTATTTTTCCATATTTATCTATTGTTCTCTAAGTGCTTTGGTGGGTCACTAAAAATCGACGTGTTATTACTGCTAGGATGAAATAGAGTGATTGAGTTACTAGAAAAAGAAAAAAAATATTGAAAAAAAAAAAAAAAAAAAATGAAAAAAAATATATGAAAAGAAAAAAAAAAAGGACCGATCAATTAGACCAAAACGGAATAAAAAGACACTTGGGAATAGCAGTATGTGTGAAACGTAGTCCCTGTTTCCGTCGCCTAAACAAGCGTGGAATGCAGGATCCAAGGCAACTATCATGTACTTGCTGACAAGAAGCATGCGCTTGGATCCAAAAGATCTAATCATGCCGTCTAAAAAATTGGATCCAGTTTGATCCAATCATATAAAAAAAAAAAAAAAAAAATTATTATTGTGTTGAATAAAGTCACTCTTGGTTCCCTTGTATATGCCAATTGATTTGATGTAGCATTCAGCACCAGTAGCTCAATCCAATAGGATTAGGTTCATCTTAAACGATGACCTTGAGACAGATATGGGAAACATCGAACACTTGTGAATATCCGCCAACATCTACATCTATATCCATTTTCTTAATCTTTTCATTGTGATTGTGGTTGTTAATTTCCGAGTAGTGTGGCTTGTTCAACTATCTAAATAGAGTTTTATTAATAATTGAATTGAATTTGCAAGGTATCTCCTCTTGTAGTCATTTTGGATTCATTCATTGATAGACGGAGTTTGAAATATAGGTTTTGTAGGTATATCTCTAGTAAACCTTCACGAGACTATAACTCGTCCACTAGGGACACCTAGGGGTTTAAAGGCTTGTTATTTATGCTAAAAGTGACCGTAGCCTCGACGACACGGAGTTGTTGTATTTTTACTCTTGCTGAGGTTCATATAGTATGTTACCATGATTAAGAATTAATAATAATATTATTATTTTTTTGGGTAAGTAGGAGTTTTGGTAATAGTTATGGAGTAATAAATGCCTTGATGTATATATTTCCTATAAATAGACTATATGTACTAGTGTGATGTCTTCATTTCTGTACTTTGTTCATTGTTTATACTAGTATTCTCTATATGGATGAACATTTGCACGGCTATGTATTGTCTCTGGCCTCTGTGCCAACGTTAATATCCCCGTATAGGAGAGGGTTCGAGTTAGACCGCTTACAACTCGTGAAGGCTAAGATAGAATTGCTTAGGGAGAGAAGACTGGCGAATCGTACAAAAGTGTGCGCCCAGTTTAACAAGCAATACAAAGTATTTTTAATAGCTCGGAAAGCTGAGGTATCCGGGTCAATTTCTTTCAGGATTCAACATGTGCTAGACGATGCTGTCTCCGCTCGCCATGAAGCTGATTGGCTGTTGCGAGAAGTAAACCTTATGATGGTGGATATTGATCAGGTTATCACGGATTGTTATGTATCCGCTTCTCATCCGCCAAGCCGTCGTATGAATGGTTATGCATTGTCTTTGTGCATGATACTCGCTCTGGTGCATCCTTCGGATAAACAGGTGGAATTGGCACGGTTGTTGATCCTGAGGAGTGAAGTGAAAGCTTTACGGACTCATAGGCTGACTGTGCAAGAAAATGCACGCAAAGCATTCGAGGAACAAGATGAGACCTCTAGCATAGCTCGCCAGAACAATGCATCCGAGAGGATTTTGTATGAAGTAGACCAAGTACTAGGAGATATGCGAGCTGCTTTAACTATGGCTACTATTTAATGTGAAGAAGTGCTTGTAATGATGCAAGATGTAGAACAATAAATTGCACGTTGTCGCATGCTCATAACTGAATCGTCTTGAAAAGTTCTCCCCCCGTTTTTTTTTTTTGTATATAGTCTAGGTATTCGAAAAAGGATTAGTACTAATAATGGAAGAATCAGTCATTGCTTTACGTTTGTCTCTTAAGAATCAAAAGGTTGAATTGTTGCAAGCTACTGTTGATGTACATGCCCGACTCGCTCGTGAATGTGAAGAATTATTTGAGGTTAGCCAAATGCAATACCTTCATGCAATGGATCTTTATGTGGACCGACTAAGTTCTAGTCGGATCAACCCTTCAATAGAAAACGTGATGGCTTCGGATGAGGCTTCTGAGGCGTTTGATAATGCTCGTGTCCAGATGGAGCATAGAGAAAGCGACTTGGTTGTTGAACGTGGTAGATTGAGGCGCGCGAACTCAGTCCTATCTTCAATTCTTTGACTTAATGGATTTTGCCATAGAGTGTATTACTTTATCTGTTTTGTGTATTATGTTGGATGTTTATGAATATATTACTTATGTTACTTTTTATGTATTATATGCACGCGTGACTTCCTTTGGGAGCATTCCTTCTATAAAACGTATTTATTACTTGGTTAATTGGATCCGAAACTTATATTGTGATTATGATATCTTTCACAGTCTTAGTAATCTTTACGCGCAGAACTTAGTTGGCTTTAAAGTTTTAGCGTACTTCATTGGTCATACACAAAATCTAGCCATACTTAGGGCTATTAATACACTTCATTATTCATGTAGGGGCCTTAGCCAGACTCAGGGATATTGGTGCACTTCATTGGGTCATGCATGGAAACTAGTTTTTTCGGAGTTATTGGTGCACTTCATTAAGCCGTGCACAGAATCTATTCCTTTCTGGGACTATTGGTGTACTTCATTGTGTCGTACACAGGATTTAGTCCTTTCTGGGACTATTGGTGCACTTCATTAAGCCATGCACGGAGCCTAGTGATAGTTATTTTCAATTGTTTTTGTAGTAATAAGATTCGAACTCTAAGACTTGTGAAGATTAAATTTAAGGATTTAATAAAAATAATAAAAACGAGAGTTACTGGGACTAGGATTCCACCGAGTTCATATCATAGGGCTCAATTATTTATTCTCAACAATTATCGCTCAATAAATAAAATAACATAGACTCTTATTTTTCCAAAGTAGATTCTCAAAATATTAGTTATAAATCGTAAGCATGGGACATCAAACATCTAAGCAAGCATGACCCATCAAATAAAATAATAACTAATTAATTCAAATCATAATTCTATTTTAATTAGTGCAAAAGTCATAAAAAAGAATAAAATAAATTTACCCATTGTTGATGGTGGCTTTTAGCCTAGGGTTAAATCGTAAGACCGCACATCTGGCATGACATCATTATGACCATTAGCACATTTATCGAATCGATCAGCATGCTTACGTAAGAATTACCAGGGTACCTTTTTTCTTTCTATGTGTAGTTGCAGGAAAAGCGAAACCTAGGGTTTCACGTGAAAAAAAAGCTCTGGTTTTTTCCTCCCCTTTTCTTTGCCGTTTCTTCACAAACTTGTGATTTTGCGCTTCCATGGCGCAAAATCAATCAACCAATCCACCTATTATGGGTGAACGACGTGATAATCAACCTAGAAACAATAATCGAAACCGTTCTAGATCAAAATCAAGGACGCGTCAAGTGTATATGCCTAAGAACTCGGCTAACCCTAGTTCTTCCGAGAATAGAAATCAGCTTGAAGATGGAAGACGTGTTGTGTTTGAAGAAGGAAATCGTGTTGAAGATGGAAGTCGCGGCACTTATATGTCTATATTAAAGAAGAGAACTCATGTTTTATCAAAGATTGATGCGGATACTCTTTCTCATCCTCCTATTCGATCATCAACAAGTAGTGACGTTTTGATCAAGATCCCACGTGAAACTCATGCAAGGATTAAAGCTGTTTGGAGATTCAGTTTGGTCGGACGTTTGAATTTTTTCAAAACCCTAAAATTCGAGGATGTTAAACGTGAGTTATTAACTCAATGGAAGCTCACCGGTACTGTGCAATTTATTCCATGGAAAAAGGGATATTTTGTAATTAAGCTTGACAATGAAGATGATCGGAAACGAGTTAGCTATGATGGTCCATGGAAAATCAAGACGGAAAACGCAGTTCAACAGCTTAAAATTCATCCTTGGACGCCTATGTTTGATCCTGAAAAGGATAAAGTTACTAGGGCTGCTGTTTGGGTGCGTTTCATGGCTCTTCCAATGGAATTCTGGGATGAAGAAACAATTTTTCGCTTGGCTAGGGGACTTGGTAAACCAGTTTCCGTTGATCCGCGCACCTTGCGCCATGAATATGGCTATTTCGCTGCTTGTCTAATTGACATAGATTTTTCGCAACCTTTAGGGAGGATTCTTATTGATGGTGAGGAGAATGAAGAAATTTTTGTTCAAGAATATGAAATATTAAACAGGCCGAGCTTTTGTGAGTATTGCAAATCTGTTGGCCATAAGAAGGCTGATTGCCGAACAAAGCAACTTGATAATTTGAAAGAACAAGTTGATGAAGAAACCGATCCTGAGATCTTAAAATATTTGGAGGGAGCCATTGAAGAACTAAGGAATTTTTGGAAAAAGGAGAGGATTCCTAAACAAAAAGGGAATGATGGTAAAGGAGATGACAAGGTTGCGGATCAGCCAACCAAACCGGGGAATAATTCTAAGCCAAAACCATCAATTCTTGAGGTTGCTGCCGGGCAACATACCCATTTCCCTGAAGAGAGCGAGTCTGACAAGTCGGGTGCGGATGACAAAAATCAAGAGAACCACAAGGATGGTGCGCCACAGCCTTCGCTCAATATTGTTGTTACCCAGCCAGAGAAGCACAATGATGGTACTCCATCAACAGAGCATAATGATGGTGGTACACCCGAGAAGCACAAGGATGGTGATCACTCTGCGAAGCGTAATGATGGTGCTTCTCCAAGTAGCGAGGCCAAAGATAGTGAAGAGGTTGCGGAAAATGATGCAAATCTGCAAGATTTAGAAATTGAGGCTTTTCGAAATTATGAAGCCATGAAGGAAAAGGCCAGACAACTAGAGGTGGATGCTGAGGTTGCTCGGATTCAGAAAGAGATGGCTAAGACAAGGCTGGAAAATTTGAGATTGAAAGCTCTTGATATGAAGAACAAAGCCGAAACTGTACCAACTCAGGTTGAGACCCACGTAAGTGATGACCATGTAGACAAAGAGACAGAAGTTACTTCTCCAGTAGCCAATATTCCAAACACTTTTGATGATGATGACGCTAGTTTTAGTGAGGCTACTAAAACTTCAAGAAGATCTACTCCGGTGCAATCTTTGGAGAACATTCCGCTTTCTAATAGATTTGAAACTGGGAACGAGGAGATTGAGGATCTAGATGTTGACACTGAAGAGGAGGCTCCTCCAATTCAACCATCTACTTCTTCTAACATTGCCGAGGAGGATGCTAACAATTTGGAGTTAACTGCTTTGAAAGAGCAAGAAGAGCGTGAAAAGAATGAAGCTGACAAGAAGAAACCGAAACCTAAGCCTACAAAAAAGAAGCCTGCTGTGGCTCCTGTTGTTGGCCAAGTTACTACTCGAGGCGCTAGAGGAGGTTCAAGAAAGGGTTCGGCAAGCCCTGAGAAAAATCGTGTTAATTAATGCGTGTCTTTTACTGGAACGCTCAAGGCTTGGCTAAAGATGGTGCAAGGGCCAAGTTGGAAGAGCTTTATCACTTGCATAATCCTGATATAATTTGTATTGCTGAACCGCAAGTTTTCTGCAGTACTCGTTTTATTAGGAAGATGAAATTAGTTGATTTCAGTGAGGATGTTATCACAAATGAAGCTGGTGGAGAGAAAGGTAATATTTGGATCCTGTGGAGAAACAATTTGGCAAGGCCGAATATCTTATCTTCTTCAAAACAGGCTATTACTCTAGATTTTGCGGGAGACCTTATCACGGCAGTTCATGCCTCTTATGATCCTGTGGCTCGGCAAAGACTTTGGCGTCAATTGGGATTGGGTTTTATTTCCATTCCTTGGTTGGTGTTGGGAGATTTTAATTGTGTCCTTCGTTTGGAAGAGAAGAAGGGTGGAAAACCTATAAAAGAAGTTTATATGAATGAGTTCAGAAGTTGGATTTCTGATAATGGTTTGGTTGAAGCTGATGCGCTTGGTAAGAAATATACTTGGACAAATTGTCGGAGTGGTATTCATAGAATCGTCTCTAAGCATGACAGGGCGGTTTTAAATGATGCTTGGTATGACAAATATCCAAATTGGAGGTGTAAGGCGTTGCCAAGGGTTTGCTCGGATCATTCCCCTTTATTTGGCTACGCTTTTGATAATCCAAGGCCGAAGAGGGTTCCTTTCCGAATTCAAAAAATGTGGCTATCGCATCCCAGTTTTTTGAGTTTTGTGGAGGAAAATTGGGGAGAAAGGCTGGACGGTGCTCCTCCTTTTGTTTTTACTTCTAAGCTGAAGAGGTTGCGTGAAGCTTTGAAGATTTGGAATAGAACAATTTTTGGTAATGTTCAGTTTCGTTTGAAACAAGCTGAGCTAAGGCTTGATTCGGAGAATGATCTTCTTGATCAAAATCCAAGGAGCGAGTACCAATTTTTGAAGGTTGCGGATGCTAAGAAGGCTGCTGAGGATGTGCGCATCGAATTGGCCACCATGCTTAAACAAAAATCGAGGGAGTCTTGGTTGGAGGACGGAGATCAAAATACTCGTTTTTTTCACAACAGCATCCGCATGAGGAGAAGTCACAACACCATTTCCGAATTGAAGATTTCTACTAACTCTACTTTGATTTTGCAGGATGATATTAAAAACTACATTGTTGATCATTATCAAGCAAAGTTCAATGGTGGAGAGGTCAATATTGATCCGATTTTGTTTGATTATGCACATGAAAGTATTTCGGCTGAGGAGAGTGCTTTTATGGATGCCATTCCATCTTTGGAGGAGGTAAAGGAGGCTGTTTTTGACTTGGGTGCGGATTCTGCTCCTGGCCCTGATGGCTTTACAGGTTCCTTCTATAGAACTTGTTGGAACATTATTTCTAGAGATCTTTTTAATGCTATTGCAAATTGTTGGGCGATGCGAAAAATTCCAAATGGCATTAACTCTAGTTTTATTGTTCTCATTCCAAAGAATAATAAGTCTGATGCTATCAAAGATTATAGACCGATTGGTCTAAGCAACTTTTTCTTCAAGATCATTACAAAGATTTTGGCAACAAGGCTTGGCACGGTGCTTAATAGATTGATTTCTGAAGAACAAGTTGCGTTTATGAAAGGAAGAAATATTCATGAAAATATAGCTTTGGCGTCTGAGCTAATCAACGAGATCAATACTAAAAGAAACTTTGGGAATGTCGGCCTCAAATTGGATATTGCCCAAGCTTTTGATACGGTTAGTTGGGAATTCACTATGGAAGTCTTTAGACAATATGGCTTTTCCGAGAACTGGTGTAAGTGGCTTCTTAACATCCTTAATTCTGCCAGGATTTCTATTATGATAAATGGTTGCCCGGAAGGTTTTTTCAGTATCTCTAGGGGTTTGCGGCAAGGTGATCCTCTTTCACCCTTGATTTTTGTGCTTATTGAAGATGTCTTAAGTCGCAATCTTTCAAAATTGTTTTCCAACCGAAGTATGGATCATATGGTGAGTAAAAAAGGTGTAGCTCCTACGCACCTTCTCTTTGCGGATGATATTCTTGTTTTCTGCAGAGGCAACTTGCATAGTTTGCAAAACTTGAAGAATATGCTTGGCATTTATCAACGTGCATCTGGTCAATACGTGAGTTATGCCAAAAGCAAGTTTTATTATGGAGGTGATAGAAAATCTCGTTCTATTGCTATTGCAAATTTTATGGGTATGGAAAGGGCTTTATTCCCTGATAAATATTTGGGAATCCAGTTGAAACCTGGTATTGTGCGACATATTCATGTTCGCCAGGTTGTAGAGAAGATCATGGACAAGCTGGCAGGTTGGAAGGGTAAGCTTTTATCTTTTCAAGCTAGATTGGTTTTGATCAAATCGGTGATTTCAAGCTATGTGCTTCATTCGATGGCTGTTTATAAATGGCCATGTACAATCATTAAGCAAGTGGAGAGGGCCATTAGGAATTTTCTATGGTCTGGTGATGCTGAAAAACGTAAGTATTTTACGGTTCTTTATGATGATCTTTGTTGTTCGAAGCGTGAAGGTGGTCTTGGCCTTAAGAAATTGAATGATGTAAATAGGGCCATGCTCATGAAGCTTTGGGTTTCAATTCGTGACTCAAACAAAACTTGGGCCAGATTTTTGAGGGCGAAGTACTTCAAATTAAATGGCAATTTGATTGATTATAAACTGGGTTCTTCAGTTTTTCCGGGAATCAGATTGGTTTACAATTTTGTGCAACGGCATACTCGCGCAATTATTGGTAATGGTGCTAATACTTCCTTATTCTTTGATAATTGGTGTGGTGATTTTTCGATTGCACAGAGGCTTGGCATCACTTCCAAAGGCCCTAATGATTTTACGGCCAAAGTAAGTGATATTATTGTCGATGGTGCTTGGTCTATCCCTTCGAAGACAAGAGATTTGATGTTGCGCTGCCATATTGACCTTGACAATTTACCTATTATTGCTGGTGGTGAAGATTACAAAATTTGGGATCTTGATAGCAAGGGAGTGTTTTCTGTCAAATCGGCGAAGGCTGCAATTAAAGCTCCAGCGGAGATTGTGCCTGCGGCGGTTCTTTTCACAAGACAGGTTGTGCATCCTACCTTGAGTGTACAATTCTGGAAGGTTTGGAATAAGCAATGCTGTGCTACTGACGATAACATCACTAAGAAGACAGGCAGGGAGTTGCCGTCTATGTGCCGCCTATGTAGAGTTAGTTGTGAAGATGTTAGCCATATCACTTGGCATTGCAGAGTTGCGAAGCGACTTTGGGCTTGGGCGGCTGGAATTTTTAATATGCAAGCAAAAGAAGATCTTGTAGCTTCTTATAAAGCTGCAAAGGGGCGCAGCAGGATGGTGAAAGACCTTTGGCTTGTTGCAAATCTTGCAATAGTCACGGAATTATGGAAAATGCGCAACAAGGCTTATTTTGATGATATGCGAGTTCGATGGCTTGGTCTCAAAGGGAGAGTTTATCAGGTTATACGTGATTACTCTATTAGATTAAAGGGTCATATGTTTAACACCATGGAGGATTGGCGTATTTTGGAGTTTTTCAGAGTCAAGCATAGATCTTGCAAGAACTCAACTCCTCTTGAAGTTTCTTGGACGCCGCCAAATACCGGGGAGTTAATGATCTGTTGTGATGGTGCATCTCGTGGAAACCCAGGCCAAGCTGGTTGTGGCGTTACTTTTCGAGACTCAAACTCGGCAGTACTAGGTGTTCTTTGTGTTGGTCTTGGCTGGCAAACAAACTATTATGCTGAAGTGTGTGCGGTTATTTATGGTGCGATGGTTGCCAAAAGATGGAATAATGCAAATCTTTGTGTTAGATCGGACTCTATGAGTTGCATTCAAGCTCTTCAGAAGGGTGAGTTACCTTGGCAACTGATGCAGAAGTGGAAAATGGCGAGAAGTTTCTATACGAATATACGCTATGTTCACAGCTATAGAGAAGTTAATTTTTCGGCTGACGCCTCGGCTAAACAAGCATGTTTGTTAGCCGAGGATGAGTATGAGTTTTATGAGGGTAGGCCAGGTTTTATTCTGTCTGTAGAATGGCCTGGTGAGGTTTATTTTCGTTTCAAATAGGTTTTCTTAGCGTGTAGCCTAACGGCTAGGCGCTAATTGACCTCGCCCTGTACAGTTCCGCTTTTTGCTTTTTTAATATATTGTTGACCGAGTAAAAAAA